>JAEQBH010004368.1:0-367158 GCA_016808115.1 Tetrastigma voinierianum | reverse complement strand
TCGTGAACAAATATATTTGCATGGCCGCTACAGTTGGTTCAATTGTGCCTTGACACGAACAACTTTGTCTCTGAGTTCAATTTCCTCAGTTGTTGTTGTGTTAACCAGATCCAACATTTCGCGCACACTACTATCATCCCACGTCTTGGAAAGGTTGGAACCTATTTCCATTTCTAAGAAGGATGCCACAAATGAGTATTAATTTGAACCTTCGTTTGTCAATGGTTGTCTTTGAGTATATCATATCAATCATTAACGACGTGTGAATAGTGTACATGCCTCCATGTATTATCTATTTTCTTCTACTATCTTATCCTTAAGCATATATCAGATGTTAAGTAACTGATATGCAAAATGATAAAAATAAATAAATATCTGCAGATCGTAGTATCAAATCATTCTATCTAAAGAAAACAATTATATTGCCCTCCATTTCAATCATTTATAATACGATTAAATTGATTTATAATTTAATATAGTATTTGAGTTTATTTTATAACTAGAGGCCTTGAATTCATTTTGGAAGCCAATATTGCCCATGGAGTAAACTATCATTCAAGTTTAATGCATATATTCTTGAAATAGAGCATTTCAAGTCTCATGAGTTGTCGAGACACCCATTGTGTTAGATAAAACACTCTTTGAAAGGAGGATAGTAGAAATACCCAGAGGAACATACTTCTTTCCCATATTATTCAAAAAATTGTAAAGTAACAACCAACCAACTATACGGCTAAAAATTATCAAAACGAACAAAGCGCGGGGATTTAACTATTCCAAAAACAAAATTAAATAAAATCGTGTAACCCTTTTAAGAGAAGAGCAAACACCACGATTTTCCAGCGAGCCAAAGTTGCATGGACCTGAAATGTACATCAATGGAACATTTTTTGAGTTCTGTCTCATGAATTAGTCTGAAATGATTTTGGAGTGTGTTAGAGTATGACAAGCATGAGAAATAGTAGGTACATTTTGGTCGATGGAATTTGTCTCGGAATATATCATTTCATTTGGTTCTTCAATACTCCAGAAAAAGCATTTTAGAGTTCAATAAAATTCTAAGCCACAAGAACAACAGCATTCTTAGGCATGGGTGAAATTCATCTATTCTATGCTTTTACCATTATATTCTTGTTATGTAAAGATAGATAGAGATAGCGACATCCTATGATCATTGTTCTGTGAATTTAATTAGTTGGTTATTCATTTTCTTAAACTATTATTTCCTTTAATTATCGGAAGATTGCAGATTCTGAATGTTTTAGTGATTAGGAGTTGAGGCCAATGGTGAGTGACGATCGATTTACCAAAATATCTCAATTCTTGGGATTAAATCGGTATTCTGAAAAATTTGATGAGGGGAAACCGGTTATAAGCTGTTTCATAGGGGAAACACAATTCATGCTGACCACAGTAATGGGCTAATGTGGTTTATTATCCCTACAGGCACAATGGAGACATGAATTTCCATTCACAAAGCATTCAATCTTTCCCTGCTATTACATCGGTAGCTCAACTCAAGGTACCGCTCCAATCTCTATCCCAAACTCGATAGATTCCTACGTTTTGGCCCGGATGCAAGGAAAATTCAAAGAAAAAAAAATTAAATCTTCAAATTTCATCTGAGGCTCGAGATACATAAGAAAATCCACTTTACCTAAAGCTCATGTGGTTCTGTCCTGGATTGATTTTCAATTTTTTATGTTGTTTTCTTGCTCTCATTTTTATTTTCGTGACCAAAAAGTGAGAGATTACATTGGAATCAATGTTCATTGGATTTTTGTTTTCACGGTTCAACCATGTCACGGTCCACGCCCGACCACATAACACAAAACAAATGCTTGTTCAAGTGAGAAACTCATAATGCATTCGGAGCAGGCAGAAAGGGGCAAAAGCTTTTGATCGGGGACGGAGAGGAGGAAGCGGAGAAGCGGTAGTGAGCGGCGGGGGGGCGAAGCCCACTGGCCGGGCTTGGCGGCGAAGGGCGGGAGAAGATCGCAGAAGGGGGAGAATGGGGAAAAAGCCCTAGGCCCGATCAATTCCTTGACAGTACCGCCATTCGGAATGCAGCATTTGAATTAATTTCAATTGCGTAGTTGTGGTTCGCTGACATTTGAACTTATTTAAAATGCCATAGTTCTCGACGACCCCGGCAGTGCTAAATCAAATCGCAAGTAGTTACCGGCGGCTGACAGCGGTGCGAAAATTCAAATGTAGTTGGTGTTCTTGGAAACCTGCGTAAATCAATTACCGTCATTCCATTCTTAGGCATTATAATGTTTGGAAAGAATTTTTGGATCAAGCCTCATTTTTATTTATTTTATTCTCAAACCAGTGTATTCCCAGTATGAAAACTCGATAAACCACACCTTTGTCAGTCATGCCTCAAGTGGATAACAGTTAAAAAACTGTGCTTATGTGTTTTGTAAAACCATTTGTTTAAATTATAAAATGTTTTCTAACTTGTTTTTCAATATGTAAATATGTTTTAAAAATAATTTTTATATTTACTATTTATTTATTTTTATCATTCTAGATATCTATTAACTTTTTAATAACAATCTTAAAAAATATATTTATTCAAAAAAAATCTTAAAAAATATAAAGACAGTTTCTTAATTATTAAATATGTTTTTCCTTGTTTTTAAAGAACAAAATATTCATTATAGTTGTCAAATTAGATCTATAGTAATAAGAATTGATTTCGAGAACAGTTTTATTCCTTCGAAAAATAAAATTAGAACACTTTTGAAACTAGAAAATACATTTGACAATTAGAAATGGAAAACGTTCGGCCATGTTACCTTTCTTGAAAACTATTTTTTATTTTAAAAAATATAGATAATGCAAAATTCAAATAATAAGAATAATTTTTAAAAAATACCAAATCTCTTTTCAAATGGTATTTTTTATGTTTTCAAAATATATTTTTATGAACTATTTTAAAAAATAGAAACCAAAAAAGTCCGATGTGTTACTTCGAAAATTTTTAAAGCAAAATTATATAAAACATAAAAAAAATGATTAAAAACAAAATATCCGCATTATTAGTTTAAGACATATTTAAAAACACGTATAACATTCTTTTTTGACAACACAATATAACATTTAAAAAAATATTTTTTTTTATTTATATTCATTTTTGCATATTATGTTGCAGTAATGGAAATATCAGTTTTCGTAGATATATCGATACTTGAATTTTACGAATATAGGAGATATATCGATTGGATTTTTGTGGTGTGATATATAAGAAATTAACAAAAATACTTTGAAATTCATGGAAATACTTTCTAAAAGTGTAAAAATGACATTAATAATCAAATATATATATTAAAATTACATTGCTGATAGGGTTTGAAATAATAGGTGCGCGGGCTGAGCCTTGGCCTTGGGATTAAAAGCGAGGCACAGTCTTATGATAGGCCGTGATGACATCCCCCCCGAATATAAGCTCAAAGCAGAGCCCATATCTTGTAAATCCAAGCCAAAATATCCTTAGATAAGGGAAGTAGAATAATTAAATACTTCAATTACTATCATAATAAATCAAACCAAATCACCAATAAAAAGTAAGATAAAATCCATCGTCGATAAGAGAATCCTTATCGCGTGGTGGGAAAAACATATCACATAAATACAGGGTGTACGTCCGGTGAAGGTATGCGAACATATGCCTGAAAACCGTTCGCAAGCGGTTGATATTCTCTTATAGGAAAGAAGCCCGGCCCCAGGCGTCGGACGGCAGCAGGAGAGCGTCGTCTCTTTCTTTCTTGTTTTGCGGCGGGAGGTGTTCAGCGTCGAGCCGACGAGGCCGGCCAGCGATTCAACACGCTCAGTACGGTTCTGGTTGAAAAGGCATATCATCGATTGTAGCGCCCGTTTGGCCAGGAGCAGCGGTTCCTTTACAAATAAGCGATATCTGATGGCGGTGGTATCAACTTCGAAACACAAGCGGGATTTGTCTGGATCGCGAGGATCACGAGTAGCGAGCAGCGCGAGATAGCCGACCTCTGCTGGCGCGGCTAGAAACTATCTGCTGATAACACAAACAAGATGGAGACACTCAGTCTCATCAACCCGGTAACGATAAAAATTTAGAACAGCTCACGGCGGATCACGCGCCCGCGAAGTACAACGAGGCCCGGGAAGGCCATAACACCACCCCTCGAGGAAGTGAATCCAGCCGTATAGCCCGCGGGGCCCGCGTCGCCCTAGGAGCCCGGCTCGACTCGGGATCTCGTGCAAAGCTGGTTCGGCTCGGGCAGTTGACTCCGCGAGCCCGGCCTTTCGATTTGAAGGCTCAGCGCTTTCGGGAAAGGCCATACTGTAGCGAGCGATTATTTCGGGCGGGGATTAGCCCGCGGGCCTCGGCTTTCGATTCCGAAGAGCTCGGCGCACCGAAAGGCCATGCGGCCCGCGAGCCCGGTTCGACTCGAGGCGGATTAGCCCGCGGGCCTCGGCGACACCGGTTTTCAAGAGCTGGCTGCTCGGGAAGGCCATACGTACGCGAGCCAATTCGGCTCGGGCGGATTAGCCCGCGGAGCCTCGGCGGCTCGGTTGAAGAGCTGGCTGCTTAGGAAGGTCATATGGCCATGAGCCCGGTTCAACTCGAGCGATTAGCCCACAGGCAGCGCTGATTTCGAAGAGCTCAGCTGCTTCCGGGAAAGGCCATATAAGCGCGAGCGGTTAGTATGGCCGAATTAGCCCGCAGGCCGCCAGTAGTTTCAGTTTGAAGAAGCTTCGGCTTCTGCCGGAAAACCCGTACCTGCGCGAGCGGTTAATTTCGGCCCGAATTAGCCACAGGCAGCGGCAGTTTCGAAGCTCAAGCGCTTTCGAAAAAGGTCATATAACGCGAAACTTGATTCAGCTCAGGCAGTGTAAAGGCCTACGGCTTCAGTTTAGAAGAGCTGGCCTTTCGGGAAAAGGCCGTATAAGCGCATAGTCAGTTCAGCTCGAGGCGAATTAGCCTGAGCCCCAACAACTTCAGTTTGAAAAGCTCAGCTTGCTTTCGGGGAAAGGCCATATAAGTCGCGAGCGATTCGGCTCGAGACATATTAGCCACGGGGCCTCGTGGCTTGGTTTTTCAAGAGCTCAGCTTCTTTCCGAAGAGCCAATATAAGCGCGAGCGCGATTCATTCCAGCGAATTAGCGCGGAGTCTTAGCTCGGTTGAAGAACTCAGCTGCTCGGGGAAAGGTCGCTGCAGCGAGCGAGTTCAGCTCGAGCGATTAGCCCACGGGCCTCGGCATTTCGGTTCTTTCGGCCCCGCTCGAAAGGCCATATAGTCTGAGTCGATTCATTTCGGACCGAATTAGCCCGAGGCCTCGGCGGCTGGTTTCAAGAGCTCAAGCGCTCGGAAATGCCATATAGCCTCGAGCGGTTCGGCTCAGTTAGCCGCAGGCCATGGCTCGGTTCGAATAGGCCATGCGCCCGCGGAACCCAGTAGCTCGGTTCGCGGTCGTAACCGCTCAAGCCCGGTCATGTAGCTACGAGGAAGCGGTAGCCTAGGAGCCCGGCAGGCTCCGGTTGCGAGCTTAATAGCTGGGAGGCCTCGGCGCCCGGGGGAGCCCGGTTGCTCCGGTTCTGCGAGCTTAACAACTTAGGAAAGCCTCATCACGAGGCCCTAGCGGCTCGGTTCGCGAGCTTAGCGGCTCGGGAATGCCTCGGCGCGGGGCCCGGCTGCTTTCCGGGATTGCGAGAGGTGCGGCTCGCGGGGAGGCCTCGGCCCGGGGAACCAATTGCGCGACGCCCGGGGCCTAGCTCACGCGGTTCTGAGCTTAACAACTCGGGAGGCCTCGGCGCGGGAGCCCGGTACTCGGTTGCAAAGCTTAACGCCAGGCCAATGACTCGGTTCGCATGAAGCAATAGGCAGGAGGCCTCGGCGCTCGGGAGCCAGTTCTTTCAGTTCTGGCTGTTCGGGAAGGCGCCGTGCCCGGAGGCCCAATGCTCAGTTGCGAGCTTCGGCTTCGGGAAGGCCTCAGCGCCAGGCAATTACTTTCAGTTCGCGAGCTTAACGGCTCGGGAGGCCTCGGTAGCCCGGGGCGGCGCTGGTTGCAAAGCGTTTCGGGAGGCCTCGCGCCCGGGGCCAATGGCTCGGTTGTAGGCCTAGCGGCTCGAGAAGGCCTCGGTGCGGGGCCCATACGCTCAAGTTGCGGGCTTAGCGGCTCGAGGCCTCAACGCCCGGGACCCCGGTGCTCGGTTGCGAGCGCGGCTCAGGAAGGCCTCGGCGCCCGGGGAGCCCGGTTGCCGAGTTAGGCTTATTTCGGGAAACCCGTGGCAGAGCCCGATAGCACCGGTTTTGCGAGAGCTTAACAACTCGGGGAAGGCCTCGGCACCCGGGAGCCCGGTGCCGGTTTGCGAGCGCGGCTGGAAGGCCTCGGCCTCAAGAGCGAGTAGCTCAGTGAGGCGCAACGGCCCGGGGTGAATAGTGGGTTGAGAGCGCCAAACAACTCGGGAGGCGGGGAATGGCCCGGGGCCAAGTGGCTCGGTTCGGAAGGCGCAACGGCTCGAGAGCGAATGGCCGATTCGAGAGTCTCGCGGCTCGAGGCGGGAATAGGCGGGGCCAAAGTAGGCTGTTAGGAAGGTAAAGTAGCTAGGAGCCATGTAGCTCAGTTTTAAAGGAGCCTTGCAACTCGGTTTCAAGGAGGCGAACCTTCAGTTCAGAAGCATCGCGCCCAGGTACAATAGCCAGGCCAAGTAGCTCGATTCGGAAAGGCGCAACGGCCGAAACCAAGTAGCTCAAATTGACAAGACAATAAAAGAAGCTGATAAAACTAATCAAACCCTTTCCTAAGTAGCCACGTGGATATCAAGCACGATCTTGTGGCAATCTGTTGTACCTACTCTCCACTTAGTCAAGAAATTTGGGGGGGGGGGGTAACTGATGGGGTTTAAAATAATAGGTCTGTGAGGAGCCCAAAGCCTTGTGAAGCCAAGCGGAAGGTTAAAAGCGGGCGTCTTGTGATAGGCCTTGATGACATCCCACGGCCCATAGGCTAAAACAAGAGCCCATATCATAAATCGTTAAATCACGATAAGGGAAGTAGGATAATTGATAAGCTAACTCAATTATCGTAGTAATTTGGCGGCGAAAGGAAAGAAAATCCCGTCAGTAAGAGAGAATCTTTATCGCCATCGATTGGGAAAAAGATATCACATAAATCTTAGGCGCGTCGATTGAAGATGCAGCGAACATATGCAAAACCGTTCCTGGCGGAGTTGATATTCTTACGGAAAGAAGCTGACTTGGAAACATCGGGCTTGTTCCTTGGGAGAGCCCCCGCCCGATCCTCTTTCTTTCTTGTTTTTGTAGAGGAGTCCAACGTCCAGAGCCAGCGGACCAGCCAGTGACAGTTCCAATTCCGACCCAGCGATTCCAACACGCTCCAGCCCAGTTTTGGTTGAAAAAGACATCATCAATTGCAATAAGATTTTAAAATCAAAATAAAAATCGATGTGGTTCCATTGCAACATTTGATGGAGGGATCCAATCTCGGTAAAGACAATACTCATACCAAGACATAGTGTTCCGATAATATTGATTATAGGATCGAACATGTCATGCATAAATGTCTTGACTTGTATCCACAATTTCTCCATAAATAAGAAATTTGTGGTTCATCTACATGCTCGCTTCAAATATTAACTAACATGTAAAATTAATTTATTAATATATTATTAATAAATTAAACTAATTTAAAATATGAAAACTTCATATAATACTATAAATTTATAATATGCATACACAATATTATCTAATATATACTTGATTTCAAATATTAACTAACATGAAAAGTTAATTTATTAATATATTATTATTAAATTAACTAATTCAAAATATAAGTATCATATAAACTATCACAAAGAGAAAAAAAATTGGAGTAAAATGAAGATTAGATATGGGTAGAGAAAATTTATGATCAAATGGAATGGTTTTAGAGATGTTTATAGATTTTTTTTGGGTCGAAATAGTCGTTGGATGGTCAAAAAATATTTGTAATTTAATTATAGTCGTTAGATTTAATTTTGGTGCAAATCTGACCGTTAAATCTTTTTTAAACCGTTGTGATCAACCCATAACCGTTGAATCAAGTCAAGATTTCAAATTTGATCATTTTGATATATCTTCAATATATTCCAATTTATCTCGATATATCTTATATATATATCTCGATATATCTCCTATATTTCACCGAAAAATTTAACTAACGCGCACGTGTGTCACATACCCGATATTTTCCACGATATATCGGTCCGATACTGATATATTGTAGATATTATCGATTTTTTCTCCATTTTTCGCTTTACCGATTATCGATAACCGATATAATTTTGACCCTTATCGATATCTAATATATCGACAGTATATTAACCGATATATTGGATATTTTAAACCTTGGTAATATATTTTTAAAAAGGATTCGATCATGGGTATTCTCATATGCTCATTCCATCTATTTACCACTTGAACCATACCTCTATTCGTTTTCTATTTTAATTTTTAAATTAATTTTTGTCGAAAAATATTTGTTTTGATAGTTAAACACTTTAATTACAGTATACTAAACTATTCTCACTATACTCAAACCCGAGACCCCTCTCTTTTCGTTCTTACCTTTTGAATCTTTGAGTGTTCTATCGCATTGGCTAATCAAATTTAAATTATTCAATACCAAATTAAAACATAGTAGTGAAAATCCCTTCAAGTAACAGAGTCGTAAGAATTTGACCAACAAGTACTAAGTCCACTTACAATGCAATTTGGGCCGGCCCAGACCCAGCACATACCTGACCTGACTGACCCAATAAATCATTCCCTCCAAACCTTGCATTTCTGTAGATTTCTGAGCGGAAGGTTCTGGATCGCTGTTTATTCAATCTCCGAACGCTGATTCTCGCTCGATTTCTGAGTTCAAGGTACTGTTCTAATCCATATTTACAGCTCAATTAATCGGATTCTACCCCGGTTTTAATCGCTTGGATGCTGAGAAAATACATGGAATCGTTTGGATGGTGTTTTTGCACCATCTAGGGTTAGGGTTCGAGAATACTGGAAATCTCACTGTAATTAAAACGGATATGACCCTATGGCTTGTTTGATCGGATTATTTTATTTTATTTTATTTTGTTTGTTTTGGATTTTTGGCGGCAGAGAAAGTGAGGAAGATAACATAGTAATCAATATTTGGTTTTCTTTTATTTCGTTTCCATGCATTCTTGGTAAACAAAAGGTTAGATTTTTCTTTTAGTGAGGCTGGAATGCCATTGTTGGAAGTTTTGAATTATAGGGTTTATGTTTGTACGAATTATTGCCATGTTGGATTACAACTCACACTGGAAAGTGGAAAATTGTTGTGAGATTAATTGTCTTTTCTGTTTGGAAATGTTTCCTCATATAAAAATAAATAGCTGGAAGTTTGGGGATTCGAGGGGTTTTTTTTTTAATCGATAAAAAGCAAATATATTGAAAAAGAAACAACCAAAAGGTTTCAAAACATACACAGGAAGTATACAAAAAGGAACCCAAAAGGAGAACAAAAGAGACAGAAGGACGAAGCCACAACCCGAAGACCAGCCAGCCCAGAGAAGAGAAACTTAACAAAACAAACTACCTACACACACAGCCAAAGCCAAAATCCATGATAGTGCATTGTTATCGACCTTGTGAATGTTGCCAACAACCATAACTTGCTCAAAAATATAATTTTTGTCCTCTGATCCAAGATAGCCCTATTTTCAAAAACCACCGTGTTCCTATTCTGCCACAGTCCAGAATAAACATAATGGGGCTGCCAACCATATGTTTTTACGGTTTTTACCCACTGGAGCACCTTGCCAAGAGAGGAGCGTTTGAATAACCGAATCCGGAAAAACCCAACTTGTTCCGACTATCGACAAGAAAAGGTCCCAGAGCATTCATCCTTTTTCTTGTGATTAACCATATGTTTGTCCTCTCATCCTCTTGCAAAGGAAACAACGATTGGCGAGAGCTCTCCCTTGGCATTTAAGCTAGTCCAGCGTGAGCTCTTTTCCCCAGGAAGCCTCCCAAGCGAAGAAGTCAATTCTGGGCGGGATGACTGGATTCTAGATTGTGTGGGACGGAAAGACCACTTGAGGAGAACAATCTAACACCCTGTACATAATCTTCACAGAAAATGCATCATTCCTGGAGCCTTTGAAGAGGATTTTGTCCTCCATGAAGGATCTGATTTGTTTTCTATGATTTGAGGTTTTGTCGGTAAATAGTCGTGGAGCCAAAGTCATTGTATCATGGATCTCATTAGGAGCACCAAATGTGGTTCATAATCTGAAGCAATCATTTGTGTTGACCTTCCTAGCTATCAACCATGGGAAAAGCTTAGTTCTTGCAACCTCTTTTGGCTCATTTTTGTAACCTCATAGGGAGTTTCTGACATGATGTGGTTTGTTGGAATCTGAATTACTTGTGTGCGTGGCCTTGTAAAGTAACGAATGCAAGCTGGAATTTCTTTTGAAATATGTATTTGTTTCATTTGTACTCCACTTACCAATCTCTTTAGTCTTCCCTAGGTGTACAAGGCTTTAATTTCTTTAATTTTCTTGGATCTGAAATAAGGAGAAAAGGAAATGTGTGAGTTTTGGTGGAAAAAACTTCCTCATGGCTTGACAAGGAAACATGAGGAAATTGGTTTATAGTGTTTTTATTTCTCTTTTTCTGTTTTGTATTTAAGTCTTCCGATTTTTTTCTATCTTTGACCAGCAAGTTTGTGATAATGCTTGCGCTTGAATGTATCTCAATTGCTAAGTCCTTCATTGGGTGGTATAGTAGCATGAACCGTGTTGATTTTTCTTTTAATTTGCAACTTTATAGTACTATCTTAGGTTTTTAAGAAGTATATTTGTGTCTGTTTTTCTGTTTTTGGTTTAGTGTTTAGTGTCTTTAGAAGACTAGCATTTGGTTGGTCAGCCTATTTTGAAATATGGTTTTGCTTTCCATTAGTTTGAGGGTTTTTCATTTTCATTTCTGTAACCCCCTTACTCTCTGTTTTCAATTATATTTCTCCAGGGACTTGTGATAATGGGTGGTCTTTTGAGTGTACAGTCAGCCTCTGCCTTGACTTCATCGGGACCAAAGGGATCTGAGTCCGAGTCAAAGCCCAAAAAGAAAATCTGCTGTGCCTGTCCTGATACTAAGAAGATCAGAGACGAGTGCATTGTGGAGCATGGTGAAGCTGCTTGTGAAAAATGGATTGAAGCTCATCGTAAATGCCTTCGAGCTGAGGGATTCAAAGTTTGAATTTGGCAAAAGCTTGCAGATCAGATAAACTGAAAATGAATCAAATTTTGATACCTAACTGTTTTACATCAGGATTTTACTTAAATGGTCAGACCTGTCGATGAAACCTCAGGTTCAGCAATAAAGCCATGGTGGGGAACTTTCTTTACAGTTACAATGAAATGATTCATTGGATTACTTCTTTATTCTTAGCTATATTGGGGTGTTCCCCCTTACAAAAATGATGTGTCTATGATATGCTTTTATCAAGAATAATGATATACCACATAGAAATCAATTTGCTAATTGATAGCCTATTCTTTTTTACTAGTAATTTCCTTCTTTGTTCTTAATCTTGGTGCATCTTATTTTATTACCATGTCATTTTGTTTTTATCTTTCTTGCTCCTAAGACACCATTACGATGTTATGTTTGAAATCTGAATCCAGCTAACAAAATGAAGATCAAGGCAGCTGATAATATTTTTAGGAAGCAAATCGAGGAAGTATTGGCTCTCAATGCCAGTTAAGGTGCAACTTTTTTATTATAAGCTTTGTGAAGACTGTAATTTCATTTATGGTAAAGTTATCTTGGTACTAGAGTTCTAGACCATAACTTCTCCATTTCCATTTTCCAGGTATTGTGATGATAAGAACATATTTTGATATCAATCTGGGTTTTGAGATTTGTCCATGTTAGATGCTTGCCTCCTCACTTATTTAGATGGATTTGTTTTAGGGTTTCCATTGATGATCCACAAAAGTAGAAATCACAGTTTTCATGTTGTCAAGCATTAATAATATCCATTATATGGTTGGATGATCTCATTGAAGAACAAGAAAATGAATGTTTGTGTGCTATGACAAAACTTAGGGCCATTACAGTTTCCATTACAGTTTTTGAAAACTGTTTTTTGTTATGTAAAACAAGGAGAACAAAGAAAAGCATAAAGTCGTTTGATTTAACTTTTTGTTCAAAAGCGGGAATCTGAGAAAGCATTTAAATTTATAAAACAAGAACAGTTTTGAGAGAGCATAAAACAAGAACAGTTTTGAGAGGACCTTGAAATTGTGTTTTTTACATGTTTGAAATGGTGATTTGATTAAAAGGCTTTTGAAAACTAAGTTTTGGAAATTGACATTATCGATTTTAGTTAGATTTTGTGAAAATATCCTTATTTTTTGCAAATAATATATTCTGTTAAAAAGACAGTGTAAATACGGAAATGGAGAATGAAATTTTGTCCATGATGGATTATTTTTTAAGAAAAAACATGAGAAACGTTAGATTCATTAATTCAGGGTAATTTGATGTCTTTTAACCAATTAGTTCTTTTCAAAAAACAATGGAAACCAAACATGCCCTTACTTTCCTCCAACCAGATTCAAACAACTTCACAGAACTATAAAAAGTGAAGAGAGAGAAGGAGAAGATGATGATATCCTATCCTTACTAGTAATAATAAAGTTCAACAACAAGGACTGAGAGATAGAGACCAGCTAGCCATGGAGACATAGCCACTATCAGGAAAAGCGGAAAACATATTTTGACAACAAGCATTACCCAGACACAAAGCTGAGTAACAACAGAAAGGAAATAAACATAGTTATTTGACACACAACAAACATTATTCTTAAAACATGCACACAGCAGATTGCATGCAGTTCCTTCTTTCTATTATATCATGCATCGATTATCAGTCGTCATGTTGCTGCTTAATTAATGACCACAGGTGCAGTTTGTACAGGCGCAGTTAGCACCGCACTTGCACTTCCCATCATGCTCCGCTGCTTCACCGTCCATCACCATAGCCTCAGTGTAGCTGCAAACACACAATACCACCCACTATCATCTATCATTTTTATAAAATAAAAAAAAGGAGTTGTTTTCTTGAAATATATTAGGGTTCTTGATTGATCTACAACTGCAAGAGGGTTTAGTGATTTACCTCTTCCCGGTCTCGACGAAGTCGATCCCGTAGCTGTTTCCCTTCTTCCTGTAATCAGATTAAATATTTTTATTGATTTAGTTCATAGCAGTAATCTTTGTTATGGAAAACCAAGATAGAATCTTGATCATGGGTATCCATGAAATCCATGCTTAAATACAAAAGCCAGTAGTATTGAACTAGAAAGAGTTAGGATTTACTCAATAGTTACCGGCTCAAATTCTCTAAAGATTATTGGAAGTTGCTTCGCAGTCTCATGAAATCAATCGAACGTGCAAGCCGGCTAAACAACTATGGTTATAAAAATGTATGGGGACACTTACACACTATATAGGGGCGCAACACTTACAGGGTAAAAACTCAATCAATTATAAGGGCTTTGGTTACCCAATGTTCATTAAATTCAAAATCAACAACAACCAGTGGATTTAGTTGATATAAAACATAGAACTTATTCAATGATTATTAGTTCGAGTTCTCTTAAAAAGCCTCTAAAGGGTTTATTTGATCGTTAATTTAAGGCACCTAAGATCCAGTCAAAATACATTACAGCGAACAATCACGCTTGTAAGAAAAGGTATATGGGAGGCACTTGCACTGGGTCTTGTCAGCGCAGTGCCGTTGCCACTGATCCGACATGGTTGGAATGTAAGAACCGGGGGAAAATGGAAGTTTTTTTTTTTAAAAGCTTGTAAGGGATGATTACTTGCTTGCTATGCCTCAAAGGGGTGTGGGATGGGGCTGGTATTTATAGATGAAGGGGGGATGGGGGGTGGAGATAAGGATGAAGATATGAGAAGAAGAGGTCAAAATGGGAGGAGGCATAAGGGGTGGGGCAGAGGCCATGAGAGGAGCACACGCCTTTTCCGGGAAAATTCCGAAGGAATCCTGATAATGGGAGTGGAGGTAGAGGTGGCCTGCTATCCTCCTCTCATGTCAACTTCATTCTCTTTAGTGCTACACTACTTACCATTTGGAATTATTAGCATATCTTTTCTATCTTCCATACGCCATTCTCTATCTTCATTCTTTCCCTCTTCCATCCATAAAATAAAAATAGCTACTCTTCCCAATGGGCTTGAGCTATACGCAATCTTCACATCTCCCATCACAATCCTTCCAGTATTTTCAGAGGTTCAGATGGTCTTTTCTCTTTTCTTCAGGAAAAAAACTAAAATTAGGACCTATTTGGATTAAACTATTCTTTGTTCTCAAACAAGGAAAATAGGAAACAGTTTGGATTCTTGGTTTTTTATAACCATGTAGAAATGATGATACCGATGTTATAGAATAGTTTTTAAAAACATACCATTATTATTATTTTATTATCTTGATTGTTTGTGCTAATTTGCACCTACATCCCAACTTATAACCTTTCTTTGGATGAATCTTCCCAGCTTGGTCTTAAAGTGCTCTATTTATATGATTGAAGCGAGCCGATATCATTTGATAATTATAATTTAATTAGTTTTTCAAATAATGGATAATAGTTGAAAATATTTGTATAAACGTATTAATCTATGGTGTATTTAATAAGAATAAGTTGATTTTTCTTTTTAAAGATTAAATTAAATAACATAACACTCTTTCTCTCAACTTTTTCTTTTCTATAATACTTTTCCTTAGGATTAGAGTGATTTTGGTCGTTTTCTACTTGAAACCTCATCTCTGCTCTTTCCCATCGTTTTAACTCTTCCCGATAAAGTGGTTATTAATCACAGATCAGGGTTTAAAATTTGGCTTTTACTAACGATTTCATTAAATCAGTACATTCTTGTGTGATTGTGTCGATGCCGATCTGACGTTTGTTTTCGTCGTCTTTGTTCACGGTGTTTATTTATGTATAGATGATTTAGATGAATGAAAGCATGTCGATCGAAAATGAATCAATCATGATGTTAATATGTTGTCTGACAAGAGTTATAGATCTTATAGTCATTTATAGGGTTATCTGATATGTAAGATTTGTCTCTTATCGGTAGTACAGTTTGAATCGATAAAATTATTAACTAACTTTTAAAGTAGACCGATAAAATTATTCTCTTTTCGAAAAAGTTGAAATTTTTCAAGAATAATTTTATTCTGAAAAAGTTGTTAAATAAATGTCGTGTCTGGAAAAATATTTATATATAAAAGGTACCACAGTGATTAGTTGTTTCTTATTAAATGATATAATTTAAAAAATATTTTCCCAACAGTTCTTTAAAAACGTTATGATTTAAAATACTACGTATTATAAGTATTTTAATAAAATAAGTTATCTAAGTTGTTCAAGATGTCCATGAATCAGTGATTTAAATTTGTTGCATACTACATTAACTGAATTAAAGCCATTGAAACTTTGATGGGTGAAGAAAATTATATTTAGAAAACTTGAGCTAAAACAACTTTGCTAAAATTTGCTAAGCATATCACGTTGTAGTTCTTTCTATAAGATTAACTTTGGTCTTTTTTACTATTTTAGGTATGAGGTTGAAGGTTTTTTTCTTTTTTTTTTTAACCAAAGAAGACTCTGGATCAAAGATCTTACAAATACAATTATAAAGAGAGTCACAATAATATTCAAAACTAGTATATGTAACATTTTTAGAAAAATTTGACCATCAAATATTTGAATCTAAATATTAAGATATTTTTTAGTTAAACAATCAGTAATTCTATTTATTTCTCCATAAACATGTATCAAATATGCAACTTACATGTGTACTTATTGGAGGAACAAAACCTCTATTGAGTCTTGAATTTTTTTTTTTTTTTTAAAAAAATATATATATATATATATATTATGATAATAATTTGGATCATGTTATTACACATAACCAATTTTTACCACTTTATTGTAAATAAATAAATTAATTAATTAATACATGTATACAATTAAAAATAATACAATTATTATTTTATTTTAAAATTGTAAATCATTGCATATATATATGTACCACCATTATTCGAGTATATCATCAGAACACAAGGGCACAAATGCCCATAAATCCTTACCATTCAAATGTCAGCCTTCCCACATCCCTTTCAAAATAAGCACAAATCTCACTGATTCCCACAAAGCATTCGCTCACAATAATCACAATTTTCCTTTTCGAAACAAAGAGAACCACCCAGAAAAAAATTTCAATCATTCCCAAAAAGATTTGCTTCCCCTTTAAAAAGATAATAGTTAGTTTAAAAAAATGCTAAACTGATAAAAAAAAAAAAATCATCCCATATATGAAAAAAAAAAATTAATATTCATATATGTTAATCATATAAAGTAGAAAAAACAAACTTAAACAAACAAGATAAATTGTCCACAAATTCATCTTCTATTTTTTTTTTCAATTTCCCTTTTTTTCTTCCTTCATATTTTTCCTTGAGCTTCTTTTAGAACCAAATGTAGGAAAATGGAATCACGACTTCACTTTTGAACAAGATAAAAAAAAAAAAGAAAAAAAAAAAAGGTATGGATGGAAAACTACAGATACTATTAATAAATTGTAGAATTAGAACAAACAAAAGCTTTATTTGGTGGGTTGTATAGCAATTGCTTTTCCAAGTAGCCAACCCTTTTAAATCCTTTATTCTCAAGCAAAATGCATCCTTTCAATCTTTCTTTCCACCTATTCCTACTAAAAAAAAAATCATGCTTGTCCTCTTCATTTTCCCCTCCACTTTCTCTTCCAGACATGTTCATATCAAACTTCTATACAATTTCCATGGAGGAAAAAAAAAGTATCACCAACCAACTCAATGAGTTAAGATTAATTTAAAGATCAATTTTCAGCAAAGAGCACGGTTTCTACCGTTGCGTCGGCTGAGTTGACTCAGATGAGATTGGATGCTATATCAATAATGTGAAAAGAATGGAGGGGTTGGTCCCCTCCTTCAGCATGATAACTGTGCTTCCATGCCTCTGCCTGGATATGATTGTGATCGATCAAAAAGATTGGAAAAAAAAAATCAATAAATAAATAAGAGTTGACATGAAAATTGAAAGCTAGACTAGAAAGAATGTGAGGCCCAATCTCAAGTGAGCTTCATAACATGTCATGGGATTGTCTGGCCATCCTTCAAGAAACTATCACCACTCAAAGAAGAAAAGAAAGAAAAAATAAATAAAAAAGAAACAACCACCATGGCATTTTTTAAGCTGAAAATTCTAGGATTCAAGATCGAATCATAGCCTTCAGGAATTAAAGCACGAGAAATGATCCATCCTGAGAAGAATGTACAAGAAGAGTTCCTATAAAATTGAACACTACCCGTTTTCCCCTCATAAATAAAATCAGTAAGTAAGGACCTATTTGGTTAGATTTTTGAAAACTGTTTTTTGATCTCAAAAACCAGGAAAACGCTGAGGACATGTTTGATTCCACCTTTTTTAAAACACATAAAATGCTAAATTCAAATAACGAACAGTGTTTCTGTGTTTTAAAACTTGTTCTCAAAATAGGAACCAAACTGGCCCTAAGGGTCTGTTTGGTTGCGATTCTTGTTTTTTATTAAAATAAAGAGAAACAACGGAAGCGACTTGGTCGCTAGTTTTCTGTTATGAAAAACATGAAGTACAAAAGAAAACACTAAATTCAGTGAGCAATTCTCAAGAACAATTTTCAAAAACAAGAACCAAACAACCATTAATAGTTTTGTATTGAACTAATTTTCGGTACAGTTTTGGAATATTTACCAGGACTACATGACAACCTTGGAGATTGCATAGTAGATGCACATATAGGTGCCAAAGAGAAAGTCTGAAAGATGATGATGACCTAATAGCATCGAATCAAGCGAGTTTCAGTGTTAAAACAAAGCCTAACATGACTAACCCTAATTCAGAATTCCTACAAAAGTTCATTACACCATGTGTTTCTGGTTGTGGCAAATAATATCAGATGCACAACAATCCCAAAAGTTATGATACTCAAATGTGTTATATGTGTGAGTGTTGTTAGTATGAGGGTGTTCATCACAGTCAAAAAAAAAGGGGAAGTGAGAGAAGCACCAAGCAAGATCATTTTGATAGGGCTAAGAATTAAGCAAACTTGGAAGTTGGAAGGAATGGAAGTCCAAATAAATTTTAGGAGAATGAAAACACAACGGCTACACAAATTATCCATAAGATAAAAATAGTAAATTGTACATTGAGTTTCTCAAATCCTGGTGATTTCTTTCCTACATTCCCGCAATCATCAGCACAATGGTACATGTAAACTTAGGTTTGAACTTTTTTAGAAGATAAACAATGAATCAAAATATCAAAAAGAGAAAACGATAAATGAAAGAAACAAAGCTGTGGTTCATAAACCTGGAGAGTGGTTAGAGCAGCATGTTTACAAACTGGTATATATCACTAATATCGGATCATGTCCTGAAGGCAATCAAGAAATGATTGAATTTTTCTTTGCCCGAATAAATGGCCTCAGCCTCCCCACCGTGTTCTCCCTGGGCAGCCATTTCAATTAACATGTACAGCTTCTTGATTGGCATCTGCAATAGCACCACACCAAAATATGTAAAGTCTTAACAACCTGGGAATTCCTCTCTTTTTCCAAAATCTCCTTTCCAATTAAAGGTCACTGTTCTAAATCCTTCAGGTACATTAGCATTGCGAGAAAAAAGCATATACAACACTAGCTGAAATGAGAACCAGAAAATACACAAACACAGGAGTATGTTTGCGTGAATATAAACACACATACAAACACAAGTACTCAAGAAGTTTATTCGAGCTTACATCATTCAGGGCCTCTGCAGCAGAATCTCGATATCATCATCCAGAAAACATTTAGCTGTTGTAACACCTACAGGAGTGGAAAATTACAAAATCAGAACTTTGAAACATATTAGATGGAAGATTATCATAGTAAGGAATGCTGCCTAAACTTGAACTATATATGCTGAAGCACTAATTTGATTCACAAGAGATTTCGTGAAATAGGAGGGAAACAAATCCAAGAGGACATCATGCATCAATGCCTAGGCTACCAAAGGCTTCTTTGTATTTTTTTTTTCTTTCTATGGGCAAAGAGAGAAATATATGAGCAAAAAAAGGAGCCAAAGAGGCAGCCCTGCCGTATACAAGGGGTATACAAGGGGAGTCTGAAAGGCCTATACAAAAAAGAAAAGGGCAAACAAAAAAACTTCTTCTAGGAATTGGAGCACTGTGATTCCACAGGACAGGGATACCATTTCACCTAAATAGCATTTTAACAGTGAAATTAGAGCACAAGGTCAAAGTGGCTTTCTCTATTCAAACACAAAGTTTGCTGATCGTAAAATCCTAGGAGGACAGGACATGAAAAAAAGAAGATTGAACAAGCACATGATTTAGAGCGCCTACGGTTATGGTAGGTAGAGAACAACGATTTTCAGTTGTTTCAGCCCTGACAAATTCTTAGATATTGTAGACTGTAGCAGCTCCATTTAAAGCCTAAGGTTGATTCAACATCAACAAGGAAAGATGCTACTGAAGCTTTATAGTAAGAAAGATCAACGAAAAGGGTTGAACATCCATTATTTTCCTCCTATATGTGCTTGGTTTGTCTTCTGTTTTTACTTTTTCTGCTTCACTAGTGGATGTTCTAATAAAATAGCATGAACAACTGACACAAAACATTAACTGTATATCAATGCTGTTAATACACAGCACTATAAACCTAACTAGAATGGCTTCAGCAAGGACAAACTTTTGCACTCATCACCAAGGTGTGGACAAATGGCGATTGGCGGACCAGAAATTAGGTCAAAGAGAGGCAATGTTTAAAATTTAATAAGATAAAGAAAAATATTGAAAACTAACAACTATAGCAGAGTGTATGGCTCTAAGAGATGATGTTTTAGCCGCAAAAAACAATGGTTTTTTAGACATAGAGATCAAAGGAGACTCCAAAATAATTTTAGACTACTATAATAAAAAAAAATGTAATTTACCTAGTTCAATTATTTTACTAAGGGAGGACATTTGAAAACTTTCTCAAAGTTTTAACATTCATAAACGTAGTCATCTCTATAGGGAGGCAAATGGGGCAATAAGATTGTTTAGCTAAGAAGGTATATGTAGTATTAATTCCTAATGTTTAGTGGTCAAACTTTCCTAAAGATGTTATAAAATTGGTTTTGAAGATTATTGTGGTTATTAATTTAATAGAGTTTGTAGGATTTCTCGTTTTTAGTTTCCTTTCATCAAAAAAATAAAATAAAACTGTGATACTTGCGATCAATGGGTAGGAGAATTCATATTTTTAAGTATTACATGATTGAAACAGTTCAAGTAACCATGTCTCTCATCTAAATCACATTAAAAATTTCAGTATTGGACTCATTATCATTCGAAGTTTCCTGCATCATCCAGTTACCCTTCTTGGCACATTCACCAGCAATGGTGACCGAATCCTCCAAATGATAACTAAAAAGCACTTTTTTCTTGGGAAGATTTGTTTATTAAACCTTGAGTACAGACCTTAGAATTTTTTTTTTTTTAAATTGACATATTTTCCTTCTTAGAGTCCTTTTATTTTATTTTCTTTATTTTTTATTTTGGCCTTTTGCACTCTCATATATTTCCTAAAATTTCTTGGAAATACATAGTGACCTCTCCATAGCCATGAACTTTGAATTTTCCTCCTCATGCTCAATAAAGTAAACCTTATAAGTCCTAAGAAAACATCTTTAAACTTCTTTTATGCAGGCAACCCCATGTCAATTATTTGTGATGAGACCATAAGCTCGTCATCTTGGACAGCGTCAATATCCTTGCTCCCCTTGCAGATGCCTTAGGTCTAAACCTCTCAGGGTCAAATCTTGATATATTTGGAAGAATGAAAACAGAAAAGAAACTTAGTGAATGTTTATTGTAATCAGAATTGATTGAAGGAAAAATTGTGTGTTTTTCATTAATCACAAATAACCTATTTATATACAAGACAACCCCTAAACCAAATAGGAAAGAATATGAAGTTTCCGAACTCTACATGTTTCCTTTTCCCAGCTAGTTTCTAATTCTACAATACTATAACACTCCCTCTCAAGTTGGAGCATAGATGTTGATTATGCCCAACTTGTTACAAAGATAAATGACTCGATCCCCACTCAAAGATTTTGTGAAGATATCTCTAATTGTTACCAGGTCTTTACCTATCTGGCCAGAATCCCGACCCAGATTGGATCTTCTCACAAACAAAATGACAATCTATCTTAATATGTTTGGTTCATTCATGAAATACCGGGTTAGATGTTATATGCATGGCAGCTTGGTTATCACACCAAAGCTTCGCTGGTACTAAAGTTTTGATGCCCACTTCCCATCAATAGTGGTGTATACATGATCTTGCATACAAAGTGGGCCATGGCTCTATCTCGACTCCCACACTAAGCGCAAGACAACACTTTGCTTCTTACTCTTCCATGGTCAGTTTCCACCAAAAAGACAATATCTGGTGAATCTCTATCTTCCTAAGATCATACTTGATCTACATCGAGAAAAGCACTTTCGATTTTGGTATGTCCATGCTTCTTATCGATATTACATCAGGAGCTTCTCAAATAGCATGGGATATACTCTCTGACTACGATGACTAGCGCAGGAGATGACATATCTTGACTCAAAACACTTACGAATAAGCAATATGCGGTGAGTTCTTTGTGGAATAATTCAATTTCTCAACCAATCTTCTGTATCTCTCAGGGTCTTCCAAATAGGTCTCCTTCCTTAGTGATGCACATTAGAAATTAAGTGCTTGCGGTTTGGCACCAAATTTCCCTGTCTTAGATAACAAATTGAGCACATATTTAGTTGAGATAACAAAATTCCCAACTACTTCTCGCCAAACTTCAACAC
This sequence comes from Tetrastigma voinierianum, assembly GCA_016808115.1. Classification (NCBI taxonomy): domain Eukaryota; kingdom Viridiplantae; phylum Streptophyta; class Magnoliopsida; order Vitales; family Vitaceae; genus Tetrastigma; species Tetrastigma voinierianum. Next base: position 345,128 of record JAEQBH010004368.1, on the reverse strand, counting down.
TTTCGAAAAGAAATACTTCAACATTCCTAAATCCTTTGTGTGAAACTAACTGTGAAGAAAGGATTTAAGAGATAATATACCTTTGGAGTCACTCCTAGTGATGACAATGTCATCCACATACACTACTAGTAGAATAATACCAGAACTGGAATTTTTATAAAAGACGGAGTGGTCAGACTTACTCTTCTGCATGCCAAATGTCTCAACTATTTGACTGAATTTGCCAAACCAAGAATGGGGACTCTATTTCAAACCACACAGAGATTTCCGAAGACAACACACCTTCCCTATCTTCCCTTGAGCAACAAACCCCGAAGGTTGCCCCATATGAAACCTTTTAAGAAGATCTCCATGTAGAAAGGCATTTTTATATCAAGATGATGCAAGTTCTAATCATAGGCGACAAGAGAAATAAATAGGTGAACATGTATCGACTTAGCTATGAAAAATTATCCAGGAATAATCAACGCCATAAGTCTGAGCATAGCCCTTAGCAATAAGACGGGCCTTCAATCTAGCAACAGACCCATCAGGATTAAACTTTACGATAAACACCCAACGACAACCAATAGCCTTCTTTCCAGTAGGTAAAGACACCAAATCTCATGTACCATTGTCATCTAAAGCCTGCATTTCATCCACCATAGTATGCCAACTAGGGTAAGATAAAGCCTCACGGACAGTGTTAGAAAGAGATAGAATCAAGAGATGCAATAAAGAAACAAGAGAAAGATGACAAATGGTTATAGGAAACAAATGAAGAGATTGGGTGAGCACACTCCCGTTTACCTTTACGAAGAGCAATCGGAATATCATCATTCTGGACTAGATCTTATGACGAAGCAGTCGGTGTTGGACAAGAGACTGGAGGGTTCTGGCGCCGAGAAGAAACTTGAGTAATGGGAGGTTTAACAAGAACGGGAGCTGGAGTCGGATCCGGTGGAGCCAGTGGAACCGGTAAGGAAATAGTGTACACTAACAAATCATCACCCTCCCCCTTACTAGTAATAGGAGAAGAAATGGAAAACAGGGTAGTCTCAAAGAATGTAATATCAATAGACACAAAGTACTTGTCAGTAGGACAATAACACCTATACCCTTTTGAACTGCGAATATCCCACAAAGATCCTTTAAGGCCTTCGGATCAAGTTTAGAGACATGAGGACGGACATTTTGAACAAAGCATATGCATCCAAATACCTTGGGTACAATAGGGAACAACGGATTATTTGGGAAGAGTAAGGAGTAGCCTAATTTAGAATTGATGATGGCATCTATTATCGAGAAATATCGCGGTAGAGGCTGCATCGATGCAAGTGTTTGGAACATGCATGCGGGAGCAAAGAGTCAAGGCAGGTCTCGAAGAAGATGTTTATTCTTTCTCTCCGCTACCCCATTCTGAGAGGGTATATCAACACAAAAGGTCTGATGGAGAATCCCACGTTATAACATGAAGGACTGAAAAAGTTCCAACAAATATTCTTTGACATTATCACTCCTCAATGTTTGAACAAGGACGTGAAATTGAGTTTGAATTTTAGAACAAAAGGCACTAAAATGAGAAAAAAGATCACAACAACTTTTCATTAGATAAAACCAAGTGAAGCGGAGAAATTGTCAACAAAAGTAACGAAATACTTAAACCCAATGGGAGACATAACTAGGCAAAGACCCCACACATCGGAATGAACCTTCGAAAGACGCGGCTGGTTTATTATTTGGGACTCGAATGCGCCTGATGAAGGCTTGGCGTATTGGCGCGGCTCGATTGATGAGGATAAACGAGGCGGGAATATAACTTCTTCAACAGAGAGAGAAGGATAATCCAGGTGACAATATAATTTGAATGGGGTAACAACTCCAGAACAAACAACAAACTTTGGCACCTCTGTGTCAAGGATGTAGAGACCACCAAACTCGCGTCCTCTACCAATAATCTGCCGTCGAAGATTACAGATCAAACAATGTCGGGAAATAATGAATACTACAATTAGAATACGAGTGAGTTTACTCACATAAATAATTAAAAGAGAATTGTTGTAAACTCAGAACATAGATCAACGTGATTAAAATTCGGTTGAATTGTCTCGACCTAAGACCGCAGATGTTGACCCATCACGCAGGGTAGATGAGGTAGAAGAGGGTGAGGCTGGAAACATAGTAAATAAACTAGAGTTACCTGTAATGGTTAGCTCCAGAGTCAATGACCCATGTGGAGGAAGAGGAAATAAAACATGTGTTGGTTCTACCTGACTCAACGAGTGTAGTGATAGAAGTAGATGCAGACTTAAGTAAGTTTTGATACTGAGAGGACTAAAACTTCTGAATTTTACGGCTGCAACCTCCTACACTTCCGATGTACATGGCCTGGACTATGGTAATAATAACACACAACTCCTCCTAAGGGTTTCTTGTTAGTCATAGAAACAAATCTAACTAAAACAGTCGCTGAAAATTCGAAAAATACCAGAAAAATTGGATCTTGCAGGGAAAGGACCGCGCCTTTCATAAGCGGTACTTGAATAGGGCACCAGCTCACGATCCCGAAACACTTTGTGAAAGTCGGGAAGCGAAACAAAGTGACTAGGAGAGATGAGCATCGAACCCAATCTTTGAAGGACATTTTCCAGCAGTAGAGCAGGGCAAATTAGATTAATTTGGGAATGCTTGTTGGCGGTGATGATCTTAGAGGGAGGAAAGCTTCGTCGCCGAAGGAGGTCCTGTAGCCGGTGCATGGAAATAGGCCAAATGTGCGAATCTTGCGTGCCAGCCTCACCAGTGGCGCAATTTTCAGTCACCGAACTTTGTGCAAACTACGCTCGTCGGTGGTAGCGGTCACTCCCTCGGGGCGGTGTCACCCCATCTCCCTCTAGATGGGTGTTTCAAAGAGACACCCCATGGCCCTCTTTCTTCCTTGTTGAATTCCTTCCCGATTTCCCTCGAATCAGAGCCTAGCTGCGATACCATGTAATCATAATTGATTGAAGGAAAAATTGTGTTTTTCATTTATCACAAATAACCTATTTATATACAAGACAACCCCTAAACCAAATAGGAAAGAATATGAAATTTCCTAACTCTACATGTTTCCTTTTCCCAACTAGTTTTTAATTCTACAATACTATAACATTTATCAAATTTTTACTCATGTTTTCAAATATAATGTCAATCTGCTGCAACCATGGATTCATAATACAAGAAGATCATGCTTAAGAGAAGAATTCCTTATTTACAATTCATATGTTACTAGTTAAAACTTAGTATAGTGGTGCAAATTATGAGTGTTGCTGCTAAAATTATTACAATTACAGAGACTATATAGTGTAATCAAATGTTCAGTTTAAAAAATGGAGCTAATTTCTTGGGCATCAAATTTTGGAATTTTAGGAATATGGAGGAAAAGGTTATTGTGGCTGTTAAAGGTTTAGTCTCCTAATCTATTTAGGATTCTTTTCCTTCTCTCTTTAGTCTCTTAATTGGACTCTAAGCGTATTTCCTTTTTGCTCTAACATTGGGGTGTAAATATATATATTTCCCTCCTTTGAAAATTAGCCAAGAACACATAATTCTTTTCTGTAGCAGTGGCAATGCATAATTTTGGTCACTGAACATATATGAAAATTTCAAAGGAGTACTTGCACCAGGCCAGAAGAATCATTGGCGGATTTCACACCCTCTTACAGATAGCAAAACAAGAATACCATTTTGGTACCAAAGAGGTTGTCATAGTGCCGATGATCACATTCCTTTTCAGGGCCTTATGCACTCATTTACATTCTATTTATGGGATGGTAACAAGGTTCATGCATGATTCCATAATATGATTTGGCAACCAGTAACAATGGTGAAAGTGGTCATGTTTTACCTTTTTAGCATCTTCTGTCTTTAATGTTGGAACAGGGTATGTAACAGAGAAAGCATCACGAATGCCAACTGAATCCAAGAAAGACACTTCGCTCGCTGTCCCGATCACTAACATGTTTTTACCCTAAAAGAAACAGTAGAACAAAATAAGACAATTTTCTATAGAAATCCATGTTTGTCAAATGCATTAGTAAAAAAATTATCAGAGCAATGCATTAGTAAATTTAAGCACCCATAGATAGCCAACACTGGTCAACAAACATTACCATCTAGTCAAACAACAATGAAATGTATTTTACCTTTTATAGGAGTATTTCAAGCAGTCAGAAAAGAATGAGTAGGAACATCGCATTCTTGTCATGGTGAAAAATGTGACAATATGGCATGTGTTCCAAGTCAAAATAGCATCTTAATATTCTATTCAAAGAAAGGAAGTGGATATAGGAAACACCTTGGGAGGAAGCCGCTTGAGGAGGACCAATAGTGTTTGAGAAATTATATTTGAAAAACGAGGACCAATTGCAACATACTCTAGTAACCTGCATCAGTAGGCATAGGATCAAAACTTACAAAGAAAAGGAAAAGGAGGAGGAAGTATATCATTAAAATAATAACAATATTTTGACAATGATGATAATAATGACGAAGAAAACAAATTACCTCTCAATGTCATCAAGAATGACAATACTTAATTGTGACTTATAAGCATCCTCAAATACCTACAAAGAATATATTACAAGAAAAGGATTTTAGCTATTCAACACGAGTTACAAAAGGTTAAGTGAGGCAGCAAGCTCTACATCCTCTCATATGGTACTGAGCATTCAGTGGCAATAATATCCAGATGGAAATGAATTTAGATATTATTTAAACCACGTAACCAACAAAATTTCAAGCATTCAAGGAGTTTTTTTTTTTTTTTTTTTGAGTAGGTCATTTAAAGAATGAGAATTCAGGCAATTGTATCAAACCTTGCACATTTACTGCTTTCACTAAGGCCAATCATTGATTCTGAAATGCAAGGAATAATAATTAGCAGAAAATAAGAAGCATGCAAAGAAGGAAGGACTTGAAAATTCAAGAATTGAAAATAAGAAACCACTTACTATCTTGACATAGGGGAAATCACTGTCAATACCAATAGTAGCTGCCAGTGAAGTCTTACCACTGTCCAAGACAAAGAACATTTAGCTACATGAAGGAAAAGTAGCAAAAAAAAGAGTGAAACCATGTATACCTGCCGCTTGGGCCCTCCAGTAGACAGGTAATAAGGGGACTTCCTTTGCTCACTTTTACTTGCTCCACCAATAGCATGGCTCTTTGATATAAGTGCTCATGTCGTGAACCACATTCGGCCATGCCATTAACTCTGCAAGTTTTATTTAGTCAGTGCAAAATGAGCAATCTTAATTTAATATAAATTTACTTTATGAGAAATGAAGTCTAAAATATACAATTATACTAGCATAAACTGAATCTAGTTTTCAGTCATCAAATCTCAGAGTGCCAACTTGGCAAAGTATGACCTGAGATAGTGATTCAGTAGAAAGCATAAAGCTCTAACTTGTCTTCTAGGATTTTTTTTTTCCATTTAATTTCAAATGATTCACCCCTTTCAACTTTTTAACAAGCAATAAAATGTAGAACCATACAAGAAAATCTAAACCCTAAAATATCTTATCCATGAGCCTTAAGAGTGATTCTGTTATGCGAAAATAAAGTACATGCCAATTACAAGCACTTGATTAGTCTACCAACAATAAAATCATCTTAGAGTTAGCTTTGCACTCAAGAAAAGGGGGGTAACAATCATCTCTTCTCAAAGTCTAACAATTAAAGGAGCATATCATATGAACATTAAAATCAGTTTAAATATGCACACAATGTAGCACTAATTGTGTGTGTGCCTTAAGTTTGGCATAACATCAGCAGAAGTTCCCTCTAGAAGTGCAATTTGCACGTTGAGAGAGTGCCATGATTATCAACATGTTAAAGACAAAAGGGTCCTCCTCTAACAGTTCTTGTGTTGACATGTTATAAGGCAAGTGCAGACGAACTTTAAAACCAGCCCATCCACTTTGGGACATCGTGGCTTCATGCTATCTTGATCCCAGGTTTTCATTCTCCAGAAGGAGAACCTGATATGCTTGGAGAGGTTGCACCTCCAAGCTACCCCAATTACAACCACATTTGGCAAGCCACTCTAAAACTTGATGCCAGCCTAGGCTTGAAGGGAGACAAGACAGCCATTTGAGCAGAGTTTTTTGTGGGCAATGGACCATAGAAGTATTATCTTTGGAGAACATGCTACAACATCCTGCCAACTGACTGTAGAAAGACTTCAAAGAGTTGGCTCAGTCCAAAATATACAAAAACAAAGGCAATTCAAGAAACAACAGTGAAAAGTGACTAGGATCCTTTTTTTTTTAAGCAACCTGCCACTTCAACAATGTGACATATTCAAGGGGAGAAAGGGAGGCACTCTGTTGTCATATGCTGTCTGACAAGGAAAACACTCTTTTTTCTGATAAGCAAAGAGCAAGCATTCATTGACAAGGAGAGCCCAAAGGCGTCCAGAGCATACAGGGTGTCTACTAAAGGCACCTCTACGCCTATACAAAAGAACAAAGAATAAAAAAAGCACATACGTCGGCAACCCTCTTACAAAAGCTTCAAAGTGAATCTAACTGATGACTACATAAGTACACCAAGAGCGTAAGAGGAAAACAAACAGATCTTATCATGAGGAAAAACCCTTCTTTGCCAAAAGCTATCATGTTCCTCTTCTTCCAAGCTAACCAAAAGAGGCAAAGGAGAGCCACCAATACAGCTCTTCTGGGCCTTTTTCTCCAGACAACTCCTTTCCATCCAAGAAGGAAGTCTCTCAGCAAGTGAGGAGAACCCAATCAACACTAAGAGAGCAAAATGGTGGCCCCCCTCACCATGAAATTGTCTGAAGGATGTGATCAATGTTTTCTTCCTCCTCTTCCCAAAAACATCTATTTGCCAGAGCCCATCCTCTTCTTGAGATAATCCAACATCAACACCTTACCCTTCACCCATCCCAAACAAAGCTCACCTTGGTGGCAACACAAAGGATTCAAATCAATTTGCACATTCCAACACATCAAGCAAGGATTTAACTGAAAACAGCCCATCTTTAGTCTGTGTCCTCACCATCCTATACTCCACAAGCAGGCGAACCTTCTTATTTTTAATTAGACCAATGAACTCATTCACCAACTCAATCTCCCAATCATTAAAGTCTTAGGAACTGCAGATTCCAACCCCCTTCCACACCTAAAGTCTCCCCTCCTCCACCTATGCCCCTTTGGAACCAACCACGACATAAACAAGAGGAAGACAAGAAAAACACTCTTAAAGCAACCTTTTGTCATCCTTGCACATAAGCTTATAGACCCTGCAGTTGTTAGTCTAAAAGACTTACACAAAGTAATTATTTCTTGAACAGAGCCTTCATCTCTCTCCTACCCAACCTCCCAACCGCTCTTCACGTCTCCAGCCTAAACACTCAGAATTCACTTTCCATGCTTCTTCTCTATCTTCCACTTGATTGATAATAATTTGTTAAAGGCATGATATTTATATTAAACCCAAATCCTACAATCTTGAGCGTTTAGGAGAGTTAGTCGTTTAACATGGTATCAGAGCCTAGTTTGGCAGGAGGTCCTGGGTTCGAACCACCTCTTTGCAATTTTATTCTCCATTTGTTGATTTGAAAGTCCATGGAGGACTCTATTTGGTTCATTTGACTCTCCACGTGCGGGTATGGGGCTGCACGTGAGGGAGGGTGTTAAAGGCATGATATTCATATTAAACCAAAATCCTACAAGCTTGAACTTTTAGGAGAGTTGATCGTTTAACATAATTAAAGGACCTCTCCAACTTCCAAGGCTCTTAATCAAAACAAGCCAAAACAAAAAGCCTCCTGTCAATACTCAAGGCCCCCACTGAACAACCCTTTTTGGCTTCTAACTTCCTCACAAGGATGCAACTTCCTTATTGATGGAGATGAAATTCTTAAGAGGAGAGAGGCTCCTATCTCCCAGCATGCCCTTACTGGGGCTGTCCATTCCTAGAGCCCCCTCCTCACTGCACAATCCCCATCATGGCAAGATGATGAATTAAAACATCTCACAGCTGGATAATGTGACAAAAACTAACCATTTACAATACTTTGAACATGTTGAGACCTACAAAGACCATGTCTGATGACAAAAATCAGTAGCTAAGGGAAACATGGTGAGCAAAACATAAGTGAATGCCTCACTGCTTGGGGTAAGTGCAACTATCCAAAGTAAATTTAGTAAGTAGAATTAATACATGTTTATCAAGTGCAAACGCATATAACACTTGTCAGGCTGAAGAGCTGCTATGTTATTGTGACCATACCTGCACCGTTCAAGGTCATCCATGGAGGCTCCAAATGCAGGAATAATCTCTTGGAGGGCATTCAGAAAATCCTCCATGGTGACTTTTATACTCTCCTCATCCACTGGCTTAGTAAGATCATCCATGCTCAGTTGCCGATTCAAAGCAAATGAAACTGCACTTTTTACAACACCTTCAAGCTCTGCCCCACTATAGTTCTTTGTCCTAGCAGCTGCACAATAAAAATGAATTTCTCTAAGACATCTACACAAGTTCAGTGAAAATCTTCTCAAACAACCTTATCACAAACATTCAATACTTAAATAATGCATATAACCAATCAAATTACAAATCTAAAAGTTCCTTTCCCTGTATTTACAATATCGATAATTTCAGTATTACATGAAAGCCATCATACTTTTTTTTTTGATAAGTTACATGTAAGCCATCATACTTAGCATTGGGAAAATACAAAACAACGCATCAGGGGTACAACAAAACCAGTAGTAAACAGCATAAGTAGAGTTTTTCAATCCAAAATCTAGCTTAGAAACAAAAATAATCAAACTCATAATAAAAAGCATAATTAACATACCAAGTTCTTGCAAGTTCACATCTGGAGCAAGAAAAGAATTTTCTTTCATTTTGTTTGTATGAATTTGAAGAATTTGTAAACGACCATTCTCATCAGGGAGGCTTATCTCCACTTGAACCTCCAAACGTCCAGGCCTGTGAACGCAAACAATTAAAAACTAAATAATTGAGTTCTTAAATTCAAACACTTCAGAGAATTGTTGCTCTTCAGGAATTTGTCTTAAGTAAACAACTTTACACCCAACTCATATCAATAAAATAATTTTATGTAGCACAAGAATGTAGGAGAGGACACACCTCAGAAGCGCTTCGTCCAACAAATCCTTTCTGTTAGTCATTCCGATAAGCAAAACATTATTCAGAGACTCGACACCATCTATCTAAAAAGAGCAAGTAAATTCTGGTCATTTAATGTCATATACAGTCACCAGTTGCTTCAAAGAAGCTATGAAATTCCCCTGTTGGATCTAGCACACAAAGGACCACTTAGACATAAAACCAACCTTTGTAAGGAGCTGGTTAACAATGCTATCATGAACCCCAGTACCATCTCTAGTGGAACCTCTTGACTGCAAATGCAAACAAAAAGCATAAATTGCATAACTAAACCAATTGTTAACAAATCAAAAATTACAGCAAGGAATGAAGAACTATGAGGCAACATACGAGGCCCCTACTAGCACAAATTGCATCAATTTCATCAAAAATGATAACATGCAAGTCACTTTGGTCACCTAAAACCAGACATGAAAAGCATTATATACAAGAAGGGACAACTAGAAGAACATTTAGCCAGCACATTTCTCTCACCGCGAGTTCTTTGGTCATTCTCAGCATCAGCAAATAAATCCCTAACATTCTTCTCAGTTTCACCAACAAACTTACTTAGCACTTCAGGTCCATTCACAATCTGGAATTCACAAAAGCATTAGTCAAGCTACATAAAACCCAAAAGAAAATGAGAAATAACCCTAAATCCATCATATTAACCAAAAATATTAATGTTCTGTGTATTTATGGAAATTTTAGCAAGGGCCAGACCCCTCTCTGTTCCCTTGGCTTCTTGCAACTCTAGCAGTTAGCAGTCCAAGCATGTCAGTGTTGTCAGGAATAGAACACCCCTACAGCTAATTGATACCCATTGTTTGGATTGGTAAAGACAACTAACTGCAGAGAAACATAATTCCAGGGGATCCAGCCTCTAATTAATCTGAGAAGCGACAGACAGAAGTGCAGATAATCCCATTGATGGAGTAAAAGAGGTCCACATCCCACAGCATTTCCATGAATAATAATTGATTTTTCTCAATGAAGAGCATGTATTGATTTACCAATAGACCACAATCAGAATAACAAGCAAAATGTAGAGTAATCATTCTTCCAAGCAGCTATACATTCCTTTCCCTACATCATTACATACAACCACTATAGCTTCATTTTTATACCTTTGGTTCCCTGCCATTTAACATCTTTCCAATTTGGCGAGCCATAAGTGTCTTGCCAGTACCAGGAGGTCCATAAAGCAACATTCCCTTCACATGCTTGATGCCTAGTCTGCAACATTAGAAAAATCCACTCAGAAGCACAAGTGGCATACATACATACATACATGTACATATATATATATATATAAAAAAAAAACCCACTCAAAAGCACAAGTGGAATACATACATATAAATATATATATATATTCTATGAAGGATTGAGAAATAGAATTGGTTTCATACGATTGAACCCACTTGATACAATCGTTGTTACCTAAATTGAGCTTCTTTGTTTAGGAGGCCGCAAATAAAATCTTAACATTGTGACAAGACTAAAGTTGTTTGGAACCTTTTTGTTTTCTCTATTTGATGTGTCTTAGGTGTTGTCCTCTACCATGAGAGCAGCTCTCTAGTTGGCATGGGTTCTTTATGAGTAGAAAAAGGAAAACAGCTTGCTAGGCTAATCCTTTGAGTCCTTTTTGGATGCTCTGGAAGGAAATGAATAACAGGGGTCCGATAACAAAGAGCTTTTTAATCAGGAAATTAAGTTTTTTCTTTGTAATCTTTGGGCTTTGCCCAAATTGTTTATAGTTCTAGAATCTTTCTGTATTGTAGATACTTTATTGAATATGAGGGGCACTTTTCTAGCATTGCTTTTTTTAACACACATCTTATAATATGTATATATATATATATATATATATATATATGTGTGTGTGTGTGTGTCTTTCGTGTGTGTGTGTGTGTGTGCATGTAATCTAAAATTTGCAAAAAAAAAAATAGGAAAAGTTCAGCAGATCTTAATCCACCGCATTGAAGAGAATTAGGCAAAGATCAAACACTAGATTCAGTGAAGCAACTAGGACATTCACACAGGATCTTCTGCATGCCTTTGGTATATCTCAAGAGTCCGAGATTTTTATATTATTCTCTAATTGTCTGTACTGCAAGAGTGATAACTTCTTAGTCTACACCAAGAGTAGTAACCTTGGAAGAGATAAGGGCCAATTTAATTGAAAGCGAATTATCCTTTGCCTGGCATTTTTCAAGTTACAACTACATGCATGTGAGGGACAAATGGGTGGATTAAGAAATAAGTGTTCAACTCGTATTGAGATAGCTGAGCCTCTTGTCTTCCCCCTTGGCTTAATGAGAGGAGAACGATTGTAATTAACCAAACACTCTATTTCGGATTTACCCCTCCAAATTAGTAGACAATAATTTTTTTTTTTTTTTTTGGATCAATAAAAAAACAGCATATTGATCAAAAGAACCAATAGGTTCCAAAAAGTACGAGAGTGAGCAAGGAAGGGCCGGATGGAACACACGAGAAGAACCTACCTTGACAAAAGGCGCCAGCCCTACCTACGCTGCTTGACCAAAAAATCCACTAAAGAATTCATGTTAACAACACTATACAAATTTGCCCAATTCCACAAAATGTTCAAGAAGTTAGATTTTATTTTTTGAGCGTTTGTGACCCCATTATCAAACACCACCCTATTTCTTTCCCGTCATAAAGTCCAGAAAAGACATAAAGGAGCAGCCATCCATATTTTTTTTCGTTTTTTACCCACAAGCTCCTTGCCATGCTAAAAGGGTATGAAGGACAGAGTGCAGAAAGACCCAACTAGTCCCAACGATTGTCAAAAAAAGGTACCAAAGCATCCTGGCTATCTTGCAATGAATTAATAGATGGTCTATTGTCTCTTCATCCTCTTCACAAAGGCAACATCTCTCCATCTCTTCATCCAAGGTGATCACTATTCCCCAGGAAGCTTCCCAAGCAAAAGCTAATTTTGGAGGGGATCACAAAGTTCCAAATTGAGCAGAAAGGAAAATCAATGTCAGGCGAGAGGTCTAAACCACTGTACATGGTCCTGACTAAAAAATTACGTAATTTGGATCCTTATTGAAGTTTGTCTCAGTCAAGGTCTAATTTTCTTCTTGTGTGGATAGAGGGGAGAGGGGTCTTTCCCTCTCCATCTCCCAATCATTAAATGACCTTAGAAGGTTAAAGAAACCAACCCACTCCTCCCTATTGCTAAGAAGCACGGAACGGATACGACCACGAGGGGATACGACACGGGACATGGGGACCACGACAAATTCAAAAATCAGCGAATCTGAATCACAATGAGACAGGCATAATACGATAAAATAAAATAATTATCCTTACAAAGAGTTAACAATTATACTAATAAATTAATAATAAATGGATGAATTTTTATATTTATTATTTGCATTTATAAAGAAAATTTTGAATTTACAAAGAAAATTATATTGATTCTTATTCTCTCTCATCAAATTTAATTGTTATCCAAATGAAATTTAATTATTTATCAAATAGTTTATCTTTATAATTAAGCATACACATTAAAGACATTACTGAACTTGTACACCCAAATTATCCAAACACCACTGTCAGTGTTTGGAACCGGTCTAGCGACCCAGGATTCACCCATTGGCCCACCTAAATTTAGGTGGAACTATACCTCTTGAACACCCCCACCAAGCCCTTACTCCCCATGCACCCCCATTGACTCCCCCTACACCACACTTACCCCACTCCTCACCTCCCTGCTCACCACCCCCTGCCATCCCCCACCCACTTCACTGCTCCCCCTAACACTAAAGTGTGATACCCTTCACACTTTAAGTGTGATAAGAATTAAAAAAAAGCCTTTGATGAGTAAAAAAAAGAAAAATAAAATTGATGGCAACAATAAAATAATAAAAAAAACAACGTACATGTAGCTTAATATAATTGGTATAGATTTTTTAATTTTATCGTATAGAATCATTACATTTTGTACGTAGCCATATGTTGTTGTACTTTAATTTGACGGTTGAGATTTAATATTTTGTTTTGCTTTCAGTGCAGTTGAGATTTAAGATGGTACATAAACCATAGATTTTTCTTTGAACAATGGGACGTGTTCGTACTTGAACAACGCTCATCCCATGACTCTTATCAGTCGATGGACCAATGGTTACCTTCAACACGAAGCACAAGGCCATTTGGTCATTTCATATTCCGACACCCCCATACAAAATTGAAAAACTAGGTTCCTCACCCTCTTGAATCTTCTTCCATCCAAGAGGCTGGAGAGAAATCTCAATCTCTCGATCTCGATTCTTTATGTGTTATTTACCATTCGAGTTGACTGGTTTCTCTGACGTCACATACCGGTATGTTTGATTCCTCTCTCGCATTTATTTTTGTGTCTACTTTTCCTTTTCGCTGTTTGGTTGTTGAGAAGCATAAAGAAACGGAAGTATTTGGAGTCATGATTGTGGTATTGTGTTGTCGATTTTCTTTCTCAGGGAATTTTGTGGTAATCTATAGTTACGGATGGAGGTTCAATCCTTTGTGCAAAACAGTGGCGTGTACAAGCGGGTGTACGGCGTATCCGAAATCGTTGACCTCTTATATGGTGACGATACGCTGCACCTAACCGTCGAACACGTATCCGACGCGTGTCCGGTGTGTGTCAGCGTGTCACGTGTCAAACACGGACCTCCCACAAGATTACGACCTCCCCGTGCTTGAGCTGCGGGTTCCACATATCTACCACCATAGCATCTTTTTGCACGGCCAGGATAAACATAGAGGGGAATAACGAACGCAATGCCTCCTCATCGCACCAAACATCTTTCCAAAAGCTAATCCTCCTTCCATCGCCTAAGGAAAAGGCTGCATTTTGGAGGAATATAGGTCATTCTTTTCTGATTTCCTTCCACAACCCAACACCATAGCCACCACGTACAAGTGTGCACGCCCAAGTCTCCCCAATTTGTTACTCACAGCCTTTCTCGGAGGGCGTACCTCATTTGCAAACCTCCGGCTCCATTTGCATAAAGATCATATTTAGCTGGAAAAGTTTCTTAGTCCTAATCCCCCTTTTTTCTTCTCTGTACAAATTGTGGTCCATTTAACAAGATGAGGCTTCTTCTCAAGGCTGCCCCCACCCCACATAAACCATCTTTGAATTCTCTCTGTTAGATATTGTACAGTCTTTTCCTTTATTGTCCTACTGTATTGTGAGTCCTATGGTGTGTAATATATATGAATCCAAATATAATGTAGATACTAGATTCATTGTGTGTGGAAATAATAAAATTAGAATTCTCTATTTTCTCTTACATGGTATCAGGCGAGAGAGAAAACCTGAATGATTTGGATGATGGTGTTTCATTCGATCTCCTTCTCATGTAGGATCTCACCTTCTGCCGAAGTCGCGTGTGGCGGAATCCTTGCCGCGGCGACTTTTCGAAGCTCTTCTTCGGTAGAAACCACATTCGGGGCGCCACAGGGGCGATCTACCGCCGGTGGCAGCCGGCAACGAAGCACACGCCGTCACGCGGCCCTCTTCTCAGGTGCGACCCTGCGGGTCCCGCGTCGGCGCGTGAGTGCGCGTGTGGGCGCGTGCCTTCTTCTCCGGCGACGGGACTCCACACACAGGGTCGTCCGGCGCCGTCTTGGTGTTCTATCCCTCCGGCGGTCCAACCCGAGCCCTCCTTCTCCACCTTTTGGTCCTTTTTGCCTCCGCCGTCAGCTTCAGTTCATCTTCAGTCGCTTCAGTTCATCTTCAGTCGTATTCTCTACGGTTTGGGTCCCCGTTTTCTTCATCTTCAGCTCCCTGGCCAGTGATTAAGCCCTCTTATTGGGTTCTCTTCAATCAAAACGTGGTTGATCTCGATTCGATTAGATGTCGCAACTAAAAATTCTATTTTTACGTCTGTTATCTCTGGATCTCCTACTATCACATCAGGAAAAATTGCTTGGTAGTGAATTATCTCTCTGAGTCGGCTCACGTGAACTCCAGTTCATGGGACGAGTTATGAGGATCATCTTATTACAGGAGACCACTTTATACCTAGTGTTGACAATGTATTTGGAAGAAAGTAGATGCCTGACTATGTAGCGTATTATGGCGGTCGGTTGATCAATTTTGCTTCATCTTCGGGCTTACAAGACATGTTTCTGGATTTTGGAATCGGCGAAAGCTCTATACACGAATGATATCCAGCGTCTTTATAAGGTGGCTTCTGCTATTGTTAATATCATATGAAGACATGGATCCTATCTAGTGTATTGGCGGTTGCCTCTCATAAGGAGGAGTTCCTGACATTGATGCCTCTTACTAGTGACGTTGGGGGCTCAAACAAGCGGGTTGTCAGTTCTTCATGGTCCTTACTCTCATTGGCCTCCGATCAGGATCTTGAGACCCTCAGGGTCAGTTATTGGCGATCCATCGGTCGAATCCTTGGATGATGTGTTTGCTCGCCTCTCAGTATCTGCCACCAGGACTTTGCCATCGATAGCCCTTTGGGTGCTTACGTGTTGGTTGCCGCCTACTAACCTTCGGAGAGGGCGGTGGTACGGTCGAGACAAGCGTCCTCATTGCACCTATTGCGATAAGCTTTGGCCCACACCGTATTCGTTGTTATCGATTGCATGGAGCGCCCTCCCCCGCCTTGCAAGCGTGGCTGATCTTCGGTCGATTCTCGGCGCGAGACTCCACGAGCTCACTGCACATCTGGGGTGTTCCCCCTAACGGCGATTGAGTATGATGCCTTTCTTCACTATCAGCCGACCAAGTCGACACATTTATACTCTGTTGCCCAGGAGCCGTAATGCCTACACTTTGCCTTACTCACACCTCTTCTCTTGGACCTTGGATTCTAGACTCTGGTGCTTCCGATCACATTTCTGGTAATAAAGATCTTTTCTCTTCTCTTCTTTACTACTTACTACTTTACCTCTTGTTCGCTAGCTAATGGTTCTCAAAGCTGTGGCTAAAAGGTATTGGTTTAGCTTATCCTCTCCCTTCCTACCTCTCATATCCTTTATACTCTGAGTGTCCTTTGGCTCTTATTTCTGCTCCAATTAAAATCACTCGTACTCTTAAGCGTTCCATTATTTTTTAAATAAATTGTGATATGCCCCGGGGCCGGATACGGGAAGGCGATTATCGGACGTGAAAGGTCACGGGGCCTCCTATCCTCACCTCGCAATCTCCTGCCGGTTGCGTTTCCGCTGATACTCAGCTCCTCATCCCACGGTCGATGCAGGCCACCTAGTCTTTCTAGAGTTCCAGAAAGATGAAATTTCGTTTTCCACTTTGTGCGTCACTTGCGTGTGAGTCCGTCGGCTTGGAAACATACTCGTGTCGTTCCGCGACGTTTGAATAATCGGGGCGACATCTCCTTTTGCCCTTGTCCTAGCGATGTTTGGGGTCCTTGGATCTAACGTCTACTTTAGGCTTTATTATTTTGTCACTTTCATTGATGACTATTCTCAGTGTACTTGGTTGTTTTAATGAAAACTTCGAGCTAAGTTATTTTTCTATTTTCAGAAATTTTTATGCTGAGAATTCTTCTAAGGTTCGATATTTATTCGCGTGTTACGTAGTGATAATGCCAGAGAATATTTTTCTGCACCCTTTATTTCATTTATGTCCCAACATGGGATCCTTCATCAGTCTTCTTGTGCTCATACTCCTCAACAAAATAGGGTAGTTGAATGTAAGAATCGTCATCTTATTGAGACAGCTCGTACTCTCCTCCTCCATTATCATGTTCCTTTTCGTTTTTGGGGGCCAGTCACTTGACTTGTTATTTGATTGTGTATGCCCTCGTCACGTATTACATGCTTTCAGTTCCTCATTCCTTCTTTTCACGACCCGACCTCTTTATTTTCCTTCCTCCTCGTGTTTTGGTTGTACTTTGTTCATATTCTCACTCCGGGACAAGGCGAGTTTTCGACGAGGCAGTCATATTCTAGGCTACTCCGACTTGAAGGTTATCGTTTATTATTCCCCTCGGATCATGATACTTTCTCTTTCTTGATGTCACCTTCTTCGGGGACTCCCCCTTCTTCTTCTCCTCCTCTTCAGGAGTCTCTTCCGTTCTTGAAGTCTTACCCACCCCACATCATCTCCTCGCCTAAGTTTGATGATCTATCTTCTCGTCCCCTTAGTTTATCATCATACGTCCCGTGCCGTTGTTTCCTTTCCCTTACTCTTTGGGCCCACTGTTGACTCCACTTCCTCTCCATGACTTCTCCTACCCCGGCTCTCCCTGTTGCTGATGACTTGCCCATTGCTCTTCGGAAAGGTACTCGCTCTACTAGCAATCCTCATCCTATTTACAATTTTTTGAGTTACCATCGATTATCTTCCACCTACTCTGCATTTGTTTCTACTATTTCCACCGTTTCTCTTCCTAAGAACACAGTAAGAGGCACTTTCCCGTCCGAGTTTGGCGGCAGGCAATGGTAGATGAAATAGCTGCTCTGACCTCAACTGGCACTTGGGATCTTGTTGTTTTGCCGGTTGGTAAGTTTCCGAGTTGGTTGTCGTTGGTGCGGTTAAGGTTGGTCTGATGGTCGAGTTGATCGCCTTAAAGGCCAGCAGTTTGCTAAAGGATATCTTCGAGGTTTATGGTTCGATTATGGTGACACCTTCTCCCAGATTGCCAAGATTGCTTGTCAGTCACTTCTACTCCATGGTTGCTATGTGTTCCTAGCCGCTTTTTCAGTTGGATATTAAAAATGTCTTCCTTCATGGTGATCGTGAGGAAGTTTATATGGGCAATACTGGTTTTGTTGCTCTCGGGATCTGGTTTAGTGTCTGGGATTCTGTAGCTCTTTATATGGCTTGAAACAATCTCACCGAGCATGGTTTAGGGTTTAGTTACATTTGTTGAGAATTTAGCATCTTCCCTTGTCTGACCAGAGCTAATTGATTTTATCGTCATAACTCTTCGGGCGTGTATTTGCTCAGTTTGTTTATATGGATGAAAAACATCGTCATTACGAGACGTGTCCAGGATGGTATTCGAAACTAAAAGCAACATCTTTCACCCACTTTCAAACTAAAGACTTGGGGAAACTCAAGTACTTTCTGGGAACTGAGATAGCTCAATCCAGTTCTGGTGTAGTCCTCTCCCAACGAAAGTATGCTTTAGACATCTTGAAAAGCCGGGTATGTTAGGCGTAAGCGGTTGGCATTTCTATGGATCTGTGTGAGGCTTGTACCGGGGCAGGGGGAGTCTTTGAGGAGATGCCGGGAGATATCGACGATTGGTAGGTAAAGCAGATTATCTCACCATTACTAGGCGGACATTTTCCTTTCCGTTAAGTGTTGTTAGTCAATTCTACGAGTCATATGTGATAGCCATTGGGATCTTGTAATCGCGTTCTGATGCTATATTAAAGTACACCGGGTCGGGTGTGTTGTGCGAGAATAGAGGTCACACCAGTTATTAGTTCGCAGCGGATGCAAATTGAGCTGGCTCACCACCAGATAGACGTTCCACTTCAGGGTATTGTGATTTCATTGGTGGTAACCTAATATCTTTGGAAGAGTGAAACAACATGTAGTGGCTAGATCTAGCCCATTTGGCCAGGAATGTCGGTATGGCGCTGGCGGCAGTGTGGCTAAATATGGGTGAGGCAGCGTACTCGAGTTGAGATTTGGAAATGATGAGCAGTGAAGCTCATGCGTGATAACCGAATTTGCTTTGCATATTGCATCAATCGGAGTCTTCCATGAAAAATTTAAACACATTGAAGTTGACTGCCACTTCATTAGAGAGAAAATCGCATCAGGATGTATGGCTACTAGTTTTGTCAATTCAAATGATCAACTAGCAGACATCTTTACTAAATCTCTCAGAGGTCCTAGAATTAAATACATTTGTAACAAGCTTGGTGCATATGACATATATGCTCCAGCTTGAGAGGGAGTGTTAGATATTGTACAGTCTTTTCATTTATTGTCCTACTGTATTGTGAGTCCTATGAGTGTGTATATATATAAGTCCAATATGTAATGTAGATACTAGATTCATTATTGTGTGGAAATAATAAAATTAGGAATTCTCTATTTTCTCTCTTCACACTCTCCAATATTGTGCAAATCTTTTGTGACATAAGGAAAAGGGATAAGTAATAAATTGGAAGGCTAGACAAAGTACTACGGATCAGCGTAATCCTTCCACCCTCAGAGATATGTTGCATCTTCCTGGAGGCCAAACTCTTCCAAAACATTTCTTCAACCAAGTCCCAAACCCCTATAGCCTTATGGGGAGCTCCCAAGGGGAGGCCTAAATACGAGGTAGGTAAGGACCCAATCCCACACCCGAGCTCCAAGGCTAACTCATCAACATTGACAACTGGCCCTATCAGAATGATCTCACTCTTGCTTAAGTTAATTCTCGGACAGAGCATCGGCTTGAAGCTAGCATTTAGAGTCATTAGAAATTTCGTTTGATGTCTTTGTTAGTCTGGCATCAATAGAAGGGTGTCATACAGTGCCAAAATAAATGAAATGACTCCCCACTCCCCTCCTAATTGCAACCACCGCTACCAAAAATTTCCTTCTCTATACGTTGTACTTAACCTGCTAAGCACTTCCATGCCAATCACAAAGAAGTAGGGAGAAATAGGATCACCCTGTCTCAAGCCTCTCAAGCTCTATAAGAAGCCGAGCCATTAAAGTGGACTGGAAAAGAAACTGTGAAGACACACCACTTTATCCAACTCAACCACCGATTTCCAAAGCCCATACTATCCATAACCTGGAATACAAGAATATTTCCTATTTCTTCTGGCAACCTTAACAGATCCTTCTCTTGAATACATCTTCGTCAAAAGGAATTAATTTCCTTCACAAAACCCATCACAAGAAGCCCCAAGAAGCTGCTGAAATTGGCAAACCCAATGGGAGACTAACAGATTCAAGCTCCTTCCCCTTTGAAATGCAACAGGCCTCCAAGGATTTGTTGGCCTCCAACTCCAGAGGCTAATAACCATCCTAATGTTAAAATCAATAACCATTGCTCACAGTCCAAACATTCTAGTACGCCTTTATTTTAATTCCAATCCATAAGACAAACAAACAGTTATTTCATCCATAAATTCTAATTCTACCTTTCCACCAAAACCCCTGTCCAAAGGCAAGGAACTGTTGATTACAGGCAGCAAACTTAAGGGTAGCCACATGTTTTTGTCTGCCCATAAATTCATGACAGGGAACAACATTGGAAATGAAGATTACCTGCTGGTCACATGAGGGGGGAAAACTCTAGACGCAAAAGCTCTTCGAAATATATCTGCAAACTCAGCACTCAAACCACCTATACCGAGTGACTGGAGATTAAACTCTTTCTGCCTGAAGATGTTGCTGCTAGCAGCCTCCCTCTGGTTCACAATCTGCATAGAATTCAAGGAATATCAGTAAATAGTGATTGGCATTCTTTACAATTGATTAAAATCCATCATGACATAGGATAAAGCAGTTAGAAAAGTTAAACAAAGGAGATGACGCATACGATAAGATGAAAATTGCATCTGACTGCATGCAGCATAGCTCCTTTTAAAAATTATGCAAGCAAATTTTTTCACCGTTTAATATTTGTTAAGCTAGTTAGCATTAGAAAACCAAGAAAATCAGTAAAGGAAAGAAAACAACCAGGCACACTGCAAGGGCAATGAAAGTTACCTTTATTCCACTGGAATTTGATGCTTCAAAAATAATATATGTTTCAGCTGCAATCATTCCTCTTTCAATACCTTTGGATTTTTCTTGCCCTTCTATAGCCGCCTGACTAACTGTGAAAACATAAGCATTGCCATGATACTCAAATGTTACCTTTTGTCCTGTTGTCATAACCTACACCAAATAAAACGTTTCATCGTTTCAGGATGCAAACCAGATGAAGATATATGCTAAAAAAACATACATTGATTCATACATTGATTAATAAATTTATCACTTGAGCTCTTTCTAGAAGTTCATTATCTGACAGAACACTTTGAATCCATAGAAAACACCCCAACATGAGGACTGGATTTGCAGTTACTAACTTCCTATTTCTGAAATCATATTCCTACTAAATAACTACCATATTGTTTGTTTAATTAACTCATGTTTTTTTCAATTACCAATTTACCATTTGATTGTTGAATCCATTTCTTTTTTTTTTTAAATTAAAATTAAAAAAAAAAAAGGATTTAACCTAATAAATAAGTTTTTTATAATTAAGGCAACTAAATTAATGAATAAGTGAAAGTAAGTGAGAGAAAGGAAAAACATAGTGGCATTTATTGCCAAAAATGCTCATCCAAAAGCCCTCAAATGAAAGTAACAACTATAAGGAACAAAGGGGAACTAAAGAGTCCAGCAGAGGATGCTTTTTGTCTGTAAGCATTTTTGTGCATTGCATTAGGGGATTGGTTTTTGGGGCTGGTGAGTCTTATATTTCTTTTGTTTCTTTTTGTACAGGCCTCTAGGTTC
The DNA here is from genome assembly GCA_016808115.1 of Tetrastigma voinierianum. NCBI lineage: Eukaryota > Viridiplantae > Streptophyta > Magnoliopsida > Vitales > Vitaceae > Tetrastigma > Tetrastigma voinierianum. Next base: position 323,488 of record JAEQBH010004368.1, on the reverse strand, counting down.
CATTTGTATGCACCCTGTATGCTTGGGGCGCCTGTTTTGCTTGCCTTTTGCAGTCTTTTAATGACAGCTTTCTTGCTTACTTATCCAAAAAAAAAAAGGTCCAGCATAGAATGCAGTCCACCTTTAAACTTTTTTCATGAACTCCATTGTAACATTATGAAGAAAACTCCATCTAGATTTTACCATGTATATTCTGAAAGAGCAGACATCAATTATTGCAGTTCACTCAAAAGGCAAAGTAATCAGCCATGGCACATTTTGCATCCACCGTGGATTTCTATACCGCATGTAATACAGATAAACATTTGGACTTAGATAGATATAAGGTTTCTCATAAAAAGATAAAGAAAAAAATTCAAGTAGAAACACTTTTGGTGATACCCAACCCATGAAACAAAGGACAACATAAATCAGATACATTGAACATAAGAAGCTCACATGAACCTTAGAAAAATTGCACCTGTGCGACAACAGTGTATCCATCTGAGAAATAATTATTATCATGTGTGCCCTCACCTGGTTAATGAATCTCTTCCGAATTTGCTGGGACAACAGAACAGCATCAACCTGCCAAAAAAAATATGTTTCAGTCACTGCCATAGAATGTAGTGGTGCCAAGTGCCAACCTGACTAGATTGGAGCTTCCAAAATGGGTGGCTTATGAATCAAAAATAAAAAGGATTCAGAAGAAAAAAGGAAAGAAAGAAAGGTATATACCTGTTCATCTTTAGTGCCTTTTTTTACAAACTCCAGCTCAAGAGTGAGCAATGCTAAGTTGAAGTCATCAGGTGGGATAAATCTAAGAACAGTGCCACCAAAAAGTGATTAGAGAGCTGGAGAACTTGCAGGAACAACAATCTAAAATACTCGGAGATTTTAAGACCCAACCTGCTAACAGATACCGAGTCCCCAGTAGAAACTCTCGCATGTCGCCGTTGGATAGCATTAAGAGCAATATGGCCGTTAGGAATGCTCTCATGAGCAGTATCTTTGGTTAAGAAAACAAGAAATTAATCCTTCTCGACAAGAATAGCTATTAACCATGCCATTTGGAGTAGCTAAACATATAAAACATCTTTGGAACATGGAAAGAAGAACTACGTAGATCTCTGTCTTTTGTAATTATGCCAGACTTTCCTCGATCCCCTATTAACATGCTAGAACTCAAACCAGTGATGAGAAATTGTCCGATTTTGAGGGAATTCACCAGAATTCTTTCACAAGTATATAACCTATGCCAACATTTGATCCACATTTCCACCCAAAACAACGAGCAACTTCAATCAAACAAACCGCGCATAACCAACCCAGAAACAACAACAAGCAAACATACAACATTCAAACAAATCACGCACTCCACAAAAATCAACACGAAAACATGCAGCTATTTATAGAAATGGATATGAAACAGAGAGAACACATGAATCCCCAACCGATGCGAGAGCGATATTGGATCCATGAACAACGAACTTGCGGAGATCGTAGGGGGAGCAGTAGGCGAAATTGGTGTGGACGAGATCTCTAGCTGGGGTGTTGGTGACGATCATGGCGGAGGAATCGTGGCCTGATCTCCCGGCCATTTGGGTCGGACGGAAAGGAGTGAGTTAGGGTTTCGGAGTCGGAGGAATGGCGTATGCTTCGCTGCGAAGAAATTGAAACAATGGAGAATATGGATTTTGGTTCAAAGACAGTTGAACATGGAAAGAAGAGGAATGGGGACAAACGTACGAATCGAAAGCAAAGGGGCCTGTTGGAACCCGTCTCAAAATAAGCTTTTTTTTTTAAGAGAAAAAAAAAATGGTAGGAAAAATAAATAGTAGATTCATGAACAAATGTTATAATTAGGTCTGATTCAGAATTTTGAGAAATATTTAAAAATTAAAATTAAAATTAATAAATTGTTTTGAGACATGTCTTAATATGATTTTGTGACTTATTTTTGTTTTTAATTACAAGATAATCAAATATAAAAAATATAATATTTTAACTTGTTTTCTTCCTTATTATTTTCATATAATTTTCAAAAATTAATGGAAAACATATACCTTTTATGTTTTTTACTAAATATTCGACCCAAAAGAAAACACTAGGCAACATGAAGCCAGCTATCTCCTTCCAACGCTCTCCTTGGCCTTGGCACATTGGTGCTATCTTCCAAGATAATTTGGCTAAGACTTGTCGGGGTACTAAGGACGTGTACTCCTCTATTCCTCTTTGTAGCTTCTGTTGCTAGAAAATATGTGACTCAGTTAGCCTCTCTAACGATGTGGCTTGTTTTCACCTCACATTGGCGAGTCAACTAAGTCTTGATCTACAGAAGGACATTTCTACCATTCAAGTTGGGGACATTTAGCATATTAAGTCATTTGGTTACCTAGGAGAAATCCACTTCAAGGCAAATCTTTCGGTGACCATTTTCCCAAGTCATTTTTAGCCCATGCAACACCGTCCATAGCTCAGTCTCAACACCATTGTTTCTGCCTACGTTCATCGTGAAGCCCTTAATCCATTTTCCATCGTGGTCTCTCAATCAGCCTCCCCGGAAGCTACAGACTTCACTAAGCCATCTGTGTTCAAGGTAATCCATTCCTCTGATGAAGGTTTCCAATGGATCAGGATCGTTCTTTTGAGTGTGTTGTAGTCAGCTACACCTTTTGTTAGAGCTTTGTTAACCTCGTCCACTCTAACTCTAATCAGCCCAATTTTGGTCGCATGTGGTGTTGTCTCACTGTTAAAGCCTGATTTATTTCTCCATCGCCAAATGCTCCAAATATTACTACAGGCATTGTGTTCCACACTGCATGGTGGTTATGATCGGCGAGTGAAGGTTGTGAGAGAGCCACTCTTTAAGACCCAGTCGGTGTTGCCTTGACCACTCCTTATGGGGGAGAACATGCTTCCAAATTTCTATAGTCTCTGGGCAACTTTTGAAAACGTGTTCTACATCTTCCATTTCATCCTTGCATATAGAACACATTTCATCTATAGTGAAGCCCCTATTTTTACATTCCACATTACACATGAGTTTCTGGTGCTTCATCATCCAGATCAATGCCATCATCCGATTAGGGGCGACAAGTTGCCATATCTGCCTCCAAGCCTTATCTTCTTGCAGTCATAAATCTGTCGACAAAGCTTTGTATGCTTAGCTAACTATGAAATTTCCATCGCAAGTCGCAACTGAGCCCCCAAAACCAATTATCTTGGTCCTCCTCTGCCTCTCTTATGGTGACGGCTATGAGTTTCTCTTCCATCTCCGATTGGAGAAGGTCAGTTAAGGCTTCCCAATTCCCAACCTCTTGTAGGTTCTCGGTAATATGAGACCTGTTTATACATCTCAACTAAGCTGATCTTGTAACGAAGATAATCCTTGAGACGTTTTTTATCTTGCCATTTGTCCAACCAAAAGCTAGTAGTTCGGCCATTACCCACCTAATTGTGCATACTGGGAGTTAAGATCTCCTTACTTTTACTTATCCCTTGCCATACGTTGGATGCACCCGATTTCTTTCGAAATCGGTCAAGGTTGTTCCTATTGTGCATATATTTGTTGATTAACACCCGAGTGCACAAGTCATTCTAGCCATGGAATACCCTCCACCTCAGATACGCCATAAGAGCAAAGTTCATGTGATGAAGATACTTCAGTCCTAGGCCTCCAGGTTCTACAGGTTTGAATATTATCTTCTCCCACTTCACAATACTGATTGATTTTTTCAACGACACACCTCCCCACAAGAACCTCCACGTACATTAAGCTCTCAGCTTTATCACACATGGCTTTTGGAACTAGGTTGGTCTGCATTACGAAGATAGGTATGGAGTTTTAAAATTGATATGATCAGGATTTGTCTCCCAGTGAAACTAAGAATTGTGATTTATAGCCTTCAAGATGAGCTTATACTATGTCCATCACATTTCTGCATATAGGTCAATTGGTCACCCTTCCATTTATCGAGTTCACACCCAAGTATCTCCCCAAGTTGGTCGTGAGCGGGATACCGGATCCAACTGAGAGATCCTTGCCGTACGTGTGACTTGCAGTGGGTTCACTTTATGAATGAGATCTCATGCAAGGAGGCACCATGATGACTTCCACTTGCTTCATCGACTCTTCTACAAATAAAATCAGGTCATCAGCAAAAAATAAGTGAGAAAGATCAGGGCCTTGCCTTCATAATTTAATGGGTTTCCAAACCCCGACTGAGACAGCCTTTTTGATGTATATGTATATAATTTACGTCTCAATCTTAATTACTTATATCTTGATCTCATTTATTTATACCAATATTAAATAATTTAGATTTTACTGCAGCCAAAAAATTATATTCTATAAATGCGTGGCTTATTTTTATCTTGTTATACTCTAATTGAAATTAACAACAAAATCCTGACCCTCTTTACCCCTTCCGCTACACGTAGAGATTGCTTTAATTTAATAATTTTACGTACCAAACAAATTAATTAAAATTATGACATTATAAATTATAAATTCATATTTAAGTAACACCTCTTAAACCGTTCCAAATCACAGATATTTCTTCTTCTTTTTTTTTCTTTAAAATTAGCTTTAAATAAACAATAAAAGCACACATTAAAAAAGCCCCAACACTACCCCATATCAATGTTGGAAGCAATCATGCAAAGACATTGAGGCCACGACACGGCATACAACTTTAATTGCATCAATTCTCAAAATTCAAAAACAAATAATTTGTTTGATTTCCGGGAGATAACAAGAAATATAAAATATAACTAAAAACACAAAAAAGCAAAAAAAAAGAAGAAGATATCGGTAGGAAACAATAGGTTAAAAAAATAAAGATCTAAAATTATTTATTTATTTATTTATGAGTAATTTTAAACAAACTAAAGACCCTCTGCTTAAGAGGTAGAAATTTTTCTCGTTTTATTCAAACTTTTCAAAACAAAGCGAAACGCTATGAAGCATTTAGAATAAAGATTTAAACAAATTTTCAAAACAGTTAAAACGAATTCACTATTTTCAACATTTTATATACGACCGAAATGCGTAGTTCGCCTCTTGTTCGAATTAAATTCAACCAAATTCAACCAAACGTACAAAATGAAAACGTATTTTCAAACCAAATTCAAGTACGAAACGTATTTTCCGGAAATGAAAACTAAATATTGTATCACATCGGTAATTTTCTATTATTCGACTCGATATAATGAAAATTTTTCGAAATAAACGACCTAAAGTTTTATCATTTTCAAAGACAAAATCAAATATTACAAAATAAAATTTTAAAGTAATTTCCTAAACACCATTGAACAAGTAGGTAAAAAGATGGTTGAGATATCTCATAACTTAAATCCGTATGCCTCGAATGAGTCACGAATACAATCAGATTATCGCGCAGAGATTTACCACATTTATAAATTCATCTAACTTGAATACGATTATTCTCGACCGCAGACACTGTTAAACCTTCGTGATATGATCTGACCGCTTAGATATCTCCATGAGACAAAAAAAAAAAAAGTAATTTCTTAAACATAACTTTTTTTTTTATTTCAATTTTCTAAACATAACTAATAGTTAATTGATAACTATTTTTTTAAGATAATGCTTTATAATATAGGAGGGGTCCAAGGTCTGTAAAAAAATTAAAATTGTTATGTTCTTTTGAAATAAATGTCTCATTAATATTTGTCAAAAAAATTAAGTTTCACAATATGTGATTTTATCATACAATATGAAAAATTAAATATATTTCATATTAGTTACAAACTTAGATATTTTAAAATTATCTAGTCTTTACTTTGAATAAAATATACCCTTTTTTTATTTCCCATATGCTTTATTCCCTTAATCTACATAAAAAGGCCTAAGGCCCAGCCCAGCCTGAGCGAGGCCAATTACCCATTATCGATCAATGAGTCGGGCCAATGAAACTGTTACCAGTCAACAGGCCGATTTGGGCTTCACTTATTTTTCAGGCCCGTGTGATTAGGCAGGTCAATGGGTCATAGACTTTAAGCAAAATATTTTTATTTATGTTATAAACCATTTTTACATTTTGATATATATGATTAACTAGTGTATCGTACATATAAATACATTTATACTATTTGAAAATGAAAAAACAATATAGGGCTAGGAAGAGTGCCCATAGGCCGGGCCATCTATTGGGCCGGTCCAAAATGAATCTCCCTTCCTAACCATTCAAAAAAGGGGACCAAGTTCTAGTATTAGGCCCTTTGGGTTGGAATGGGCTTGAAACGAGTCTGTATCGGATTATGATTTTTAATGATATTTATAAACTTTTTTTTTAAGATGATGACTTTTAAATTTTTATAGAGTTTTGTTGATTTTTAAAGACTTTTATAAATTTTTAATAAAGTTTGTAAATATATGGATGACTTTCATAAATTTTTATAAATTTTGACATAATTTTATAAATATTTATAGACTTTCACATACTTTTATAAATATTTATAAACTTTACATACTTTTATAAATATTGAATTAAGAAGAAGAAAACGACCAAGAAGAAAAAAAATCTAATATACAAATAACAGTTATACGAATAGATTTTTGTTGATAATGAATCAATGAGTCATATTTCAAGAAGAATTGAGAGATTAATTAAGGATGAAATTATTTCGGATCTTGATTTCTCATTTTTGACACTTGTGCCTAATAAGTTTGTTCATGACTCCATATAAGCTATGGTCAACAGAAGAAGCCTAGTCTTTGTTACTTTCATATTGGGGACGCAGGCAGTGAGACCGTATAACCCACACCCAAACTCGATCCAAAAACTACAGCGGGTACTTTATTGGTTATTGTGTGAGATTGCTATATTTCTAGGTTTTATCGCTTCGGCCCCACACTATCGTGAGCGATTAAGTCAAATCGAGCTATCGCTTTTGAGAATGATACTAGCATGCTTTCAATTCGCCAAGAAAAATCATATGGCGAACAACTAATTTTTATTCATGTGCCTATTGTTTCTGCTCCGATCTATAGCCCTGTTGTTAACCAGCATCCAATAGTCATTACTAATAATTAACCAATTGAGGAAGTAAACCTACATGCTCCATAAATCCATTTATAGTCAAAAGCAGGCTTCCAGACAGTGATATATGAAGTTGGATGAAGTTGTCACCGCTAATGGTTTTAAGAAAAACATTTTCAATTAATGCATATATATGAAGGTCGGTGAGAGAACATACATATTTTTAGTTTTATACGTTGATGATATTTCGTTCGCAGCCAATGATACTAACATGTTGGTCGAGACAAAACAGATATTATTTAACCATTTTTTATATGAAGGATCTTGAGAAAGCATCTTATGTTTTGGATATACAAATACTTTGGGATACACCTAGTGGCATTCTGAGATTGTCTCAACAAACGTTTATTGAACGCGTTCTAAAAATGTTCAATATGCAATTATGTTCATCTGGTAAGACATCTATTGTAAAAGGTGATAGATTTTATAAAGGCTAATGTCCTCAAAATGATATTAAGAGATATCGGATGAAAGCAAACATTTATTCTTCAATTGTGGGCAGCCTGATGTATGCTCAAGTGTGGGCAACCTGATGTATGCTCAAGTATGCACACGCCTTGATATTGCTTTTGTTGTTGGCGTGTTGGGTAGGTACTTGATTGATCATAGTCAAAGCCATTAGAAAACAGCTAAGAAAATTTTGAGGTATCTTTAGGGTACCAAGAATCTCATATTGACATATTGGCATACCGACACTCTTAAAGTGATTGGTTTTAGTGATTTCAATTATGCAGATTGTGGATGATAAAAAGTCTACTTCTGGTTATATATTTATAATGGTTGAAAGAGTTGTTTCATGGAAAAGTGTCAAGCAAACAATTAAAGCTTCTTCTACTATTGAGGCAAAGTATGTGACGTGTTATGAGGCTACTTGTCATGCAATATGGTTGCGGAACTTCATTTCAGCTTTGAAGGTTGTTCACTCAATTTATAGACCATTGAAATTGTTTTGTAATAATTCAGCAGCTATATCTTTCTCTAGGAACACTATGAGCACTTCTCACTCAAAGCACACTGATATGAAGTTTTTTTTTGTAAAAGAAGATTGCTAGATACAAAGCGCTCAACAAAGTCTCACTTCGATAAGAAATGGGCTCATAACATTTTTCAACAAATAAATCAAATATAATTAAAATTTTACATATTTTTTTTATTTTTTATAGGGAAAATTCATGGATCCTTCTCTATCGATATTGGTATGATATTATCCACTTTCGCATAAAAGTTTCTTACATTTTGTTTTTTTAGCCCCAAAAGCTCTCGTATCAATAGGATATTGTTCATGTTTATATAGCTTCCCATTTTTAATTGATATAGAATATTATAGGTCTTTAGGCACAAAACTCCAATATTACGAAATAAATAAATTTATTCGAATAAACATATAAAATTAATTTATTAAATTTAAACTTATTTTTTATTTTTTTTCAAAATTTCTTTCTATTCCCTTTTCCTTTATATTTTTATAATCCAGGAAGTCTGTTGTTAACCCAACAAAAAGTTTAGTTCCTTTCTTGTTTCCCCCACCAAACTTGCTAATTGTATATCTAATTTCCCTTTCTGTCAATTGATCTTCTTTCGGCAATCCCGAAGTCTCCTTTTGTAACCGTCCCTCCCTGAAGCCCTTTATGAGGTGAAAGGTCTGTGGAAAAACATGTAATTTTAGTCCCCTATGCAGCACCATGGTAATCTGGACTTCCTCTTCAGAGTCCATGCATCCATTTGTTTATTTCAATAACACGTCACCCGCATGAGATTTTTATGAGCCTATAATATTTGTTTTAATGAGAGTTTTACATTTTCATGTATTTTATAAGGAAAGCTCATATTTTTCGTAATTACATAAGCATTTTGACGTTTGTCATTATCTTATGATTATGTGTCATTTTGACCAGATGAATAACAGAATGATGTTTTATCTTTCTCTATTGAATACCCTCAAGTATCAAATGCTTATAGACGCAGAATAAGATGATTATGTACGATTTACATCATCTCGACGTATTAATCGATACTTATCAAGTTATACGCATGTAAGTCTCTTATTGAAGCATTTGAGTTATGATTTTGATTAGTAGCGCCTAATTATGTGCGATTTATGCATCCTCTAGGTACGCTAATTGTATAAGATTGGTTATGACTATGTACATCTATCGATAAAGTATTTGAGTTGTGATTATATCGTCAAAGTGGGAAAATGTTATATTAATTTATTAATCTATGGACTAAGCATAATCAAATTACAATTGAAATTGTAATGTGATTATGGTTAGTCCATTAAGTAATAAATTATTCTAACATTGGTCCTATTAACAATAGGAGAAAAAGAAAACAAACTATACAACTTTAATTAGTAAAGATTCCCCATAAAGGGTTCAAATGCCAATCAATAGTGAATATCTGTATAGTTTAACTTTTCCAATTCCAAAATAAAACTATAACTAAGTTTATCCAAAATATGTATTGATATCAAATTTCTTATGATCGAGGATATGTATGTCATACAATTCAAAAAAAAATTTCCTGTACTGAGTTGTAATATAACTCTTAGAAAATCAACTTGGATTCTTGTATCATCTCTCATATATACATACTGCTCCAAACTAGTTGGATTTTTTCGTTATCACCATTGCATAGAAATCGCAGTCGCACGATAAGACTACTGTGAAACCCAAACCCGATTCAATGTTATAATAAGAAGCAATCTCGATTAGAGGTCCAATTATAGAAACGAGGGTAGCTTAGAATTTAGAACGTTATAATCCCATTTGACACGGCTGAATTTTCGAAAATTGTAACCGAACGCCTCAAGGACAGCCGATTTTTCTATTATATCCTGATTATGGCCACAGCGACTTTAGTTAAATTTCAGCTCTATGACTTTGAACCGATATTTAGAAGATTATGATATTTGCTTAATAATGATTCGATCAAATCGAGCTCCTGCAATAAATTTTCTTGAATTAAATAAAATACGAAATGTCCTAATATATCATAGTCTAACGAACCGAAACTGAGCCAACTGGAATCATGGATAGCTTCCAAAGATCCAACGTAATTTGATACTAATACGCTATCGTCCTGATTTACGATTTTAATGATTTTAAATCCGATTCCGTGATTTCGCAGCCTGAATCCACCGCGAAGGATGACTGTAATATTTCTGGGCGGTCAATGTGAAGTTTAGACGACCATAATATTTTACATTTAATTCCGTGATAAAAGTTAAGATAGTTAAACCGGTGATAAAAATACGCTATAATGGTGATATTTTATCACAGAAATGCAATCAAAATCTTTTCTTAATGGCCAAGCTTAAGATTTAGGTCACGAGAATGGACTCAATGAGATCTTGGCTCAAATGCAACTTTGGCAAAGTGTGTTAAATAGCTAAATTCATGGACCAATGGTAATTAAATGAAATATTAGAATATTAAAATGGGAAGACAAACAAAAAGTCTCATTTTTTGGTCTCTCAAAAAGTTAGGGGAACCCGTAGGAAAGAAAGGAGAAGGGAGAAAAGGAGAGAAAAGAAAGGAAAGGAGAGAAAAGAAAGGAAAGAAAATTGTGGAGCAAGGTGGGAGATGTGATTTTTTCCTTCTCCTTCAAGCTTCCACTGCAAGCAGAAGGTAGCGAGGAGCCAAATAAACCAAGAATAAAAGTAGTTTTTTACCTGGAAAGTTAGAACAAAGGGAGCCAAAGTAAGTTTTTCATGTCTAATGTCTTGAATTTTCTCGGTATGGATGTTAAATTGGTGGTATTTATTACTGAATGATAATGATTTCACATCAAAACGAGAAAGAAATTGACAGCAGCTTGAAAAAAATAAAGAGTGAATTGTTAGGTTTACGTTTTTCATATCTAATGCCTGACTTTTCGTACATGTTAAATCACAGATTTGGGCTGAATGACGATTTTGATATCAATTGAGAAATAAATTTGAATAGTTAGTTTGAAAAAGAAAAGCTGAGGCACTGTTATAATCGATAGTCGAATTTTGCAAGGGACATGTCAACGTATAAGGCATTAGATCGGGAGCTGCTAGAGCTAAAAAAGCCAATATAAACACATTCTACCATTTCTCAAGAAGAAATTTCAGACAGAAACGCTTTGTTTTCCCCGCTTCGAACATTTGTCGTATTTTGACCATAACTTGCTCATTTCTGATCCGATTCGAGCGATTCAAGCCATGGCTAAAATAGATTTCAAGGAGAATCAAACCTATGTAAATATAAGATCGTCAAATTCCCGATTATAAGTCACTAAAATTTACTCAAAGTAAAGGCCATGTGTAAGCCATCGTCGTTTCAGACAAGTGAACGCTCGTTTTCTCCTCACAAGCCGACTATCGTCAGAGATTGATCACAACTCTGCCTATTTCGATCCGATCTGAGCCGACCAAAAGTCATTTGCTAAAATAAGAATTTCTAAGAAAAAAATTTATCTGAAGGAAGTTCAAGAAAATTGTAATCCCAAAGTGCCCAGAAAATTTGTCAAAGCTGAGCATGCGCAGACATGCTCTCGCCAAATCGGCTATCTAGATGAAAATACAATAACTTCATAAGTATATTGAGGGCTTTAGAGAAAGAATTTTAAATTGAAAATTTAAAGAGATGTCATTGATATATAAATGACTCAGATCTCGAGAGTTTCATAAATTTTGGAAGACCGTTTGAATAATTTTTCGAGTCATAAAGCCTATGTAGCGATTGCTGCAAAAAAAGCGTCGGGCCAAAAATGAGTGGGTTTTTAGCGCTATGGTAATTGTCATCATTTAAATGAATGCAGATGGTGGATTCAATGGAAGCACGTATGGTTGTGGTTTTCTTTGAAAAAGGTGAAAATGATTATCTGACGAAGAGGAAAAGCTGGATCGAAATGTGAATCCAGAAGTGTAAAATTATGTTTTGCAAATTGAGTTTTAAAAGGAACTATTTTGATTTTAAAATGAAAAGTTTAATGTAAATGTTTATATTGCCTAAATGAAAAGTTTTGATGTAAATGAAAAATTTAATGTACATGTTTATCTTGCATCAATATATATATATTTATACTAAATTATATATGTATGCATATGTTAAGGTATTATGAAAGTTTAAAAATGTGTAAAGAATGCATATGTATATTTGCATATATATATATATGAGTTTTCAAGTGATAAAGTATGATTTAAATGATTTATAAATGTATTTTGATAAATGTTTACTCGACGGTTACTCCTAACCCCATACGATCATGATGACCGATATCGTCGTACCTTAAGCGTATGATTAAGAGGGTAAGTTAGAAAGTACTAATCGAGGGAGGGAATTCTCACACACTGAAAGAGGCCATCCTTTTCTTACACACTGGGGAAGTGCTACATGACGAACCCTATGCAAAGCGTGAGTTTCTCCAGCCGTAGTGGTTATGGATCGAAATTTGATCGTCCCTCACCACTACATTCTGAATCAATGTGTTTATCCCCCTGGGTTCCATTAGAAAGAAAGAAAGAAAGAAAGTTTGAGGCATAAATGTTTAAGGCATAAATGAATTTTAATTGTATAAGTATTTATTATAAAGAAAGAAATAAAGAAAGTTTAAGGCATAAATGTTTAAGGCATAAATTGATTTTAATTGTATAAGTATGTATTATTTTGATATATACTGAAAATGTTATCTTAATGAAAATGTACACCACTCGGGCTCTTTTAGCTCATTATTTTCCAGGCTGCTTCAAAAATACTGATTCCAGATATGCTACGCCTAAGAGTATCCTCCTCGTGTAAATGAGTTTAACATCGAGGAGACGACGCATGTGAACTCGCATTGTATAAATAGTCAGATGATTATATTTAATACCTGTCATGTATATATGCATATATGGATATATTTTTTGGAAAATGAACTACTTAGACTGGCCGGTTTAAGTCCCATTTCAAGCCCAAATTTTTTTGATAAAAATGTGCATGAAATTGAAGAGGTTTTAAATGTTTTGATGATTGAAATGAATAAATGTATATGGTATATATTGTGTTGATTGAGTTGTGGACGATAAGTCCTAAAACGGAGGTTGAAAATTGGAAGATTAGAAGTGTTTTTAAATGCTTTTAATGTGCTTTTGTAAATTTGGGAAAGTCCTAAAAACAGATAAACTTCCCGCCAATTTTTATGAAAAATCTAAGGGTTTGAAAAAGAAAGAAAAAAAAAAAATTTACCACTTCGCTTCCGCATTATTTTCTAAAAGATATATTAAGGATTGTAAAGGGGTTCGCTCCATGGATTTGGTTTGACGGTTTCGGTGAGTGCTCTTATATCCATGGGAGCGCCGGAGGTCCCCCGGGTCTGCGAGGCTAATCCGGGCCGCCCTTCAACTACTATCTAATCACCGCATCGACGCTGCCGTGCCCCCGCCGACTCGACCCGATCTAACGGCCGATTCAACCCTGAACACGCACCATTAAATCCATTTATTCAGAAACATATTTCATATACTTATTTTCATGGGATATTTAATATCCATTTAATCATATTTATGTATATATGAAAATATGATTTCATTACTAATACACATTATATATATATACATCAATCATGGATGAGAGCCCATCATTTGCTCAAATCCCACATTTACACAAGACAACATTTATTGCCATTTTTAAGTATTTACAAAACATTGCAGTTCTTGTCTAAACGTAAGTCAAAATATGTTATTCCCATGAAAATTTATACATGTTTTTTTGCAATGCAAAACAATTACATGATTTTTTTTTAAATAAAATGTATGCATGAAACGATGCATTTACTTATACTCTGCACGATTTCTACGATGACTCCGGCTCTACAGTATTTGATTTTGCCTTTATTCACTCAGTACCTGTGCGAGATAAAACAACGTACTAAATATTTTCATGCTTAATAGTTATATGCATTTCTAACCTCATTTCAATAAAACACAAAATATGTATATTTTCGAAAACAACATTTTGACACATTTTTAATGGTCAATGAAATAAACAATATATATGTTAATTTTTCATTCAAACACATATTTAGTTTTAAGTTTGCCCTTAAACGAATTTAACCATGACTTTTGGTGCATAGGATAACATAATCAATGCAAGATGGTCCCACTCGACTATAGGCCTAAAAAAAACATTTAATAACACAGACATCCCGCTTAGCCTCGTTGAATGGTTATTTACAATTCATTTACAGACACTACTAATATCAAGTCTCCACTGGCTATAGATTTAAGATACTGTCACAGTAGATCGCTATATCGAATTCTGGCTAAGATACCAATTTGTCTTTAACTTGAATATGACTCGACAATCTTATTCAAGGACATTAATACTCAATCATAGTAAATTACAATATTGTATATACGTATATACCCCAATAAACACGTTTTGACGCTCATGCAGTTTTTATGGCAATCAATTTGCAATCAATTTCCCAATCACTTAAGACAAATTTTTTTATGGTTAAAAACAAAGCACATATGTTGTTTTCCCATGTAAATAATTTCGGTTTTTGACAAATCCAATACAAAGCTGCAATAAGAAAAGAAATGAGAAGAACAAACCAAAAATGTTGTCACTCATTGACTCCTATCCTTGAAATCCCGATCTTACTCAGGTTTCCTCATCACCAACCTAGTCCATCAAAAACAGAGAAAAATATCAGTCGTTCGTGCTAATGTTTTTTGTTAGGGTTTATTTATACCCAATACACCTTCACTTGTAATTTTTTTTTGGAACAAATGAGCCATATTTTACCAAACTTCCTTCAAGTCCATTGTTCCTCTATAAATCTATTTTATTTATAAATTTGAATTATCTAATTCGGAGCACTGAAACTCAAGATATGTTTTAAACAACCTGACTAATATATATTTTCAAACATACCTTAATTTTCCTTGTAAACAAAGCTCCTTAGACTACTTTTGGCATAATGGGCCCACTAATACACTTATTTCAAAGCAAATTATCCTAAAAGTCTAGTTTACTCAAAATTAATTACTCCACTCCCGATGAATAAACTCCAACTCTACGACCTAAATACCAAACACCAAAACCGTACTCAAACAATAAACTTTAATTTGCTCTGAAACAAAACTTCACTTCTGACGGATTTCTAAGCTCAATAGGTCCTCATTTGACAATTATTATTATTATTATTTTTATTTCACTTAGTATTTAAATTCCAAAAAATTCAAATTTAAATTGTGTTATACCCTAAACATATCATTAAACTACTATGACTTAATTTGGGATGTACTAATCGACTATGCAAATTCTCACTTTAAAAACCTCAATTTTTATCACTTAAAACCAATAAAATATCGAATAAGTAAAATACAAATTTATAATAGAAAAAAATGTTATAAAGTAAAATAATAAAACGAAAAGGTTATTTTTGAGACGTTGCAAGATAACACATCAATGCTATATGATTCAAAAAGACTCATACATAAGTAAGAGCAATTAACCAGCTATCACAACCAAATACGTTAATTTTCTACCGATAGGGTAATAAAATTGTGCAGTTCATGATACTTAGTTAATCTCTCAATTCTTATGGAAATATGACTTCCTGCTTATGCCAAATAATGAATCATGAATAAGAAAACAATAAAAAAAGACCCCATAATGAATCAATAAGAAATTTTTTTGTCATATATGATAAGATGAAATAATCAGAAAGCGATCATAACTTTACCTTATTCCTCAACTGATATTTCTTCATTAATGGTGAATGCAAATCGTGGAGAACCATATATTTATATACATTTGGCCATGATTGTGTTATTATAATTTTGGTTTTGATTATATATTTTGAATGAGACGAGAATGTGTATTTGAATAAAATTTTGATTCTGAAAAAAAATATATACAAGATTTGTAGTTTTAAAAATATCAAATGTTGTATATGATTCTGATATATATTTTTTAAAAACGAGTATAATATTTTTAGTTTTAAAAATATTAGATTTATATGTAAAACGGTTAAAAAGATAATAATTCGTATATGTTTTAGGAATAATCATATTTTTTAATTTTGTAAATTCTTAAAATATTAAGAACTAAAAAATTATCTACTTTTAGAAATCGTATGAGTTTTTATAAATAATTGATTATTTTAGGATTAAAAAATTAGTTTTTAAAGAATACGCATGTAACTTTTAGGAATAATTAGTTTTTAAAATTAACTAAGATTTTTTTAACCACAAAAAAAATCAGAACAAAATTTAAAAATCAGATTAATCAAATTATTATAATACGAATAAATTTAGGGTTAAACCCTTACCTCTGAAAAATTTTATTAGCTTCGGTCACTCAATGAAAAAGTAGTTTCAAATCTTTCGAAAAAACGTAGGAGAATTTTAAAGGGTAAATATTTATACTTTTACCATACAAGTCATTAAAATAAATTAAAAATCTAATGTCCTTTTCAATACCGGTGTTTTATTAGAGAGCCTATAAAAATTATAATTAAATACACCTTAGCTTTTATAGACTTTTTCAAAATCTTAAAAAGTCTTAATCAAATACACCATGACTTTTATAGTCTTTAAAAGTCGTAATCCGATACACCATGAATTGTATAGACTTTGTAATTCCATGAAAGTTATTTAAAGTCCTAATCCAATACACCCCTTAATCTCCTTTAGAATTTTAATAACCTTAAATTTATTTAAAATATAAGATATGTTTAAAATAGTTTTTTAATCCCCTCTTATGTATACAAAATAAAATTAAGAAGCAAGATAATAAAAAAATTAAGATAATTAAAGCAAACACAAGGAAGAATATATATCATTCATATATACTACTTATTTATATAATAAGATGATGTATTTGAGATATTTATTTAAGCATATTATTATTTTTATTGAAAAGAAAAATATTTTTATTGATTCAAACTAATAATACAACGATAAAAACATATAATTAAAATCTCTAAAAATCATAAATGATGAAACAACATATATGTTAATAACATAATGAATTCGTTAAAGGTGTATATATTTGATAGTTGAGTCTACATATTCAATATTACTATTGTGACTATAATACCTATGATTCTAGATCAATAATTGATTTGATTTTTTTATCATTGATTGAATATATTTTACTCGTATAAATCGTCATTACACAAATAAACATTGCATCATGACAACCACAAACAAACGATGCATCAAGATGATAATCACACGGCGCACAAAAAGGATGACAACTACACCCTACATCAAACCGATAACTAAAACATGTAAAAATAAATGAAAACCTAAATATTGTGGAATGATAACTTTATTAAGAAAAACAAATAATAGAATTTAGATCCTTGATTTTGGTCAATAATTACCAAAAAAATCTTTCATCATTGGTTAAAATAAAAAATAATAATAAGAAAAGTGTTAAGAGAAAAAAAGAAAACGAGGTTAGAATTTTCAATATTAAGAAAAGATAGTTGGCATTTTAGACATATTATTTATTTAAATAATATGGCACTAGATAAAATTTGATTTAAATAGTTTATTTAAAGTAGTTATCAGAAAAAAGCGCACGCACTTCCTTTGAGTGTCGACTAAAAAAAAAAAAAAAAAAGACTTGCTTACAATAATTATCACGATACATTCATTAAAACAAATAACTTAATGGTTAATTTGATATATTTTATCTACAAAATATTCATAACTGATAGAGCAAACAAAATGGTCCCTAAACGAATTTATAAAGTTCTATTTGAGAACTATTTAAAAGAAGAATCATAAAAATGATTTTTAAAAATAATTTATAGAGTCATCAATCATATTTTGAAGAACAAAATTTATGTGGAAACTAAAATATTTTTTAATTATTAAAATACATATTCAAAAATATATTTTTATATTTAATATTTATTTTTATGTTTATATAATTAAATAATTAAATAATAAGTTAATAAGTATATACTTTTAAATTAAGCACGCCGACCTACATGTAGTGCGTTAAAACGCTCGTGCCGAAGTTCTAATAGAGACATATTTGTAAAATAAAATAAGATTATGATATAATGGAAAGTGAATAGATGTAAAAAAAATACAAAATAATAATAATAATAATTATTTTGACTTTTATTAACTTTTCATTATATCATTATAATAGCCATTTAAAAGTTCTCGAGGTCTAAGCCCACTTTTGTTCTCAAAGTTGTCGATAGGTTAAAAATCGCTCAAGCCTTACTTGAACCACTTTATGGTTTGCCGTGAGCTTTATTTGGTTCCTCAATCGCGAATACATCCCCTATCATATTTTATTTAAAAAACATAATATAACTCTATTTATAATTTATATTTTGTTAAAAGTTTATTATATAAATCAATAAATACAATTTAATTGATGCATTGAATTTGTTAGAGAAAGGGCTAAAATAAAATAAAATTTTAATTAGGTCCGGGCTTATTTTGGGGCCGCTTATCACTCAGCCTGCTAGATTCGTCTATCTGTTCTCTGTCAGATCGACTGCTTATCAGGCTACACAATAAATCTCAATAAAATATAAAACCTGATTTATCGATGGATTAACAAATATATTGGCTTGACTCAACCCGGGTCGCATGCCTCATTGCTTCGATCAAACAGATTGATTCGACCTGTTTGAGACCTATAATTGGTAATACTATGTTTTTGAATTTGAAAATGGAATCTATACTCTATAGTGAACCATTTCATCCATTTACTTGCAATCATAAAATAAGTATTAGAAAATAAATAAAAATGATAAAATACTATTTTTCCGATTATTAGGAATGGTAAATATATTTTTCGGATTACCTTTGAAACGGTAAAATCATCTTTTGAGAAATGACCGCTGCTAAAAGGACAAAAAGAAAAAAAAAGAAGAAGCACAACAGATGCCACGTGTGCGTAGTCAATGTGCATCAAATAAATGTTACCCATTTAATTGAAAAATTGAATTCATAACGCCAATGGTTGGTCTAATCCGAATCTTCATACGTCACGTGCATGGAGAGGTGGAGCCCACCACCAATGCTCTAATGTACACGTGTAAGGATCAAGGGCTTGGGTGAGTTCAAACCTTCCATACCTTCTTCAAACAGTGGGCTCCAGCAGTATAAAAGAACAAGATCTCGCCGTAGTTTTTACGTTATAAGGCGGTAATTCAATCCAACGGCTGAGAACGGTGTGGATCAGGATAACAAGCTAGTCGCGACATATGGGGAACCTGGGTTTTTTCCTCGTGGCTTGGTGGCTAAGTTTAGGCTGCTTTACCCTTTCGGTTTCCTGTACGTCGCCACGCGAGCGTGAATGTTGGGATACACGGTAGAGTGGGTCCCATTTAGCGAAACTAAGTGTAAAAAGCCTAAAAGGTAAATATGTTTACATTGGAAAGTTACCAGTTAGATTCACTATTTTTATGGACATCCG
Organism: Tetrastigma voinierianum; assembly: GCA_016808115.1. Lineage (NCBI taxonomy): Eukaryota > Viridiplantae > Streptophyta > Magnoliopsida > Vitales > Vitaceae > Tetrastigma > Tetrastigma voinierianum. The sequence goes on along the minus strand of JAEQBH010004368.1, from coordinate 304,026 downwards.
TTGCTAATTTACATTTATAGAAAATATTTCTAAATAAAATTGTTTTATTTATTTATTTATATCCGATTGGATTTGGGTCTGGATTCTGGAAACTCCCGATACGCCACTCGTCTTCCTCTAGAACAAAATTGTTTTATATTAAAACAAATGGTAATTTATGAAGCATTAAATAAAAAGGGGAATTGGTAGATTTTCCGTACACCTGTCCGTTCCTTTGCAACTTCAGCCATGTCTCGAGGGTCAAATTGTTTTATATTAAAAATTTAAAACATAAAACTAGAGATAATTAATGTCTAATGAAACATTAAATAAGAAAATAAAAAGGAAACGGTAGATTTATGGCAGAATGGGTAATTCTGATGAGAGGGCATTAGTTACTCCTTCAGTCATCGCAATCTATGGCGATTTACTTCACTAGGAAGCGAACCTAAAAGGGAAAACAAATTCCTCTCGGGAGACTTTCCTTTTTTCTCTCCCAACCCAAACAACAGAATTCACGAAGCAGACGGCGCATAATAGCATATTCAAATCGAGCCGCTAATAGAGCCGCGCCGGAGCCGCTGCCAGAAGTCCTCGTCGTCTTCTTCTTCTCCGTACCCATCGGCTCATGGAGTCTCCGCCGTTTGGTCGATACACGCCCAAATCGAAGTCTCTGTTTCTTTCAGTTTTCTATTTGTTACTATTTGTCTCAATCTATCACTCACTGTATCTGTGTATTTCGCTCTAGAAAGAGAGTCTTCGTTGGTAGCAGTTCATCCGTAATGGACCCGGAGGTGGTAGAAATTAAGCTTTCGGCTTTGATTGCTCAGTCATCTGACCCTAAAAAGCTCAAGCAGAAAGAGGTACAGACAATTTCTGTGTTTTTTCCCCCTCGGATTTATGGCTTCTTTTTTTTTCTCATTTTTGTTTGGTATTGATCGGGTAATGTTTTTTTGCCAGAAATGATTCTCATCGATGAATTCGAGGATGATTTGTTTAGAATCTTGATCTTTTCTTATTTTTTTTTCTTAGCTTTTGGAAATTTGTTAAATGTGATTTTTTGGTTTTAAATATTTGGAATTTTTATTGATGTAACTGAATTGGTTTAATTTTATTGTAATGTAGTTACCATTTCATGGATTATTCATTGAATTTTGATGACCAAACGTGATTATATATTTGAAATCATTAGGGCTTTTGGTATTGAGAAAATTGAGATTTTTTTTTTTTTTGGTTGTAATTGACAGCATTCTTCTGATTAATGCTTGAGAAAATTGACAGCTTTTTTCAAAGGTAATTGGATGTCTTGATGATTAATTGATGATGCAGCATTACTTCTTTGCATTTCCTGAGTATTTAATTGTAACCATTACTCATCTACACGAAGAAAGCAAGTAATATGATGAGTTTACTTGCCATTACTTAATAAATTTGATATTATACATAGAGTTTTGCAGCGTCGTACTATAGTAGGAACGGAGTTCTAGCTTAAAAAGGATGAGTCATTTAAGTTCCCCTTTGGACATGAAATGACTTCATTATGGTATGCAAAGCTCTGAAGGTATTTTTTTTTCATATGGCAGTTCTGGTGAGTGTATTTCATATATTTATTGCATTTTTCCTAGGGTTAGCAAAGTATATAGTTGTTAGTTCCTGAGAACAAAAGGTAAATTATTTTTTAATGATGGCTCAAAGTTGTTGTCTGCCCTAAATAGATTTATGCCAACTTTCTTTATCTTCAAATATGTGTACGAATATTGGGGGCAGGTGGGTTTTTGCTGATGTGGGTCAAATTATTCCTTTTTGAAAAGGTACATTATGTTATGTGATTGGGTAGTGATTTGTTAATAAGAGGAAATTTTATGTCTGGGAATGCCATTCATTACGTGAAAATGGTAATTGTTGATTTTTCTTGCAGGTTAATCGCCATGAAATAATTGACATCGACATTGATGAAGATTCTTCTGATCTTATGGTCATTGATGAGAAACTTGATAGAAATAAAGGCAAGACAATAAAAAATGTTTCTGACGATTATTTTAGCTACCAAGCTAAGGTAACTGACCCATAATGATGAGTGCCATGTGGTGGTTAATTTTATTTATTTTCAGCAATATTCCTTGCTTTTAATTTCTTATAAAACCATTTTTTTTCTAGGATGTGGTCACAAATAATCATGCCTGTCCTACTGCTGCTGTGAGCCTTGAATCGTTAGATGGATTTGAATCTTCTAAGAGCTTTGCCTCGGGATTACATAGTTCCATCAATGTAGATGATTTTGTGTCTGATTTATCTTTTGATGATGATGACGATTGTATTGATATTTGTTCTGATGATTTTATGGATGATGATGAATATGCAATGTTGCAAGCCCATTTTGATAACGTGGATATTCCTCCTGGCGTAGAGGCACCTATTCCCTGGATGCCAGTTTCTTCCCGACGTAAAAAGAAGTTATCATCTACTCCAAATATTTCATCCTATGTAAATAAGCAAACCCAACCAATTGATCTATCTCCACCTCAATGGTTTTCTGAGCCTGCCCAATTTAAAACGGGTCCAACTGCAGTTAATGGTACAAGCTCACAAATCCAAGCAGATGCTGTGAGTCAGCTACCTAAGCTGGAGTCATTATCATCCTGGTCATATACACAAGCTGCACATATTAAAAAGAAGCCAGTTCCTTTTGCTGCCTCAGCCTATTCTAGTTCACAAACCCAAATGGGAACTGCAAATTATTCTACTGGGTTTGAACAGTCTACAGCTTTGCAGTTTTTGGGGCATATACAGAAAAAAAATGCTCAAACTTCTGCAAATGGTTCTCATTATTCTGAAACTCAGTTGGATAACTTGGCTGCAGAGAGTTTCCTTCCTGAATGGCCAGCATGGGTACCTCCTGGTCCTGCTGGTGTTACTATAAAGAAATTGGCTGGTAAGAGTAGTTCAAGTCATCCTAGTTTCCATGCATCGACAGACTCTCTGAAAATGCTATCTGGAGCAGAGCAATTTCCGTTTTGGTGGTCATCGCTTCCCACCTCTTCCATACCAAACAAGGAACCATCACTTGATCCAGCTTTTTTCAGTTTCTATGATCCTCTTGATCCTGCACATATCCTTCCTTTGGAAGAGTCAGATTACTCTTTGGTTCTGGATCATGTGGGAAGTCAGAATGCAAATGCAAGTGCTGCAGGAAGTTCAGCAACCTCTTCTGAGACAATCCCTAGCAGGAGAAACAGCAGGAACAGGGATGATATTCTGAATAAGTTTCTACTTTTCAAACAATTTGACACTGTCCAAGATCATTCAGACCATCGTTATTCTTGCAATGGTTCTTTCCAGACACAGGTAACTATTGTTGAAAAACTTTCATGCTTTTTCACTTGTAGTTTTTGAATATACGTAATGTTTGTTTATTTTTCTGATAGCCATCAAAGAATTGGGCTAAGAAAATTCAGGAGGAGTGGAAGATCTTGGAGAAAGATTTGCCAGGTTAGTTATTATGCTTTCTGGTTTTTTATTATACAATGCAAGTGGTTGTTCCAGTCACATATTCTCAAGTCACTTGTTCTGTTCAATTCTGATCAAACCTTTGATTGTTCTGACCCATTAAATTAGTTTCAACATGAAGATTAAGGGATACAGTTGAGGGAAACAGTGGTCGGGGGTTAAACTATAGCTCTGGGGTTATCCTGCAGCCCTGCTCTTTCTACTACCTAACTATTTCTGTGTAGAAATTGTCTTGCTTCATGTTTGTATTTTTTTGTCTACAGATACAATATCTGTGAGGGTTTATGAATCACGAATGGATCTTTTGAGGGCAGTGATTGTCGGAGCAGAGGGCACTCCCTACCATGACGGCCTCTTCTTCTTTGACGTTTTCTTTCCCAAGGCTGACTATCCTAATGTGCCACCGGTATGTAATAGAAATCTTAATGTGTGCTGTTTTTGGTAATCCTCCTGCCCCTCTGGGGGCACTATGAGTCTGACCATTACGTTATTTTGTGACAGCTTGTCCATTACCATTCTGGTGGCCTTCGACTAAACCCAAATCTGTATGATAATGGGAACAGCGTCAAGCCTCAAATATTTATCCGTGACCAGAATGAGAAGTGGATTCTGGTTTATCAACCATGCTGCAGGTTCTGGTCTCAATACAAGCGTTGATTTTGAATGCAAAACCCTTTTTCAATGAGCCTGGTTTTGCATGTATGAGTGGTTCTGCCAGTGGGGAAAAGCGGTCCCTGCAATATAATGAGAACACATTTATTCTATCATTGAAGACAATGTTATATTCAATGAAGAAGCCACCAAAGGTAAATTGCGTTACAATTTTTTGAACTGGTGTTTTATGTAGTTTGGGCCCTATTATCAGTTATTTGCACATAGAGATCGATATAGAACAAAATCTGCTAGAAATTTAGACAGTCAATTGCATTCATGGCTAAAGTTATTCTTATATAATAATGTGGAACATTTTAGTTATTTAGACAACATTTTAGTCATTGAGATAAAGCCAAAAATGGAGATTCATTGAGCAAATAAATTGTTTACCACATTGTTAGAGCATCAAAGCATATTTGTAAGGATTTTTAAGAAGACAGGTCAGCAGAGGGAATGCTTATAAATATGTTCCAATCAATTTTTAATAGGCATGGATTCAATAGAATTTTATGGGGTGTGCGTGTGTGTTTTGGGTGCATTTGAGGCATTTCCTACCAATGGGGTGTTAGATAATGTTTATCATCTTTTGAGGGCAGTCTATGGTGTCTCACTTTCAAGAGAGATTTTTTTAATTTATTCCAAGAAGTAATCCTACATTCTGGTTCCACAAAGTTGGAGAGACCTGTTTCAGAGGAAATGAGAGAATTGGTTTTTTAATGTTGAAAATATAGAAATATAATATCACAGAACTCTGTTTTAAGAGACTCTTATAATAACACAGAACTGTAGTTTTAAAGACTCTTTCTATGAAAGTGGGTAAATTTAGGGAAACATAAATGTTTTGTTTTTTCATGTTTAAAAAATACAAGCACTTTAATGATAAACACTACCCAAGATGAACATTTTTATCATTTTCACCTTAATTTGTGATAATATAATTGTTTTTGAACCATCTTCATTTTTCCTCCTCACCAAATAGCTCCTAAAGATTTTTATGGATGGGAAACCACATGGCAACAATAGAAGGTTTATGAAAAGTATTGTCTATCTAATGGTATCATATTGCATCAATAGGTTAGATTTAAGCATATCATCTACTCTAACAAGTCATATGATACTCAGAAGCAGAAAGTCTTCACTTGTGACGCCTGTTGGTGCTATACTTTTGGAAGGGGCAAAGAAGTGGTTTAACACTTCAAGCCAATGCGTATCAAGTCCAAAACTTAAGCATGCCTAGGCCCAAGACAACCACGTCCTAGATTCAGTGTCTATGCCCCTTGTTAGGGAGAAGCATACCTTGTCCACTTTTCTTTTTCCTTTCTGAATAGCCTTAGCTTTGAAATTTCTAATTGTATAGTAAATTTTAATTTTATTATTTTTTTGTTAAATGTTTTTTTAAGTGTTTGGAATCTTAATTTTTTTTTATTGATTAGGTCAGATTTTGGATTCTTTTTTTTTTTTTTATCGGTAAAATTTGGATCATATTATATAAAACATATGACATGGGATTCATGCTCTCATTGCTCAAGCACATGCCCTGGGTTGTGCTTTGTGCCTAAATTGTAGGAGAGTTTTGCTGCTTAGGTGTGCCTCGCACCTCTGGAACTATGCTGGCACAATGATTCAAAGAAGCCACTATGGTTTTTCAGTGTTAAGACCAACCAAAAAGAGATAACAGGTCTGCTTCTATGGGTTTTACGAAAATGTCACATTAAGGCTTAAACAATTTGGATGAATGAAGAAGTTTAACATATGTATCAATTGTGTGGTTGTTAATGTTGCATGATTGATGTCAGTGAGCCACTGTGATGCTAAGTTGATGTTGTGTTCTAGGGTTTGGATGAATAAAGCAGAGATGAAATCAAGAGGAAGGAGGCAGAGAGTGGATGATGAATTTTCTATAGATTTTTGTAATCATGTTTTATGCCCAAAAATTAATTTACAACATGGCTTAGGTGAAAAAATTGTGTCCTTTAAGTAAATGAAACTTCATATGTTCTAATGCATAAACAGCATGTGTCATTGTGGTACTGCATTTGAAATTTAGACACATGAATGGTATTTTATATGGTTGTTTTCTATATGCTCTCTCAAATTTTGTCTATGTGACAGTAATGGTTTTATAATGGGTTTTTTTGGTAAGGTTTTATTTTTTCCTTGACTTTTCTTTTGACATTGGTATTGTATCCTGCTTCTAATAATAGATCTCCAACATCGACACTTTCATGCGTACTCGTATGGTATTGTGTGCCAATACAAAGCTTAGGCTTGTTAGAGCTAGGCAGCAGTATAGAAATCACAATTAAGGTGAGAGAGTGAAGATAATTCCTAGCATTGTATAAGTTGGGTTTCTAAGAATCATTTCTGGGAAGAAGAATAGGGTCATGTCTTATCTACAAAAGTAGAAAGTTCTCCTGGAGTAATGAAGAATATTGCAAAGTCTTTTATACAACTTTCTATAGCTCTAGTCTCTTTGATTCATGAGATTGAATATTACATGGTTTCAATAGAACTTGTGTTTGGAATTGTTTTCTAGCTTTAGTTTATTCATCCACATGTGTTATTGAAGACCAGTTAACAAAAATCCGCGGGAGGAGAATTTTTGTGAACAATCAAAATACCCAGAAGTGATATCAAAGATCATGAACTTAACTTTGTTATGCTCGTTTTTGTGCTAGGGTTTGGCAGAGAAATGAGCTAATTTTGAACATTTTTATTCCTTATTTTTAATTGGATTTTATAATGGTTTTCAAATTGTAAAGGCAATTCCTACACTCTTCACCATGTCTTCCTCGTATAGATACACTGTATTAGGTTTGACAACCCTTTTGCTAGGCCTGATTTGTAGATGAACTTGTTTTTTCTCTACTGAAAAAGGATCATGAAATGAAAGATTACTGATGTAATATCCATAATAGTCTGGCAGGCCCCCTTTTTCTTGTACTTTGAATTTGGATTGTTCGTGGTTCCTGGTCAAGTTCATATTTAGTCAATTTCTTGTTCTTTAAAATATTTCACTGACTTTTTGAAAATTTTGTTTTTCTTACACTCCCTATTAATTTGGTGGATCCTAGTCAAGTTCATATTTAGTCAATTTCTTGTTCTTTAAAATATTTCACCGGCGTTTTGCAAAATTTGTTTTTCTTACACTCACTATTAATTTCATACTTGTATATTGGTCATGGGCATGGGTCTTTCTGCATGCATGTAATATGCATATTCACCCCTAAAACGATAAAAGTCTTTAAATATGGATGGTGTTAGAATAACCAATGAAAATAGATAGCTATAATTTTGATCTGTCCCTTTGTTCTTTGGTTGTCTGTATACCTTGAAGCCTTAATTTTGTATCTATGTTTATCTATCATATATATATATTTTGATCTATTACCTTGTCCTTCTTTCGATCTGGAGTATGATAACAAGAGAAGCTTTGGTCCTGTAGGATATTGTTTATATAGAAATAATAGTCTACATTTAGGTTGACTAGTTAGTTAAATAAGTAATAGATTAAGCCCCTGAAGTGTGGGGTGGCTAGGAGTTGGATGGGGATGAGTCAGTTTCAGACCTCAACAACATGACAAAGGGTTACCCGTCATGAAAATTAAGTGTGATCATTGATCGTCATAGTAACTTCTAAAAGTTAGTTTCAACAGTTGGTTACAGTGGCATGTTGGTACTGTTCAAGAAACTGTAACTATAAATTCTTATTTTTGAAATTTTATTTCTATTTTGTTGTGTGCCTATTTTTAGGCTTAATCAGGGAGTGGAAGCAGCCTTGCATTTAGAACATTCTGGTCTTTGTGGAAATTTGGCTCCTATTTGGTTATTTGATTGACTAGGCCTCTTAGTAGAAGTTTACTTGCTAGTAACTCTTTGTAAGATTCATTTGTTGAGTGTCCTAAAAATAAAATAAAATTGCCTATATGTTTGGATAACTTCTTGAATGAATAAAATTCTCTCTCTTCACCCCCAATCCACTCACTCCTCTCATAGACACATTCTGATTTTGTCCTCTCAAGATATATCCTGGTTACTCTATCTCAACTTGTGCCCTTATATCTATAAATATCTAAGCATTGTCGTTTTTGCAAACATACTTTGACGTGCACCATGTTAGAGAGGTATTGGTGGTGTTGGACTACCCAACCATGTAACGTAAACGTAGTTTTTGTCACCCCACCATGTTACAGCCTGTACGACCACTCCTGTTCTTGTAATAGATAAAGACCATAATTTTGCAAGTGGAAGTCCTTATGTGACTTCCTTCTCTCTACCAGAAGCACAAGGTTGAAGAAAAAAGAGCCTAAATTTGTTAAATGCTAATAACAGTGTTGCAATAACAAACTTCTTGTACGCCTATAAGAAAAAAGACAAAGAAGCAAGCTTAACACCTGGTAAAGAGATAAATTGATGGATGACTGTCAGATTTGATACCATGCTAATCTAACAACAGTCTGTTAGGTGCAATGTGTGATAGGAAATATAATAGTCTGTTCTATTGAAGATATTATTATCTGTATGACAGTTTCATAGTTCGATTAACAGACGAGTTTCATATCTGTATTAGTACTTTTTACATTTTGGGCTTTAGTTAGTTATCACCTTAGCCAGTACTGTTCATGCAATTGGTACACAATCATAGCAGTGAATACTTACTATTCTTTTTATTTTTTTATTTTTTATTTTTTGGTGTTTCCATTCAAGGTTTAAGGCACTTATTCTTGGATTGAAAAATATCTGACTAGGATTTCACTTGCATGCCAATTCCCCACCACTGCATTTCTGAACTACATACTTTTTTCATACTCTCTTGCAATCGGCTACTGATAGATTTTGACTACAAGTTCCTGTGTTTTCATATTGCGTGAATTGACAATGTGGCCGCTTTCTTTTTCTAGAAATTCAGTATGCAATTGCTCTCCTGATTCTGAAATTCATGTTTGACTGCAGCATTTTGAGGACTTCGTTTTGGGGCATTTCTGCAAGCATGCTCAGGACATCTTGGTGGCATGCAAAGCGTATATGGATGGAGCCCAAGTGGGGTGTCTAGTCAAAGGCGGGGTTCAAGATGTGGATGAGGGTGACAAGAGCTGCTCCAGGAGGTTCAAGGAGAATTTGGCTGTGTTCAACAACTTGCTTGTGAAAGCGTTCACAAATATTGGAGCAACTGACTGTGAGAAATTCCAAGCCAAAGAACCTGAGAAACCCCTTCCTCCAGAAAGAGTAAGCAGACGTGGTAAACCACATAAGGGAATAATTATAACCTCTTCATGAGAAGCCGTTTTTCTAACTTGGTGTAAAAACTAAAACTTTTTTTATCTGCTTATATAGTTTATAGACTAAATTATGGAGAGCATAGAATGCTCATGCTAATGTGGGGTATAGAAATGTTTATGGATGGGGGGCTGTAAATAGGTGTAGATATGTGGATTGGGTTGGGGAGGTAAGCTTATAGAGAGAGAGAGAAGAGAGTCTATACATCTCAATCATTTCCTAGTATAGTATATAATAGAAGAAATGATGCAATAGCTCCTAATAATCTTAAGCCATATATATGCTTCTGCTCATCGTTGTTAATCCTCCTCATGCAAATGCTTTGATTCTGACTTGTAGTCATGGGACCGAATCGGTTTAGAATTGCAAATCCAAGCTTAAGCCAGTTTTTGCATTGTTGTTATTCTCATGTGGTTAATGGACTGTTCTTAAACTTACTAGATGCAGGGTTGTACACATCATCTATTTCTCTCTCTCTCTCTCTCTCTCTCTTCTCTATATATATATATATATATGAACAGAAGGTATTGATGATTTAATGTGGAAGGAAAGAATGATTTAGTGTAGCTCTTTTCTTCTCATTTACATTGATAGTTTCATCTTGCAAAGATAGTGCTTCAGGGTTTGTTAGACTATTTTCTTCAAAAAAACAGTTTTATTTTTATTTTTTTATATATATTTAGTTCTTACAGGATTTGAGCTTGGACCTCCCTTAACCTCATCTAACCCTTTTACCATTTGAGTATGCGCTATTATAGTATTTTGTTCATACATGGATAACTTGGATTTCAGGGATCTCTTTTAGTCTCATTTCACCTCTTTACCATTTAAGCGGGCTTCATGCTTCAAAAAACATTTTTATGACTTGTAGTTTATTTTCTAAAGAATTGAAAATTATTTTCAAATCAAAATTATTTGGACATGATATTTAAGATAATTATTCAATTCATATCTTTTCTATTTGTTGACATGGTAATGTTAGACGTGATTTAGCCTGTATTTGACAATGTTTATATTTTAAATGTTTTAATATAATTATTTTTATAAGAATTATTTATAAAGTGATTTCTTTAATATCCTAAGTGATTATATATATATATATATATATATATATATATATGTTAAAGTGTTTTCTAAATCTTGGTAAATAATGTTTTAACAATATTTTTAAGAATCATTATCAAATAAATTCTTAACTTAATGCAATTTTACTACGTTAAAAATGGTATTGATTTTAGCCTTGGTGGAGGTTATTTCAGTTATTAAGAAAATGAAGGGAAAAAAGTTATAGTTGAAAATAATTAAAGAAATAATGAGTGAGATGAGGCAAAAAAAAAGAGAGTTAATGCACAGATTATTTTTCAAACTCAATAATTTTGTTTTAATTTATCGACATACATATTATTTAATCGAAAAATATAAATGAGTTAGTTATATTTAGATTTTTATATGATAATCAAATATGAGAATAATTTTTCTTAATATTTTTCCTTTTTTTATATATACTTTTTAAAAATCAAATAATTTTATTTTTTATATTTTTTGTTTTTTGGATACTTTTTATAAATTTTTTTGAATACGAAATAGAGCTATGATCTTATTTATGTTTTAAGGGTGAATGGGTTACCATTTGAGCTATGCACATATACTTTCAATGTATGGAACCCGATTTTTTATTATTCAAAAGGAAAGAATGTTAAATATAACAGGATTTTTTATTATACAAGAGGAAAGAATGTCAAATATAATTAGAATTAGATAGATATTTATATATTTCAAAATTATTTAATTATTAAAGAAGTCAAATGAGTTTGAAGGGAGATATAAAAAAATGATCAATTCTAAAATTATTTATTTATTTATATATTATAATTATTACTTTATGATTATTTTTTATTTTTCTTATATTTTTTGTCAAGCTTTTTTTGGAATCAAAATATACCTTTGAAAGTGGAGAAAACTAAAATAATTTCTAAACACAGAAAACGACCCCGTTTCGGATGGTACAGAGGAACGGAGAAGATACGACGACGTTCTGAAGTGCGGAGGAACATCAAAGCTACAGCAGGCCAAAAGCCGCAAAAACCAAATCGACCACGCGGCAATGAACGCTCATTTCGAATTTTCAGCTCCAATCTCGAACTTCTTCATCATTGTTCTTTCTTATTTTGAGGAGAAAATTTTTATCGCGACCAGTTTCTTTTTTTTTTTGTCTTTGGTAAATTATTTATTTTTAGCCGTTGAATGCTTTTCTGGGAACGTGACTGCCATTTTCTGTTTGTGGATGTTTTTGCAATGTAGCATGGTTTCTCAAGATTTTTGTGATTTTTAGTGAAATAATTGAAACACTTAATCAGTACAAACCGCTAGAGCTTTTGCAGTCAGGGTTTCACAAACTTAGGGAGAAGAGGGTTTTTTTTCCCCCTTTTTATGTGTTTTTGATTAATCTGTTAAGGAAGCCATTATTTAATTTTTTTTTGTTCTGTGAATATTGAACTTGTTGTTTATATTTTACTGTATCTGTTGCTGTCTAGCTATGGATTGCAAGTATTTATTTAGTTTTATTGTTTGTCATCTTGGAAATTTCCTGATATGCTGAACTTATCTTTACCTTTTATTTATGGGAAACTCAATATGATAATGACTTTAATCCAACTTTTGTAAACCAAAACCAATCCTATTCTCATTGAAATGTTTGTAAATTATGAATATCTAATGTTATGTAAGCAAATGATAAATATTTTACTTACCTAACAAATAATTAATGTTTTTCTCAAACTGATGCTAGCATTGTTTACTGATCAAAGTGGATTTAGTATTCAGTTTCTCCAGAGCATCTCACCTTTTATGTAAATCTTAAAGGTGGACTTATCTCGCTTGATGGAGGAATTTTAGAGAAGGAGGAAAAAGGAGAGATGTATGATATTACAATACTTATGGATAAAATAACATGTATAAGTATGAACTTGAAAAAGAGTTTCTTAAATTACTTAATATGTTTATTCTACAAAAATTTACTCAACATGTTAGTTAAGCCATGGAAAAAGAACAAAATGCAGGATGCTTGCCTTGTTAATTTTAAACTTCTTTTTCACATTTTGCCATATCTGTTGTTTTTTAGTTATGGCTTGTAAGAATCTTTATTTTGTTTTCTTTTTTGCTAACCTTTCTTTCTTGTTCTTTTCTTCATCTTAGATATTTCCAAAGATATAGTTGTTGACAAGGTCACCCATGTATTTATCTATTATATTTTGTGAAAAAAATAACATCATCCATTATCATCTACCTGAAAAACAATTCAAGATTGTTACAGAATAATATTTTTCTTCAACTCGTTCCAACATTGTTTGCTGGTCAAAATGGAATTCTCTCATGGAATTTCCCCCCTTTTTGTTGTAGCACATCTTTCCTTAGGATTACCCACTAACTTCTTCCTATGGCTAATTTTAGTTGGGCTTATCTTTAATGATGGAGGAACTTACAAGAGAAAGAGGAAGACAGAGAGAAAGAGATGTGTGATAGGACACCCTATATGGATTATTTAAAAAAAAAATCATATACAACTATAAAATCAACATCACTCTGTACGCGTTCAAAAAAACAACTTTTTTCTTTGAATAAAAATTAGTACTTCAGTAATATATAGCTGATATAGACATGCTTGCAAAGGTTAAACCTTTGCAATTAGGGTGTTTCAAGTGAATTAACTAACATTAATAGTATGAAAGATGATGCTCTTACTAATTGATTTCTTGGACATTTATAAGTATATGTTTTGTATTTTTAGTTTTACTTCTAGAAATCAGGGTTTTTTTATGCATGTCATTTTTTTTACTTCTAGAATTGTTCACTGGAGGAATGAAGCTTTTTTTTTTACTCTGCAATTGTTTTGTAACCAAAACCTTACAGAGAAAAGTCAACTTTGCTGGTTTTACTGGTGGAGAGAGTGAGAAGCATATATGACAGAGGCTCAGATATTCGCATTTTAATTGTTATTTACTCTTCTTCTTCTTCTTCTTATTCATCTTCTTCTTCTCAGTTGAAGAAATCCACCACTATGGTTTTGGTTTCTTATTCAACCACCTCTTCACAGAGGTGCTTTCCACTAGCATGGCTTCTTGCTTTCTCACTTCTATTTGCAACCTCAGTTTCGTACTCTCCAGTTGAAGTCTCTTACAGTCATCATTGTGATTCAATTGTCCCTGAGTCCACCCCAACTTCACCAGAATCCACCTCCTCCCTACTTCCACAATTACAAACTGGTTACTCTATTGGTCCTGATACAATTGTAAGCCGAAATTTGTCTCGCTACTACTCACATCACTCATATCCAGTATCATTTTATGCGCGAAATATCTATAGAACCAAAACTGAAGGTGTGTTCAAGGTTGAGGGGCGATTGCACCTCTATTTACCATGGACTCTGAAGTATAGTCAGTCATACTATCATCGTTTACATGGGTTCTGGTCAGAGTCTTCTGGGAAGCTTTGCATGGTGGGATCTGGATCCTCACGTTCCAGACAAGGTAATTGGGTTCATCTTTCTGCTGTTCTTAAGCTCGTTAATATGAAAAATTCAAGTACTATTACAGATTTGGTTAGTGGTACTCTCGAGAGCTTGAGTTCTGTTAATGAATTCAATTATTTTGAACCTATTACAATACTGTTCTTCCCTCAGACGAATTACAAGTACACGTTGGTTCCGGAAGAAAATGACACAGTATCTATTGGCCAGCAAAATGTTCCTGAGAGATCATCACCTGATACACGGTTGATCACAGGTATCTGTTCGATACTCAGGCGAGGTTATACATTTGAATTGGACTATGCTCATGACTGCACTTCTTTGCATATTTGCACACCTTTTGCTGGCGATGTTGGATATTTGCCTCGCATAATTTCCATTGAAGCACCAATGCTCAGAGTATGAACAAAGGCCAAGTTCTGATAAAATTTCAACTCCGATGAGCAGCCATTACTAACCTTTTCATCCCAACATGACATTAGTTGGGGAAGGGTGGTGGGAGGTCCAGAAGAGTTGGCTATCTTTTGTTGCTTGCAGATTGTCTAACATGAAGAGCTCTCTGGCTAATGCTCAGGTTGGGGATTGTTCAAATAGGTTGAACTTGAGATTCAACGCAATCTTGTCAATCAGAAGTATGAACATGATATTGGGGCAGATTTGGAGTACCAAAACTGCGAATGATTCAGGGTACTTTGATAGTATTGCATTTAAAAGTTCCCAGAATGTTATGCTGGAGGTTCAGGGCTTTAAGTATGAGTATACTGAAATTGACAAAGCAAGAAGTTTTTGCCAGAAAAAGAAGCTCGCTGTAAACAAGGGGGTAGCATACCCAAATGGGTATTCTTCTGATATGCAATTCCCCATGTCTGTTAGGAGTTCTAATGGTGCAATGGCATGGGGTTTTTCAGTCCCTTTCTTTGTGAATTTTAGGCTTTATAAGCCATATCAGTATGCCATACCTTTAATTGACTCAAACTCGTCTGTGCCTGTCTCCAGCTCAATGCCTGCAAACAGAACTATTGTTGAAGCAAATGCTATTAACAGTAGCCCAATGAATATCAGCTACAAGATAAGCTTCACGCTAGAACCTGGAGTGGATTTTGGAGGTTTCAACACTTCTTTGAATTCATCGTCTCTGATGCATGCAAAGTAGAAATTTAGCTGCGGGATTTATGATGCCAGGACAGGAGGCCTGTGTATGGTAGGCTGTAGAAAGCTCAGCTTAATGACTCCCCTGTCAACAAATGATTCAATGGATTGTGAAATTCTTGTGAATTACCAGTTTCCCCCATCAAATTCAAGGAAAGGTCGTATCAAGGGAACCATCAAAAGCAGACGAGAAAAATCTGATCTTCTATACTTTGAACATCTGGAGTTGTCTTCCACTTCTTATACTGTTGTTGAAGCCAAACGATCCATTTGGAGGATGGATTTGGAGATCATCATGGTTCTGATATCGAGCACCCTTTCATGTGTCTTCCTGGGATTGCAACTCTTTTATGTGAAAAACCGACCTGATGTGCTGCCTTCCATCTCTCTACTCATGCTCATAATTCTTACATTGGGCTATATGATCCCTCTTGTCTTGAACTTTGAAGCCTTCTTCTTGCAGAATCATGCTAGACAGAATGTCATTCTTGAGAGTGGTGGATGGCTTAAAGTGAACGAGGTGATAGTGAGGGTGGTCACAATGGTAGTTTTCCTGTTGCAGTTCCGTTTACTCCAGCTGACATGGTCAGCCAGATCTGGTGACGAAAATCAAAAGGACTTGTGGGTTGCTGAGAAGAATGTCCTGTATGTGTCTTTACCATTATACATACTTGGATGCTTAATCGCCTTGTTTCTCAACAGGACAGAAACCGAATATGGTTCAGTGAAAGCGTCACCAGGCCTTGCCAATTACCAGTCACATTCCCTTTGGCAGGACTTGAGATCTTATGCTGGCTTGATCCTTGATGGTTTTCTTTTCCCTCAAATCCTTCTCAACATGTTCAAAATCTCAAGAGATAAACCTCTTTCTCATTGGTTTTATATAGAACAACCTTGTCTGATCGCTACCTCATGTATATGATCTTTTCAGGGCTCATAACTTTGTTAGCGGTTTCAATGGATCATTCCTTTATGCAAATCCTGCTGCAGACTTCTACTCAACTTCTTGGGATGTCCTTATTCCTTGCGTGGCTCTGCTGTTCGCTGCTATCATCTTCTTGCAGCAGAGATTTGGTGGTCGTTGCATCCTTCCCAGGAGACTTAAAAATTTGGAGGCATATGAGAAGGTGCCAGTAGCTAGCAGTGAGCAATAGGTAGGGGAATCCAAGAGTTAAATCTGTTGTTTTTGTTGCTTTGATGATCATCCCGGGTCCAGATGGATTTGAATAATTCTGTCTTTGTTTCTTATGCATTTCCTGCTTATAAGAGAAGTTGTATTTCCTGAACCCATTGCTCTTCAAGTGCTCTCCTGTTTGACATCTCTATCAGTTTCACCTGTTAGGTTTACTTTGAGTGTTCTTTTAGTTCTTCTCTTCTATATTCACTGTTCACAAATTTGTACTGTTAATTTGTTAAATGAAGAAGTATATTAATGCCATTGTACTTGTAAGTACCATGGTTTTTGAACTGCTACTTGATGGGCTCCAGTATCTCACTTATCTACTCTCAGCCCACTGGCCTGATATGAAACGACATAGCCCTCACCTTTCATCTAACCACCATCTAACCTCAATGTTGTGCTAACTACTTTCTTGATACTTGATTTATTGGCTGATTTTTTGATTTTTTCTGGCCCCAGACAATATCCGTCTCAATGTTCTCAACGATAAAATACGCCTATAACACGTCGACGACAAACAAACATAAATCTATACTTCCACATTGTAAGAAACTATTTATTAAAAGATTGGAGAATAAAATGATGAAGGTGGTTTTAGGTAAAAAATAACAAAAAATCATCCCACTTGTCTAATGAAAAAGGGCTTGAAAAAGAGAACATAATGAGAAACGGTCAAAGCTTTGGGAGAGGTGAATAAGGAAAGATGTTAGAGATTCAGATACTTATGTTATGGATTTTATATTTTATTTTACTACTCAACCAACCATCATTCCATCAAACTTAACAGACGGTCCAAATGCACCTAATAATTATTTACATATTTGCTTCATCAATGATATAGCATATGTAATGGTTGGTGTTGATATAAAAATGGTCCAATTGCATCTGATTATTATATACAAACTTGAATATCAATAATGTAAATGTAACGGTTGGTATATATATGATATACCACTCTATTTACTTTGTTTTGATATTGAATTTCTCTAATGAAAATGATTATAGTTGCACAAAAGTATGGAATGGAGAGGGGAGTGGGTTTAGAAGGGGTAGTGGTTATGCAATGATTATAGTTGCACAAAGTAGTTTAATCATTTTCCCATAAAGGGGAAAAGTCTTCTAATTAATGCTTTGCTGTATTTTTTCATATTTTCTTTGCCTTTTTGTCTGTGGTTAAGAAAGTCCCAAGTCTTCACTGACATTGATATGTGAATTATTGATGAGGTTGGAAAATTCGCAAAGTCTAAGTCTTCCTCCCTGTAACCCTCCAAGTCTTTGTGGGCATTAATGGAGTCCTCATCATGTGTAATAGCAACGGGAGATATTTTCACAGTTAAACACTTATTGCTATAATATGGCAAATTACCTTTATTGAGATTCAATCCTATGATCCTCATTTTTTATGTCTTATGTTTTTGAGATGTTGAATATTCTACTATATGAGTTATATATGATGGGCTTATTAGGATTAATTAGTATAATAATTTAAAATTTTAAAGGCCAATTTGTTTCTTATTTTTAAAAACTATTTTAACATAAAGACCATCAAAATAATGTTTTTTAAAATTTATTCTTGTTATTTAAATTTAACTTTTTTTTTTAATATTTTTCAAAATAAAAAAATTAAGAATCAAACATACTCTTTCTGTTTTCTTTGTCCGGATTGTTTTTGAGAATAAAAATAGTTTTAAAAAACAGTAAAACTGCTTCAAAAACAGAAAACAGTTTCTTTTACCTAATTTTTTTAATGAGTTAAAATCCACTTTACAGAAAACAGTAAAGTTGCACAAAAGTATGGAATGGAGAAGGGAGTGGGTTAAGAAGGGGTAGCACAAAGTAGTTTAATCATTTCTGCATAGGGGAAAAGTCTTCTGATTGATTAATACTCAGTTGTATTTTTCCATTTTTTCTTTTCCGTTTTCTGTGGTTAAGAAAGATCCAAGTCTTCATTGACATTGATTCGTGACTTATGGATGAGGTTGGAAAATTTGTAAAGTCTAAGTCTTCATCCTCTAGTCCAAGTCTTCCTCCGGTTGGCAAAATAGTAATAATTTAAAAATTTAATGGTTTGTTTGGTTTCCATTTTTAAAAGTAGTTTTTAAAAATATAAAAAATATCATTTTGATGTTTTTTAAAATACGTTTTTCTTATTTAAATATAATAATTTATTTTTTATTTTTTATGTTTTTCACGAAAAAAAATAATCAAATCGGTTCAAACACCGAAACAGAAAACAGTTTCTTTTTCCTAATTTTTTTAATGAGTGAAAACCCACTATTTTTATATATATATTTTTTATCATTGTTAACGATCTGGTGCTGCTTCCAGGAAGAAGGATATTAGACTGAAGTGACATGTTTGGAAGCAATTTTCCTCCTTAATTAATCAACTGACAGACTTTCAAGGACACAAGACTAATAGTGATCATAGTTTAACTCCACCATTTCTTTCTACGCATCTATATATCTTGAAATCTGTAGAGATCTACTGTCACTAAAAGGAAGACTTCCTCTTTCTCTTTTTCTTCTTCTTCTTTCGTATTCACCATGGTTATGGGTTTCTTATTCAACCACGTTCTTGTTTTTAGTCCTCTCCATAGTCTTTTCTCCAACTTCAGTCTCTTCCTCGCCAACCCAACTCTCTTACAGCGATCATTGCGCTTCCATCGTTACCGGAATCCACCCCAACTCGACCGGAATTCACCACCTCAAGACTTACCAGCTTCAGCGCCGGTTACTTTACCGGCGGCACTGCAATTCTAGACCAAAACTCGTCTTCTTACTCATCTGGGTTTTCCAAGTCCCTGACGTTCCGAACCCGTAGCCTGCATGCAACCCAAACCAAGGGTGTGTACAAGGTTGAAGCCCATTTTGATCCTTGCAAGCGACGGTACGTACTATTACGGCGAAAATTTGGATCGTCGGAGATCGTCGTTTCCCCGGCTTGAAGGGTTCTGGTCGGAATCTTCCGGGGAGCTTTGCATGGTGGGGGTGGGTTCTGTCTCCTCCAATGGAGGTAAGCTTCGTCTTTCTGCTGTTCTTAAGCTCAGTAATGTCAAGAACTCAAGTAACATCACTGATTTGGTGACTGGAACTTTGGCGAGCTTGGATTCTTCCGATGATTCAAGCTCTTTTGATCCAATTTCAATATTCTTCATCCCTGTAATGAATTACAAGTACAGTTTGTCTTCATCTAGTACTGGCTGTGCTGCCCCGGAGACTCCGTCACTTAGTACAAACTCCATGAAAGTATCTGTTCCTTACTCTCCTCGGAGCAGTTGAATTGGAATATCCCCATAACTGCGACCCATCTCGAAATTGTAGTCCTTTTGGCGGGAATATTGGGTATTTGCCTCAATTCATATCTATTAGAAGTTCACTGCTCAGAGGATGAAGAAAAGCTACACGTTATGGTGAAATTCCAGAACAATAGCTATGATTATTACAGAACTTTCAATCCCAGCACAACTCTGATTGCGGAGGGATCATGGGATGGAGAGAAGACTCGGCTCTGTCTAGTTGCTTGCCGGATCTTGACTGACGGGGACTCTCCGGCTGATTCTCGCATTGGAGATTGTTCCATCAGATTGAGCCTGACATTCCCAGAAATCTTGTCCATCAGAAACAGAAGTAGTGTGGTGGGTGAAATTTGGAGCAGCAAAACTGTCAATGATACTGGTTTCTTCAGTAAGATCGTGTTCCGAAGCTTATGGAATAGGATTCCGGGGATTCCTGGCCAGAGATATGAGTACACTGAAATTCAACGAGCAGGAAAGCTGTTACTGACAAAGAAGCCTTCTGAGAAAAAAGGAGACATATCCGAATGGATATCCTTCTGATATGCAGTATGACATGTCAGTTCGAAGATCTAGGCATCAAATGGGATGGGCTTATTTACAGCTCGATAACTTTGGGGGATAAGTTCAATGATCCATATGTCCAACATTTGAACAGCCTAGAAGAATCTAGTGTTGCAGTGGCCATTGAGAGCAAGACAATGAATGTGAGCTACAGGATAAGTTTAACACTGAATCCTGATGTTAAATTTGGTGATATTATCGCCGATTCCTCTAACTTTTCAGGTGTACAAACAGAAGTAGAAATTTCTGCTGAAGGGATTTATGATGCAAAAACAGGATTCCTGTGTATGGTTGGCTGTAGAAAGCTGAGCTCATCACATCAAACATATAGCAGTGATTCTATGGACTGTGAGATTCTTGTGAATCTTCAGTTTCCTCCATTAAATTCAAAGAACAGAAGAGATATCAAGGGAAGCATGGAAAGCACAAGAGAAAAATCCGATACTCTCTACTTTGAACATCTGGACTTGTCTGCATACTCTTTCTATGGAGCAAGACAATCGATATGGAGGATGGATTTTGAGGTCATCATGGTTCTGATATCTCATACCCTTTCATGTGTCTTTGTGGGACTGCAAATCTTTTATGTGAAAAAGCACTCTAATGTGCTTCCTTCAGTCTCATTACTCATGCTTGTGGTTCTTACTTTGGGTTATATGATTCCTCTGGTACTGAACATGAGACCTTATTCTTGGGAGCCATGATTGGCAAAATGGCATGCTTGAGGAAGCCGTGGATGGCTCTCAAAGCACATGGTGATCGTGCCGGTGCTTCACAATGGTGGTTTTCTGCTGCAGTCCGTCTTCTCAGCTCACGCTGGGCTGCAGGTGAGAGAGGGTCACCAAAAGGGCTCATGGGCTGCAGAGAAGAAGGTTCTCTATCTGGCTTTGCTATCATACATAGCTGGCTGTCTAATTGCCTTGTTTTTCAACAGGAGAAACAATGAATATGGCGATGCAGGTTCATCCTATTCCTTTCCAGATTACCAGCAGCATTCTCTTTGGGGGAACTTAAGATCTTATGCTGGCTTGGTCCTAGATGGTTTCCTTTTCCCTCAAATCCTGCTCAACATATTCTCAAGCTC
This sequence comes from Tetrastigma voinierianum, assembly GCA_016808115.1. Taxonomy (NCBI): domain Eukaryota; kingdom Viridiplantae; phylum Streptophyta; class Magnoliopsida; order Vitales; family Vitaceae; genus Tetrastigma; species Tetrastigma voinierianum. The sequence goes on along the minus strand of JAEQBH010004368.1, from coordinate 282,812 downwards.
AACAGAGAAGGCTCTTTCTCATTCATTTTATGTTGGAACCACCTTTGTTCGCTTGCTGCCTCATACTTATGACCTTTACAGAGCTCATAACAATGCTATCAGCGTTAATGGCTCTTACATTTATGCGAATCCTGGTGCAGACTTTTACTCCACTGCTTGGGATGTGATTATTCCTTGTGGGGGTCTGCTGTTTTGCGCTATCATTTTCTTGCAGCAGCGTTTTGGTGGCCGTTATCGTTCCGAAAGATTCAGGAGTTGGAAACATGAAGATACCAGCAGTTGGCTGTGAGTGATAGCTAAATGAATCTAGAACCTCTACTCGATGTTAATTATGTTGTTTTATCACTGTGTTTGGTTTTTTTCTGTATTTTTTGCTTGTAAGATAAGTTGTATTTTCTAGACCATCCTTTGGATGCTCCCTTTGTTCAGTGACTTTATCCCTCTTCATTTGCTCTCTATTCTCCATGTATTATCTTGATTATTCACTTCAGCTTCCAAAACTGTCTACCATAAAGACCAATCTAACCCCTTGTTCATAACTTTCTGGACACCCCAATAGTCTGCGAAATCCTCCTCCTGAAGATATATTGAACTAATTAAAGGCTTTTGGTGATCTCTTGCTTACAGATATGGTTCTGCTACATCGTGGATTTGGATAATTTGCTTTTTGTTATAATATTGTAGAATTAGAAACTAGTTGGGAAAATGAAACATGCATTTATGTAGAGTTAGGAAACTTCATATTATTTCCTATTTGACTTGAGATTGTCTTGTATATAAATAAGTAGTTTATGATCAATAACATACACAATTTTTCCTTCAATTATCTCTGAATACATGGTATCAAAGCAAGGTTTTGAATTTTCCCTAGAAATGGCAAATTGTTTGAGAAATTTTGAAAGAGCCCTAAAGGGGCAAGAGGGGTGAGATTTTGAAACGCAATTTAGGGGCGGTGGAAGTGGGTGACATAGCCACCACAGGGCGTCGCCCCCAGATAGTCAGATCCCATGGAAAAGTAGTGCGTGAAGAGCAGTGCGGATCTTCTGTAGACCTTATCCATCCTGCGTCGACTTCGTGGACTTAGTTGATCATAGGAACTTCTCCACCTTGGTCGTTAATTTTGACCGATCAACCATAACCATCTTCAAACATCCAAGTCCTACAATAGTGTTTTACAAACACTTTTGTGCCTATTTTCCTTAACTTCTTTGAGGTCCAGAGGTGTTTTGTGGATTGTAGGGCCAAGTTCTACTCCAGGCAAGTTTTTTTCATGGAAATATGGTCATTTTCCTTGCAAAATCCTATTTTTTTTGGATTTTCAGAGGCTTGTTTGAGTTATATTTCTTCTATGGCTAATAAGAAACCCTCAGGAGGAGTTGTGTGTCATTGTTGCCTTAAACCATAGGCATGTCTTTCAGGAAATTGTAGAATTTCTGAGAATAAAAATCGAAGATTTATGTCTATTCATTATCATAAATCACTTAAGTCCGCATCTACTTCTATCATTAAACTTGTCGGTCGGAATTAAAACCCGACATATGTCTTATTTATCTTCCTCATCACGGTTCGTGACTTTGGGTCGTCGATACATGATAGGTAATTCGACTTATTTACTATGTTTGATCATCCATACCTCTACTGTTACCCTTATAGATGGATCAACATCTTGTAATCATAGGCATCTAGAAATTTATTTAAGTAGCCTTTAGCTATTTTACATAGTCGACCCTTAAATATTGTCTCGAGGCTGGATTATCACGCTAGCTATTTCCATTACCACCATTTGGCTAATTCTTACGAATTTGGAAAGCGAAGGCAGCCAGAAATTCTTCTGATTTTACTGCGACCTCGAGGCTTCATCGCAGAAGATCGTCTTCATCGTCTTTAGAAGGCAGATACTATTTGCTTCAGGTATCGTTATAAATATGACTGTTGAAAAATTCAAAATTTTAAATTTTGAATTTCGTGACAATTATAAATATAGTAGATTATTAATAAAAATTTTGTTTTTATTGGGTGCTTTGCAGATAGAAGAGCATCGAAGTGGTTTGACGAGAATCTGAGTTTGAGTTAATATTTTCTTACAAAATAGTTATCTTTTAATGACGTAGTAATGAGTTTTGTTGTAAAAATTTTTGATTAAGTGATCACTGAAAGGGAACTTGTACAAGGAACTCTATAAATCTTCTTTTCCATTTGAACATTGTTGGAATGAGTTAAGGTATCAACCAAAATGGATGGAGGATTCTCAAGCAAAGAAACAAAAAACAAAACATAATGCTACTCTTGGTTCAAATTTTAAAATTTTTTATTTCGTGATCGTTGTAAATAAGATCGTTATTAAAAAAATAAAAAAATAAAAATTTTGATGACGTGGCTTAAACACATCAACATGTGATGTCATCAATATGGTGATGACATGATATCTTATATAGTATTTTAGATTTTATTATTGAAAGTTAGTTAAGTTAGTTGAAATTGGATAGCTAAAATAGATAAGCGTTGTTTGAGTGAGCTTTGAAAAAGTGGTTAGTTAAAATAGATAATATAATATTTTAATATATTTTGAGTAAATTTATTTTAGATAAGCGCTGTTGAAGGTACTCTTGGAGTGGGAACAATTCATGCACCTCCTCAAATCACTTTATTACTGTTATGGAGTTTACCGCGGTATCTTTTAATTTAATTTATGTGAGTAAACCCACTTGTACATTTAAATGTAGCATCTCATTTTTTCCTGATTATTGTCTGATTTAGGATCTTCAAAGAAGCGGATTATTGGTAGAGGACGCGAGTTTAGGGGTCTCTACATCCTTGACCCAGAGGTGCCAAAGTCTATTGCTTATTCTAGAGTTGTTACCTCATTTGAATTACATCGTCTCTTGGGTTATCCTTCTCTCTCTCTCTATTGAAGAAGCCATGTCCTTAGTTTTCTAGTCTATCCTCATTGAATTGTGAGTTGTGCCAATATTCTAAGCTTCATCGTGTGCATTTGAGTCCTAAAGTCAATCAACGAGCTTCCACTCATTTTGAGTTAGTTCATTTCGATGTTTGGAGTCCTTGTCTAGTTATGTCTCCCATTGGGTTTAAGTATTTCGTTACTTTTGTTGACGATTTCTCTCGTGTCACTTGACTTTATCTAATGAAAAGTCGTTATGAGCTTTTTTCTCATTTTCGTGTCTTTTGTGTTGAAATTCAAACACAATTCCATGTCTATGTTCAAACACTGAGAAGTGATAATGCCAAAGAATATTTGTTGAAACATTTTCAGTCATTCATGTTACCACATGGGATTCTCTATCATATCTCGTGTGTTGATACACCATCTCTAAATGCAGTAGTTGAAAGAATGAATAAACATATTCTTATGACTGTTTAAACCCTTTTGTTCCAGTACCTAAACATTTTTTGGCGAAGCTGTGTCTCGCTGGCTTGTTTTTTGATTAATAGGATGCCCTCATCGGTTCTTGGTGGGCTACTCCTTATAACTATTGTTTCCAAATACTGCATTGTTCCTTATTAATTTCTGGTGATACGTGATTTGTGAGTTGTCAGCGAGACCGAGGTTTGAGGTGTCATGACTTGGTATCGGAAGCCCAGATATCTGAGTACTGGGGCTTGAGGGGCATGGGCCTAGGGCTTGAGGGGCATGGGCCTAGGCCATGACATTTATGGTGGATCCCCATGCCGGTGTCACAACGGTATTAAGAAACTGGATTATCTGATACCTAGGGCTTGGTGGGTATGAGTTTAGGACATGCGGTTATAGTACAGAGCTTAGGTTATGAATGCCTAGGGCTCGATGCCTGATATCAATGTCATAGTTTTGTATCAAAGTATTCATTGTGCATTCTTATGAATTGCCGTGTAATAATGTGTTACAAGTTGTGTGATAATGTGTTTCAAATTGTGGGAAATATACGCATGATAGGATGTGTATAGAAAGCGAAGAACACTAGGGTTAGAGAACATAACCTTAGGGGTTCGGAAAATAAATGAGCATGAGATTGTAGGGGTATGTGTGTAATTTTGGGGACGAAATTTTTTAAAAGGGGGGAGAATTAAAACCCGGGAAAAATGCAATTTTTCTGAAAAATGGCAAAATAGTAATTTGTTGTTGTAGTATAGGTTGAAAACCTGAAATTTTCTAGATATCGGATGACGAAATGGACTTCATTGTTGGAATCGTCTCGCGAAATCTAGCTACCCAGTAAACTTTCGTTGGATTCCGAGACAGTCGAAATTTCATGTATTTTGAGGCACAGGTGTCAGATGACACATGGAGTGGTGCCACATGACATGACCATGTGGATGCCACATGGTAAGCTTAGAGGAGTGCACATGGCATGAGAGCCATGTGGTGTGGCATTTTCCACCTAGTGCAAGTGTCCATGTGACACATGGCACATGGAGCATGGATCATGAAAGTGAGAGGAATAGGAAAGTGAGAGAAAGTTTCATTTCACTTGGATCAAACCAAGGAATAGCTTAGAAGAGAAGAAAAATTTCGGTGGAGGGAAGGAAACAAAAAGAAAGGAGAAAAAAAGAAAACGAAGGAAAAAAAGAAAGCGAAGGAGAAAAAGAAGGGAAGGGGAAAAAGAAAAGAAAGGAAGAAAGAAAAGAAATGAGAGGAAAACAAAAGAGTCAGGAAAAAAACACGTGAGTGGGAAAGAAGGAAAAAAAGTGAAAGAAAGGAAAATGGCTTTTTCTTGGGTATTCAGACCGGTTAAGTCGATGGCAGGAACAAAGTTGGTTTACTCGGCGAGGCTACGAGTAGGTGCCAAAAACAAAGAATGATTTTCTCCTGCTTTGGTTCCTCTTAATCTAAGGGTCGTAAATGGCCGTGTGGTTTAGCCCCAACCATGGGATTAAGTTTCGGATGTTGGGACTATTTTTTGGGACAGTTTTCGGGCTGAGTTTGAGGACTATTTCACGGCTGAATTTATAGTCGTTAAGGATAGTCTTGAAAGTTGAAAAAAATAAAAAAAATAAAACACAAATTGAAATTTCTGGACTGAGTCTAGATTATTTCTAAGGTCGAAATAATAGTAGAGAATGACTAGTTTGTGTGGGTATTTTTGTGTGTTATTCTTTGGAAATTTTATAACATCTTTGAATGTGGTAAATATGTTGATATATTGGTATTATATATATTAGCATGAATGGATGTAAATTATATGCTTTTTTGATATAATTATCCATGGTACTTAGCATAAAAATCACGGTTTATAAATAGTTAAATGTAGTGTTCATTATACATGTAACATGAGATAACATGCAGTGACATTTTGCATTGTATATACACGGAGGCATCGCATTAAGTTGGATGTGTGTACATGATTATAATCATTCATCATTCTTGGTGAATGGGTGGTGAGCTCGGTACCTTGGACTATGTCCAATGGAGTCTCACGGTTTCATGGCATGAAAAAATATACGTGTGTTGGGCACAACAAGTAGGGATAGATACCCCCTTGGGTGAAAAACCCGGTAGTTGCGGTTGTACATGATCCTCATCGATGAAAGCCCGTAAAAATGTAGAAAGGTGTGTAGGCGTCTGCGATGAACACGAAAAAATCCATTGGCTACAAATCGTAAACACACGAGTTTGATTAAATCAAATGGACATTGGAGTTATATCGATGAGTTTGGTTTATAAAACAAAAAAGATTTTGTTTTGAAAAATGGTCATTAGATGAAATCTGAATGGCCGAGTTTCACCTTAGCATATGCATGTGTGGGGAAGTCGGTGAGGACTCGGGACATGGGGCATGGTGAGTCACATCTCATTTCATGACATGTAGGATTCCATTTGGAATGTTGATGTGTGTATTATTGTGTGAACATGGCATTGCGTTGCACTTAGGTGAGGAGTAGCCCTTGTAGGAGTTATCTTTACTGGGCATTGCTCACCCCGTCATGGGACCCCCTTTCAGGTGCAGGTTATGTACGAGACGGTAGCCACGTCATACGGGATCGCAGTGTGAAGAAAGGCCGAGTGTGTGGCTTTGAGAAACCTTTTTGTAAAAACACTAGATTTTACATGTAATATTTTGTATATAAAAGAGTTGTAACTCGAACTCTTATGAATTGTTTTGATAAATTTGTATATTTTTCTAAAATATATATGCATGAATGGATCCCGGTGAATGGGACGCGATCTGGTGGTATCGAGATATATGATACCCATAGGTATTCCACTCGTTGACAGGTTGTTAACGAGACCCCTAGGTTTTAGGGTGTCACAGATAATACCAAAGAATATCTGTTGAAACCTTTTTAGTCATTCATGTTACCACATGAGATTCTCCATCCTATCTCGTGTGTTGATACACCATCTTCGAATGAAGTAGTTGAAAGAATGAATAGACATCTTCTTAAGATTGTCCGAACCCTTTTGTTCTAGATCCTAAACATTTTTAGGCCGATGCAATCTCCACAACTTGTTTTTTGATTAACAGGATTCCCTCATCAGTTCTTAATTGGATGCCTCCTTACAACACATATTTCCAGGCTACTCAGGTTGTTCCTTATTAAATGAGGTATTTGGATACCGCATCTCTTTTGTTCGAGATGTCCGTTCTCAAGTCTCTAAACTTGATCCAAAGTCCTTAAAGTGTATCTTTGTGGGATATTCTTATGTTCAAAAAGGTTATATGTGTTATTGTCCTACTCTTCGACATTACTTTGTGTCTATTGATGTTGCATTCTTTGAGACTACCATGTTTTCCCGCTATTATTATTTACTAGTCGGAGGAGGATGATGATTTATTAGTGCATCTTTGTTTCCACACTAGTTCCTACTCCGGCTTAGTTCGTTTTACATTAAACCTCCGTACTTAGGTATACTCTTGGCACCAAAACCCTCAGTCTACAGTCCGGCAAGTTTGCCGTCATCAGATCCGATCAGGAGTGATGATCTTAGATTCTTATCCATAAAAATGTATTTAAGTGTGCTCACTAAATTTCTTCGTTTGTTTCCTATAACCATTTGTTGTCTTCCTCTTGTTCATTTATTGCATCTCTAGATTCTATCTCCCTTCCTAACACTGTCTGTGAGACTTTATCTCACAGATTCTAGGCGTAGTGCTATGGTGGATGAAATGTAAGTTTTTAGATAATGATAGTCTGCTTGAGGAGCTTGGTGCGCTTCTTTGTGGAAAGAAGGAATTTATTGGTTGTCGTTTAGTGTTTGTAGTAAGTTTAATCCTAATGGGTGTGTGGCTAGATTGAAGGTCCGTCTTATTGCTAAGGGTTATGCTTAGACTTATGGAGTTGATTATTCTAATACATTTTCTCCCGTAGCAAAGTTGACATATGTCCATTTGTTTTTCTCCCTTGTTGCTTTACATGATTAGGATTTGCAATAGCTTGATATCAAAAATGCGCTTTTTATGGAAATCTGATAGAAAAAGTTTAAATGGAGCAATGTGGCTGCCCGCAAAACCGGGGGCCGTTATTGACCGTCAGCCGCTGAAGACTCGTGGATGTCGGGTAACTCGACACCACACCACCATGTCCCCTTTTCCGGGACCCATGATTTAACGAAAATCGGACATAATCTCCTTTGTACGGGAAGAATTTCACCTAAAATACAAGCACTTACGTAAAAGCAGCAACATGACCCAATATAATACAATGACCTCATTAGGTCCGATTATAGTGAGAGTAAACTCTTGGGCCCACTCATCCTATATATAATATCTGGGATAATTACCATAGTCCTGAGAGTTTAATTACAACACTCGACAAATATTACAAATTGAAACGAGTTGTTCCAAAGTATTTTTACAATTCTTTTCACCTGAAATGCAAGCATTTAGAACTAGTTTGTTCTAAACTCTTTACAAAATTAATTACAAGCCCTGACTCGGCTTTCTTGATAACTACGGCCTCGGTAGCGTCGATCCACATACTCCTGTGCACGAAGGGAGTCCCACGGCAGGGTGGCTTGATACCGTGGGAGTAAACTCACATAGGTTACTCCTCACCTAAGTGCACATACAATGCCATGTTCACACAATCAAACATTCCAAGTAAAATGCAGTTTCTACTCTGGAATGCCTACATGCCATGAATGAAGTGTCACTGATCATGCCTTAACATGAGTCCTCATCGACTCCCTCACACATGCTTATGCCAAGTGTAAAAACTTGTCATTGGTGTTTCACCAGATGACCTTTATCAAAACAAAAGCTTTGTTTTCAAACTCGTGGACATCCTCGATAAACCTCTTTATTCAAATCCATTGGGCCGATCTCAGATAAACGACTTTATTAAAGCATTTGTGGAGTCTTTGATAAATAGCTTTATTCAAAAGCATTAGACGATCTCCAGATAAACGTTTTATTCAAAGCGCAAATGCACCCATGAGATTTCAGTTGGATGTAGTCAATCTTAGAGTTCACCACCCACTCACGAATGATGAATGATTATGACCATGTACACACCCATTTATCTGATGTCCCCGTGCATAGGAAATGCAATTATCATTCCATGCTATACCATCAAGTATATATGATGAGTGCTATATGGACACATTTTAAACCATGCATAATACCCATGCATAATTTGAATGATCATATCAATTAACATACCTTCTAAATAAACCACCTGATACATGTCAACATATTATACACATATATTGACATCTCTGAGTCATACCAGTAGCGATGACTACGTTATACTGCAAACGAATTGTGACACCATGTCTATAAATAGCCTACAAGCAAGCCATGCAATGACCTTGTTCATACACAAACACGTCATGAAACCAAACCATTAGAACACCTGATTTGACTTATACAATTTCAACGAGTATATCACTCAATTCAAGCAATGATATACTACAATCATATACCAATTGTGGTAAAAATATGGACAAAATCATTAAACATCCTAAGCTGTAGCAGTCTCGGAAAACGGACCATAGCTTGAGTTATAGAGATCCGATTTGGGTGATTCAAAAGCCTAACATCAAGTTCTCAGATAGAGCTACAATTTCCTTGAAGGATAATAGTCCAAATTGTAACACCCTAAATTATACCTGATAGTTTTATAACATGTTTAGGTATAATAAAAGTAAAAGTATATTTTTCCAGAATAAAATAAAGCTAAAAATAAAATAAGCAAAAATCCCGGAATTTATACAAAAACCAAGGTTAAATTGGTAAATTGCCAATTAAGGACCCAAATGACATAAGAATAGAAGATTGTAGGCCAAAGTAGGATTTTGATAAGTTGAATTGAGAATAAAAATGAAATTGAGGACCAAAGAGTAATAAGAAAAGGTTAAAAATCAAATGGATAGACCAAAATTTGTCTCATTTTGGTCTAGGAAAGAGGAGAAGCAAACCGGATAAGAAGAGAAAGAGAAGAGAAGGAGGAAGAATAAAGAAAGAAGAAGAGAAGAGAAGAAAGGAGAAGGAAGGATCGAAAAGCAGGTATGAAGAGTATGGATTTTTGTATGGATTTTTGTACTAGTATGGATCTTTATAATTTTATATGAAACTTACTAAGTTTTGTATGGATTTTGTATGGATTGTTATGGTTTTGGGTATGGATTTCCTCCTTGAGCTAGGGTGTGAGGGTTAAAGAGTATGAATACTTGTTGAGAGTATGAAAACTATGATTTGGTATGGATTATTGGACTTTTAGACTTTGGTATGGAAAAAAATCAAACCATAAACCCATTTTTGATGAATTTGGGTATAAAAGAACCCTATTTGGTATATTGGTGGTGTTTGACAGTTTTAGACTAGATTTGGAGTTGTTTTGGTTTGGTTTTGTGGTTGATTTGGGGTTGTATGGAAACTAAGTATGGATTCCCCAAATTTTTGAGACTTAGGAAACTCTCCTAACCCATTAATTATGTAGGATGGGGTTAGTAAATCATAAGTCGCCCACATATATGTTTTAGAATTGTTTGGTTGTGTTTTGGACTTGGGGTTGGACCAGTTGTAATCCTCAATTGAGGAATATTTGTATTAAGGAAATATTGGGGTTTTAGGAGAGATGCTGTCAAAATTTCTCCAAAACCCATGTCTTTGTCTAGGTCATAATTTCTTCGTCCGAACTCTGTTTTGGATGTTCTTGGACTCTATGGAAAGCCCTTTGAGTCTAGAATCCATCCATATATAGCTTGATGAAATTGGAACTCATATTAGTTCCAGAATTCATGAAAAACAGTAGGCCCTGCTGGTTCTGCTCGTAGTCACTGTTCATAGGAAGCCTCCAACTTTGGATGGTCATAATTTCTTCGTCCGAACTCCGTTTCAGATGTTCTAGGACTCTATGGAAAGCCCTTTGAGTATAAAATCCATCCATATATATCTTGATGAAATTGGAATTCATATTAGATCCATAAATCACGAAAAATAGTAGGCCCTGCTGGTTACGTTCGTGATCCTTTGTTCATGGGAAGCCTCGACCCCGGACGGTCGTAATTTGCCGTCGAGCTCCGTTCGGATGTTTTTAGACTCTATGAAAAGTCCTTTGAGTCTAAAATCCATCCATATATAGCTTGATGAAATTGAAACTCATATTAGTTCCAGAAATCACAAAAAATAGTAGGCCTTATTGGTTCTGCTCGTAGTCATTGTTCATGGGAAGCCTCCAACTTCGGACGGTCATAATTTCTTCGTCCGAACTCCGTTTCAGATGTTCTTGGACTCTATGGAAAGCCCTTGGAGTCTAGAATCCATCCGTATATATTGTGATGAAATTGGAGAATGATAGTAAATAGCTCATAAGCATACATAGTGACCATAGTTATTCGTCACGAATAATGAGATATGAAAAATCTGAAGATCAATAAATGATTGTAAATACTCGCATATGATTATCGGATGTGATAATTGTTCGAGAATGTGGAATATGTACTAGACATAAAATACATAGAGATTATGCCTTAGAACTACGGTAGAGGGATAGATGGGGCCTATTAGGAAAAACAAGTCTCTATGACATCTTGATCGATTAGCCTGTTTGAGTCATTATAGCGCCGGTACCTTATAGTGGTCGTGTCTCACTCCTGATGATACGGCCTGCTGAATTACTTATAGATGAAAATTCGATTTAATAACTGTAATGTCGCAGGCGCAGTCGATCCGCCAGGTATTTATTTCTTATAGTGAGTACACTGAATAAATGACTTGAATATGACATATGAAATGTATATGAGCGTTAATGAAAATGAAACATGATATGATAAGTAAATATGAGATATGTATAAGCATGTTTTAAAGATATGATATGTTAGATGTGTATGCATGTGTATAGAAGTGTGATGATCCGTGTTAGTGGTTGTCCATGGGTTAATTCCCACTAAGCGTAAAGCTTAGTATGGGTTTTCATCCGTGTAGGTACGGAAGCAGAGGCAAGAAGGCCGGACAACCCTTATCAGTCTCCAAGGTTAACACATAGTTAGATGCCCACCGAAAGACTTTTTGGTCTATTTTGTATATGTAATATTATTTTTGTTGTTTGTAAACAAATGTAAAGTTTTGTATAAGTCGAACATTCCCATATGTGGAGCTTGAATATATTTTGAAATTCCGTCGCTACAAAATATATCTCAAGATACATGCTTATCAGTGTATGAATGAATAGGTTATAGTGTACATGTAAAATGAATAGTGACACCCTCGCCCTACATCGCACGTGGGTGGCGGGTCGGGGAGGGGGGTGGTGTCACACAAATTCTCACTTTTTCCCAACCGAAAATCAGTCCCAAAAATCTGGATAGTAGGTTCAGCCAAAATAGGGCAACCTGTGGTAGTCCCTGAAAACTGATCATAACTTGGGTTATAGATGTCCAATTTGGGTGATTCAAAGCCTAACATTAAGTTCTCATATAGGTCTACAATTTCCTTGAAGGATACTAGTCCAAATTCTCCATTTTTCTAATCGAAAATCAGCTCCAAAAGCTAGACATCATATAGGGTCAAAATAGGGCACTAGTCCCATAACCCATTCAACCCCTTTAGGGCATTAAAACTCAACCAAACAGCCCATAGAATGGAAAATAACCAAAGTAGAAAGAATCCCTACCTCTTGGAGCGTAGAAGAAAATCTAGGAAGTCTCGTGGACACTTTCTAAACCCAAAACCTTTGATTTCCCAAACTCCTTGCTTGAATCCTCGGCAAAATCCCTTGTTTTCGGTACCCACACGTAGCCCTCGTCGAGTAGATGAACTTTCATTCTTGGCCCGAAAAATTTCGATCGACGGAACTCCGTGTTGAAGAGAGAAGTTTTATTTTTCATTTCTCTTTTCTCTCCCTCTCTCACTCTACGGGTTTTCTCCTTTCCCCCCCAGCAGAAAATCCCTTCATTTTCTGCCTTAAAACTGATTTATAAATTCATCCATTAAGCAATCTTGAAACCGGCCCGGAAAAGCATTCCAGCGATTCACAACAAAATCTGCATTTCCGGTCGTGCCGTGGAACCAAAGCGCGATCTGCGACCTTGAAACCCGATCTTGAATTTGTCAGCAGTCCCAATGTTGAAAAATTTAGTCTGTGTTTGAAATTTGAACCACCCTGGCCATTACGACTCTTAAATAAGAAGGCAATATAGAAGAAAACTCCCTGCCTCTTGGGCCGATGAAAAGGTCGGGATTTCGATACCCGCGTAGCTCTTGTTGAGTGGACCTTGACTTTGGTTCTCGGACTATCGAAACTCCGTGAGTGAACAGGGAAAATCTTCTCTTTCCCTCTCTCCATTTTCCTTTTTCTCTCCCACACATTGTTTTTTTTTCCTTCTCTTTTCTTTTTCTTTCTTTTCTTTCTCATTTTCTTTTCTCCTCCTCCTCCACCGAATTGATTCTCTACCAATTTGGTCTTCGCAACCCCTCCCTTAAGATATTTCTCTTTCCCTCTCATTATTGACTTGACACATAGCTAAAATGAGCCATGTGTCATTTGCTAATCAAATAGACACATGAACTAAGTGTCATTTGCTACACCACATGACTATCATGCCATGTCCATCTCTGAGTGCCATGTGACATCCATGATCTGCCATGTACAAACTCCATGTGTCTGGAGCTTTACCTAGTGCCTCGAAAAATGTGAAATTTCGATCATCTCGGAATTCAACAAAATTCAACTGGTCAACTAGATTTCGTGAGATGAATCCAACGGTAAAGTCCGTTTCGTCATCTGAGATCTAGAAAAATTTCTAGGCTTCCTTGAACCATTTCGGCCATTTTACTGTTTTTGCCATGTTTAAGAAAAATTAAATTTTTTTCGGGTTTTACAAGCAACCTCTAGGTTTTGTGGCTCAAGGAGAGATAGGGAAGGTGTGTCGTCTTCGAAAATCTTTGTATGGTTTGAAAAAAAGTCCATGTGCTTGGTTTGAGAAGATTTACCAAAGGAATATTGGGCAGAAGCAGCTCATACTACAATCTTCCTTCTCAATAGACTACCCACTAAAGCAGTAGCTGAAAATACTCCATATGAAGCCTGGTATAGTTTTAAACCTTCTATGTGCTTGTGCTGTCTCTAAAGCTTACATAATTTTCCAACCAAACACTATGAAAATTTTGATAAGCAGAGATGTGCATTTGATGGAGAATGATGAGTGAGATTGGGAAGGAAAGCAAGCAACCTTGGTTCTTGACCAAGTTCCAAAATTGCAGCTCAAAGAAAAGGAGTTGGTTGATGATGATCCTGTAAGAGGTACAAGATCACTTTATGAGATTTATCAGAGATGGAATGTTGCAGTGTTTGAACCACGAGATTTCTTGGAAGCAGAGAAAGATCCAAAATGGATAGCCGTAATCAAGGAGGAGCTGAGCATGATAAAGAAAAATCATAATTGGCAGCTTGTAAAGAGAGCAGCAGACATAAATGTAATTGGTGTAAAATAGGTGTTTAGAACCAAAGTCAATAATGATGGTTCCATCAACAAGCACAAGGTTAGACTGGTTGTGAAAGAGTATGCTCAGATTTTTGGTGTTGATTTTTCTAGCACTTTTGCTCCTATTGCTAGACTAGATACAATTAGGTTGTTGATTGCAATAGCTACACAAAAGGGTTGGAGAATCTATCAACTTGATGTTAATTTGGCCTTCTTGAATGGCTTTCTTGAGGAGGAGATATATGTTGAGCAGCCTGATGGATTTGCCGTAAAAGGGCATGAAGATGAAGTGTATTTGCTAAAGAAAGCCTTGTATGGCTTGAAGCAGGCACCTAGAGCCTGGTATAGTAGAATTGATGAGCACTTGATGCAACTGGGTTTCAGAAAAAGTCTCAATGAAGCTACCCTCTACATCAAAGGTGATGAAATCAATTTTGTAATTGTTTCATTGTATGTGGATGACTTGATGGTTACAAGAAGCAATGAAGAACTTGTGAGAAAGTTCAAAGAAGGTATGAAACAAACCTTCGAGATGATGGATTTAGGGGAGATGGCTTATTTTCTAGGAATGGAAATAAAGCAAAAGAATGAAGAAGTGTTTATCTGTCAAAAGAAGTATGCTAAGGAGATTCTAAAAAAATTCAGAATGGATGAATGTAGGTGTATATACTCGATATTACTTGCGAAAAGAATAGGCGAGTAAGGAAGATGAAATTGAAGGTTGATGAAACTCTCTGAGGAGTCTAGTGGGTTTCTGTGTATCCTACTTGACTCTGAGGCCTGAATCATCTTACCTCATAGTTTTATTATCTAGATTTACAAATCGTGCAAGCGAAACACATTTCACGAGTTGCTAAAGAGTCCCATAGATATGTGAGGACTGGGATTGGAATCCGGGTTTTGTGCAAAGTCGGGATTGTGTTCTCTGAGGGCTATTTTGATAGTGATTGGGAGGTTCACGATGATATGAAAAGTAATGTAGATTACTATTGTAAACTTGGTTTTAGGAGTGTTTCATGGTGTTCAAAAACATAATATAGTGGCACAATCTACGTGAGACTGAATTTGTTGCGATTCTTTGCTATTGTAAATCAGGCCTTGTGGTTAAGAAAGGTGTTGATTGATTTGAATATGAAGGAAGAAGGACACACAAAAATATTTGTGGGTAATCAAGCTGCAATTGCTATCTATCATAATCCTGTTTTTCACAAGAAAACTAAGCACTTCAGTATCAAGTTATTCTTTCTTAGAGAAGTGTAGAAGGAAGGCTTAATTGGTTTGAAGTATTGCAAATATGATCTTCAACTAGCTGACATATTTACAAAGCCTCTGTCAAGTAGCAAGTTTGAGTTTCTTAGAGAAAAACTGGGAATTTGCAGCAACCAAAGCAAGGAGAAGTGTTGAAGTTATGCTTTAGCAGCTACAACAACATCCAAGCTATTTTTTAGTTGTCTAATTGTTTCAATTGATTTAGTCAGTTGCTGAATTTTAGGAATAAGTTAATCATGGAAATTTGTTCCATGTAGTGCCCTATGGTTTGGTTATTATGTTGTTTTTTTGCTGTATTTAAACACATTATTAGATTAAAAATACGGACTTTATGCAGCAAATTTCATTGTTCCTTCTTCCTTTCCGTTTCATCACTTCAATCTCTTCAAAACTCCAACACTTTATAAGCCATATCAGTATGCCATACCTCTCTGTCAATCAACTCAAACTCAGTCTGTGCCTGTCTCCAGCTCAATGCCAGCAAACAGAGTTACAAATACGAGTAATAGTAGGCCCAATGAATATCAGCTACAAGATAAGGAATTTGAAGGTTTCAACACTTCTTAGGATTCGTCGCCTCTGATGCATGCACAAGTAGAAATTTCGGCATAGGGTTTATAGTACTTAGGGACAGGAGCCCTGTGTATGGTGGTGCAGGCTGTAAAGCTGAGCTTAGTGACTCGCCTGTCAACAAATGATTCAATGGACTGGAAATTCCTTGTGAATTTCCAGTTTCCTGCTCAAATTCAAGGAAAGTTCGAATCAAAGGAACCATCAAAAGCAGACTAACAGATGAGAAAAATCTGATCCTCTGGACTTGTCTTCCACTTCTTATATTGTTGTTGAAGCCAAACAATCCATATGGAGGATGGATTTGGAGATGATCAAGGTTCTGATATCTAACACCCTTTAATGTGTCTTTCTGGAATTGCAACTCTTTTATGTGAAAAACCAATCTGATTTCATGTCTCTAGCTACTCATGCTCATAATTCTTGTTAAGACCACATGATCCCTATTGTCCTGAACTTTGAAGAAGCCTTCTTGCAGAATTATGCCAGACAGAATGTTCTTCTTGAGAATGGTGGATGGCATAAAGTAAACGAGATGATAGTGAGGGTGATCTGATTAAAATCTCCTCCCCAGATGAGCGTAGGTCATTCAGGTCTGGTGACGAGAAAACCAAGGGCTTGTGGGTGGCTGAGAAGAATGTCTATGTGTGTCTCAACGACCGAATATGTGGTTCTATGAAGATTTATCAACCTTAGAATTACCAGCAAATTCCCTTTTGCAGGACTTAAGATCTTATGAGGTGGGTTTGATCCTTTATGGTTTTCCTTTTCCTCAAATCCTTCTCAACATATTCATAAGCTCAAAGAGATAAATCTCTTTGTTGGTTTCTCTTAGACTATTTTTGTTTGATTGCCTTCAGCATGACCCTTCTGTTTCTCTTTTTTTTTTTAATTTTTTATATATATATTATATTTTTATCAAATATTGGTTCCATTGACAAATTAGTCTGTTATTGCTCCGTTTTCCTTCTGAAATATTGTTGAGTGTGTGCTTGAGTGTATCACATCGCTCTCTCGTTTTGACATCTTTCACCTGTTAGGTTTACTTTGTGTGTTTCTTTCAGTTCTTCTCTTCTATACTTGATGTTCACAAATTTGGTGTTAAATGAAGATGTTAATGATATCATACTTTTTGGTATCATCTTTTGGTACTTTCCTGAAAAGTCAAACTGATTCATACCTTCACAGTGGTTTCGCTGCTTCATATTTATGTTGGATTTGTATTTAGGCATCAATTTTTATGTCTTGCTCTTTCTTGTGAACTCATGGTTCCATTATTTTATACCTTCATTCAGTGGTCCTGACCGTCTGAATATAGTTATACACTTCACGACCTAGGTTTTGAGTTTTCAGGGAAGTAATTTTATGTAAATTTAATGTTGGCATTTTCTTCTATAATGATATTCCTTACAGAATAATTATATTAGAAATGTTTTTATAAATATTTTAGGTTATGATGGGAAAAGGGTATGAGGAGATTGAAAAGAGATTTGTGCCCAAATCTTATAATACATGAAAATAATAAAATCCATGTTTTTGGACATTGGATTGGGGGCAAATCGTTATATTGAGAAAGTTATTGCTTATAAATAGTGGTGAAGCTAAGAAATGGCTTGAGGGGATATATGAGATATATTAAATTCAAAAGTATTATAGTCTGATGGTAATATATGAAATCTTCGAGTACAACCGAGGGGAACAAAAAATCGGTTTTTAGTGATCTCTCGCGAAAAATTGGTTTCGACAGCGCCGAGAGAAGAAAAAGCAGGGGAAAAATCGATAAGAGGAAAAATCGGGGAAAAATCGATCAGAGGAAAAATCGGGGAAAAATCGGTAAAATTGTCGATTTTTAGCCGAAAAATCGGAAAAAACCGATTTTTCCACCGAAAAATCGTGACTGTGGAGCATGCGCGCTTATTGGGAATTCTGAAAAATATTGGTAAAATATTGGTAAAATATCGATTAAATATCGGTAAAATGGGGTAAATATCGGTAAATATCAGATAAATACTCGGTGTCGCTATTTAATTTCGATTTTTATTAAATACCCATAAAATCATACAATCTCTTTACAAACTCCATCCATACACATCGACTCAGTTCAGCTCTCAAATTATTTTTTAACTGTGATTTATCTCGATATTTTGAAGATCTTATTATGAATATTATTTTAAATCGAGATGGGATCATACGTGAATAATGTAATGGGGCATGGATCTTTCATTTGGTTTTAAATTCTTATTGTAATGTAATTTAGATAAATTATAATGAATATTATTTTTAATAAGTGTATATTTCAGCTTTGTTATAATAACATATAGTTAATGAGAATATTTCAATGAATTTGAAGTATTTTATTAATTTTGCTTTACCGATATTTTGTCAGAAATATCATAGATATTCTGGAGTATTTAGATATATCCCAAGTAAAATCGAGAAATAGATATATCAGTAATTCTAGATATTTTGTTCTGATTTACTCTTGTGGGTAGGGTTTAAAATCCTCCCATTGAAATACTTTTATAAAAAATTTTAAGGGTGTATGTGCCTCTTATTTTTATTTACTATAACCAACCGTCCATTCTATCAAACTTAAAAATGATTCAATTCATTTAATAATTATGTACATGTTGCCTCATGAATAATAATATTAAAATGATTGGTGTCAACAATGATCAAATTACATTAAATAATTATATACATGCTTAGTTTTGTGTGTGGGAGGATGGCTAAGTGACCTAAGAAAGTCCCAAGTCTTCATTGAATCTGATATGTGGAATTGGATAGGGTTGGAAAATTGTCTGGTCAAAGTCTTCATCCTCTAGTCCAAGTCTTCCTCCCGTCGGGAGAATAGTAATAATTTAAAATTTTAAGTTTCTTTTCCTTTTTTTTTTTTTTCAAATGAGTGAAAACCCACTATTTCTATATATTTTTCCATCATTGTGGATGTCTAGTGCTTCCACGAAGAAGGATGACAGTAAATCTCTTTGAGAAGCCGTTTCCTCAATTAATCGATTGAAGCTGATGGTGCTCATAGTTTAACCACCATTGCTTTCTATATTATATCTTACGTCTGCTGAGAGATCTACTGGCACTAAAAGGCAGACTTCCTCTTTCTCTTTTTCTTCTTCTTCTTTTGTATTCATCATGATTATGGGTTTCTATTGTTACTTGAATATTGATGCTTGAGCGTGATGGCACAATGTAAATGCAGCAAAAAAGGGAATTCCACTTGGCGATTGTGTCGTCGTCTTCGATCTTCGTCGAGAAAAAGGGTGGAAATGAAGAAGAAGTTCCATGAATTAGGATTAGTACCTTTCCTGCGTGGGAGTTTATGTTTTATCATTGGATTTCTCTTTTGATTCTTGGATAGATAATCTTTGTAGATTTGGCGATAAATCTCTTTTTTCTTACAAAGGCCCAGGTATCCTTGATTTTGGAGAGATAATATCACGAACTTAGTGATAAAATTTGTTTTTAATATCAAAGACTAATTCTCCTCATTGAGGATTAATGTTTTTTGAGGCATTACTAGATTGGGATATTGAGAGAAGCGTGGATAAATATCTGTATCTTTGTAGGATGGTCGATTAAACTCAGGCTTGGATGGGATATAAAATTTTAATAATTGATTCGTATGATTTTGATGTAACGTCTTATTTTGGTTTGTATTGGGGTTTGAATTAGGTAATGAGCAGCACAGATCACGGTGTTGAAACATCGGTAGTGGTTCTTGGGCCCAGCCATGAATGCTTTCCCTTGATGCACCCATTTTTCTTAGAATATCATGCCCTTCTATGAAATACAAGTCTTTAGGATCCGTGATGGGAAGTGAAGTGATTGTACATATGTTACGATGTACATATTTTAGAAAAACTCCATCATTTAGATGATGTATTTAAATAAGCCTTTTGAATCTCACTATATATGTAGTGGTGAATTGGTGAAATCTATGAAACTTCCAAAGGATTCTTCTTTCGTTAGCTTATCCCTCGATGTTGAATTAACTTTAGACATGAAAGTGGAATAATAGTGGTGAGACTTTTAAAAGTCTCTGTAGCAGTTTGTCGCTTATGGATATTGTGCCTTTGACGGCGTGTGTTGACCCCATCGGGTGTCCTAGATGAAGCACTATCCTTGCCAACATCACCTTTTCATAACTCTTTCTTTGGGCCTTGCGTAGATCGGTCGGAGTCATGGGCGAGGGGCACGATTATCTTGTGCCCTTCTTTAGGATTACATCTTTGAGGTAAGATTCCCTCACGTCTTTGGCGCCTTCTAGGGTTGTGGCAGCTGAGGTATAAAGCTGAGAGGGAGATTTCAAGCAGGATAATGTAGATTCTTCTTTGTCTTTGATTTCCCCTTCTTCGTCTTCCTCTTATTTTCCTTTTTCATCTATTCCTTTTCTGATTCTCCTTTTTTTCTTTGTAATCAGCCTGGTACGTTTACCTAGATATTCTTGTAATGGATCCACCAAGGTTGCTTGGATATGTTTGTCTTGGTTTTAATGTAACTATTGACGCATTTTGGCATATTTTAATGAGATTGGGTTTTTGGGCATACTCATGCATCGAGTTTTATATTTCCCATTCTTTTTTCGTATCCCGGTTATAGGAGCTAATTATCTAAAGTTGGCTCCTGAGAAGCCTCTATTGGTTTTCGGAGATGAGTTTTCGTCTTTGCCAGACAGGGTTGGTCGCTGGGCTCTGCTTGGTTAACAGGCCCGAGCCATTTTGATAGACAAGCCCGGGGCTCACCAGCCAGACGGATCTAGGCCCATATGGCTCATTTGTTTTTTCTATGCCCTAGAAGGTGAAACATTTTGCGAATACTAAGTGTTAGGGGGAAGGAGCACGTCTCCCGATATTGTGGTGAGATCATGACACATTTTTTGTAAAACGAGAAAAATCAATTTTTGAAAAAGGAATTACAAAAACGGTAATTCGGTCGAGAAAATATGAATTTTAGATCTCGAGATGATGAAATGGTTCACCGTCGGAATCGTTAGCGAAATCTAACTATCGAAGTTGAATTTTGTCATTATCTTAGGGGCGATGTAGAATTCAGTTTTGGTATTTTGAGAGTCATGAGGACATAGCGCGGGTTGGGTGACTCACATTGAATACATGTCGAGTAGAGAACAAGTCAAGCATGGAAGTCTAAATTGGGGCCATGTGGGACATGTGTCACCACATGATTGGAGGGAAATCCGAAGTTATGGATAAGGTGATAAGGGGAAATCCAAGAGAGCTAATGAGAGGTTGACACATGGTAGGAGAGGACATTCTCACTTGACCGTCTTGGACAGGCCCAGTGGGATGGAGAAGGAAAAAGAGGAAGGAGAGAAGGAAGAAGAAGTAGAGAGAGAAGCTCTACCTTCTCTGTAGATTTCCCGACGATTGGACCGTCGACTTACGTTGGAGCAAGAAGGAAAGTTCATCCTCGCGACAAGGCTTGGTAAGTCGGAATCGGGGGTTTCGATGAAAGCTCCGAGAGGTGGGAGTTTTCTCTGCTTGATTTAGTGTGTGTCTAGAGCCATTCAAATGGTTTAGAGTAGAAAAATGGGCGTAGCGTTTGGAGTCTCAAAGAAATGTGACCGAATGTTGGATGTGGGGGCTGTTTTTTAGAGCCGATCCACGGCTAGATATTGGGAATTTGTTTAGGCCGATGCGAAGTTGGAAGTCTGGGATTGTTTGGACGATCACGGGACTAAATTTGGGATTGTTTTAGACCCGGTCAGGAAGCAGAGATTGGGATTGCTGACCGACCTCGGGATCGGTTTTAGACCAAAGTGGTCCTTTGTGTGTTATTGCTAAAACAAATAACATGATTGGTTGTGTGAATGCATGGTGTTAATGCATGCTCGATTGATGTATTGACATGGATTGTTTGAATGACATGAAATTATATTGTAGAAAAATATAATTGTCCATGAATCATGAATGTTGTATACATGAATTCATATGCACGGTAGCATCGCGTTAAGTCGGGTGTGGGTGCATAGTGATGGTCAATTCACCATTCTTGGTGAATGTATGGTGAGCTCGGAGATGGGACAACATCCAAGATCGAGACTCACAGTTGTATAAAACGAAAATTAATAATTGATCACGTGTGTTGGGCGTAGCAAGTTGGGGTAGATTCCTCATAGGGTGAAAGATCGAAATTTACATGCTTTGTTAGACATGATCGCGGCCGGTGGCTTCGTAAAAATTTCGGAAGGCGTCACGGCGATCTGATTGTGACCTCGAGAAAAATAGCGTAGCCCATAAACAATTAAACACACGGAATTTGATGAAATTCAAATGCGTATTGGAGGTCAGTCCAATGAGTCAAGCCATGGTGTGAAACACCAATGGTTGTTTTTCTCACACTTGGTGTTGCATGTGTGAGGGAGTCGGTCTGGACTCGGGTTGTGGGCATGAGGAGTCTTATCTCATGCATTACATGAAAATCGTGCGTAATATAGTGCATTTGTATGGAGTCTGAGTGATGATTGAGTGCCATTCTGTATCATGCTTAGGTGGGAAGTAACGCTTGTAGGAAAAATTCAACTATTGGGCATTGTTTCCACTCGTTGTGGGGAAAACAATTTAGATGCGGGCGCCTTGGAAGGATGAAACTCATCAGAGACCTTAGTGGTGAAGGAAAGGCCAGATTTGGC
Organism: Tetrastigma voinierianum; assembly: GCA_016808115.1. Lineage (NCBI taxonomy): Eukaryota > Viridiplantae > Streptophyta > Magnoliopsida > Vitales > Vitaceae > Tetrastigma > Tetrastigma voinierianum. Next base: position 260,448 of record JAEQBH010004368.1, on the reverse strand, counting down.
TTTATTCTGTATTTTGTAAAAATTTGGGTAGAAAACCAAAATTTTATGTATTATTCATGAATGAAGTTGTAATTAAACTCGTTTGCATGATAAATACATTTGGCAGTTTTCGGGTTTCAGTCTTTGTAATAAAAGGCTAATTTATATTGAATTTTAAGGTGTTTTGGAAAGGAAGGAAAAAAGGCTTGGAGGTGTAGTAGGACTGAAATTTCTTGCCTTTAGATCCTTGTCCCTGCAGTGGTCCTTTGGCTAATGTCGCAATAGGGGCTTCCATGTGCAGCGGGGCTTGCAGAGCGCGTGACCGGCACAGGCGTGTCTTTCACGGGGCACAACGTCTTGTGACTGTGACGTCTTGTGACATCGCAGCGTGTGTGCGCGATAGAGACTCTTGGTCCCGTGTCGTGACAGGGTTTGGGGCTGGGACTGGGACTGGGTGGCTTGGGTTGCGGTAGAGGTTTTCTTTGTCCGCAGTGAGTCCTTTTGGTTATGCCGTGACGGGATGTAGTGTGGAGGCCTTGTGTCGCGACTAAAATTGTGTTGTGACGGGGTGGGCGCGATGGGCGATGCACCGGCGTGTCACGATGAATGAGTTTTTAGCGGCCAGAGAATTCTCTTTCACGACAGAGATCGTTCGTCCTTGTGTCGTGATAGGGCATGGGGCGACCGAGGTGCGCGGTGATAGAGTGCCTTGGATGGGCGATAGAGTTCGCGACCGTGTGCATGACGTCTTGCGACGAGCTGAGTGGTGACGGTATGCGCATGACAAATCGATACGATTACCTTTGTGTTGTACACTGTTTGAGTTACTGTTCACGGGCATTGTTCAAAAGAAAAAAAAAATAGAGACCTTCGGAATTTTTGGTGCCACACATTTAGTGCACCTATACATGCCTTTTACCTTTATATAAAGTAGAGGAGTTGAAGATTAACTGCTGCTACCTTTCGAAACCTTTTGCGAAAGCCCTGCGCATTTCTCTGACACTCTTGATGTTTTATTGAAGGAGCAGTTTAGAGATCTTGATCGTTTTTGATCTCCTGGTAGGTTTTTTCTTGCTTTCGATTTCGTTTCTGTGGGTTGTTTGGTTGTTGGTTGCTTTGCTTTGTTAATGCGCTTTCTTCAGTCGTCGGTAGGTTTCCGGGGACGAAACTGCACGTGGGGTTTTGGGATGCACCTGACACAGGGGGCATCCAGTAGGCACCTGTAAAACTTGGGGTTTTAGTCACGCTCGCTGGTAGGACTCTTGTCAAGTTGATCTCCCTCTCTTTCTTTTTTGTCGTTTGCTTGCAGAATGACGAGAGGTCAAGAGGAGACTTCCAACGGGTTAAGGTTGAAGGCGTAGAGAGGGCCCATCAGGAAATTTGCCTTCTATGACTGACCTTGTCTATTCCATGTCCATGGAGGAGTTAAGGTCCTTTGCTAACTTCACGATGGCATTAGTTTAGAATTGTTAAACCAGGTTGGTTGCCTCAGCGTAGGAGCGGATACCTTGAGTCACTACCCAGAAGACGGTTCGTGGCGGACTTAGCTTTCTAGTTTCATCATTGGTGGCGGTTTCTGTCTAAGAACTCCCAGATTATTCATTCGAACGCTATTCAGATTTTGATGGGTTGCAGTGTGCTCAACCTTCTTTATCGGTTGGATATCTCACTGGTGGAGATTTGTTTTGTTTACAAGCTGAAGCTCGAGACTGGGGGCAGGTTATCGATGTCCCTCCCACCGTCAGAGGCTTGGTGTCGCCAGTCGCTCACAGGGCGAGGCAAAGGGGTTGTCTGGTCGAGGGCCCTTGGTATGAGATGCATGACTCTCTTAGGCTTTCCTTTGACGTGAATCATTCTCTCGTGTTCCCAGGTTTGTTTTAGCTAGGTTACAACTGATGCTCTGCTAGGTGGATTATGTACTAATGTACCTCTGTTTTTTTTATGCCATTCAGACAAGCGCAGGCGAGGCCGATTAGTAAACTGGATTGAGAAGGATGGCCTGGAGAACATTAGGCGATTGCTTGAGATAATGAAGGTAGAGCGTAATCATGAGCTTTTGTTGATGGTGAAGAATTTATGAGAGTTGGGCGGTAGCCCTTTCCCTTATATTATCCCTATCGTTCCCCGCTCGTTGCCTACTGAGGTCATTGAAGGGGAGCGTTTTGTTATTGTCGATCTCCTCAAGTTGGTCCCGGGCAGCTCCTCTTAGGTTATTTATGCTTAGGAGATAAATGAGATGGTTCTTAGTAGAGTCTGCCCGTGTTACCCGACCTTAGAGTCCATGGCACGCCCCTTGGCCCAGGCAAGAGAGGCAGCGCGACGAGCAAAACGACCCGTGATCGGGTTAGAGGGTTTCATAGATTGGACGAGAGTAGTCGACGATGAGCCTGTCGAGGAGGAAGAAATGTTTAGCTTTGCCGCTGGGTTTGCTGCATGGATGCGTAAACGGTCTACTACCTAGAGGGTGAGGTGTAATGACCCGCACCAAATATACAAGTTTAAACACGTTTGACCAAGTTTGACTAAGTTTGACCAGGTTTGACCAACACTTGATATATGGACCAAAGTTGACTTTTCAAGGATGAATAGTTTTGGGTTCACTAAGAGCGCTTCATTTACGTAGGCCTCGTCGCGAGTTCATAGGCGGTGACGCGTCAGGAAATCAAACTACGGGATGCAAAAGTTATAACCACGGTAATTTCAAGCTGAGTGTTTTAACGATGTTCAAGCGTCTTCAAACTTTTACCCGAAAGCGACCCTAGGCCTATAAGCATAACTTGTGATGCAGGAAACCACAGCCAAAAACACCTCTTGAATACGAAACCTGAAAAGAATTCTCGAACTTGTGGACAGAGTGGGTCATTTGAACCATTGCGGCGGAGTGGAAGATTGCACGAGGAGGCGCACCGGAAATCACCAGTGCTGCAGCGCCCGGCTTTGAGTGGGTGCGCCAGCTGGCTGAGACAGCCGGTAGTGAAGGCCACGCATTGACCGACGAATGTGGGATGCGTGGGAGACGACGGCGGATCTGCCGGTCACTGAGTTTGTGATTCCAGGCCATTTTCGGCCACCTCGAGAGCCCATGCGTAGCTCATTTCCACCATTTTGGACCTTCGAACTCATCTACGTGGTCCCTTTTTGCTTGATTCTCAGTTGGAAGTTATGAAAACAAAATCGGTGAAGGTTAGATCAGGTTTTAGGCCACCACGGCCCATTGGACCAAGGTAATGGGTACCAATGAGGTTCTGGTCTCTTAGGATTTCCATTGATGTGGTTTGTAAATTTTGGACATCGTTTGGTTAGTTCCATTTTAGGTTGTTTCGGGTAATTCACCCAGGAAGTCGGAATGAAATAGAGTACCGGATGGGTGGTGGAAAAATTGAAGTTGTATTAGTGAAATTGGATGTTTTTAGAATTATTGGATGGTTCGATTTTAAATTGGCTCCCGAATTGCAGCCCAATTTTGGGTATCAGACTGCTCGGGCACCTTGTGTAGTGGACACATCAATTTGGATGGTTCTTAGTTCTAACAGTTATTTCTAAGGCCTTCGGGCATCTAGGTTGTTGGTTCAGTTATTAGAGCCTAAGGCGGGTTTTATCTATATTACGAGGCACTCACGGCCGGGTAGGGAGGCGATCTGGGAGCGGGCGAAGCGTCTGTGAGTCTGTGAGTTGGTTTTTATGCTTTTAAATGATTTGGGGTATTATGTTGATATATCTACTGTGATTAAATACTTTACATAAATGTTGTTTTGATCAGATGGTTGGTTGCATTCAAACATGATTTTCGGTTTCATATAAAACAAGTTATTATTTCATGTGAATTTCGTCAACATTTTAACTATTTGAAAGTTTTACTGTGATCGTGGATGAGTCTGTGGTGTTTGAATATTTTGGGTACTGGTTGAGGTTGTAAACTATCTTGAAACTATTGTAAAAGAAGTGGATCATGAGATTTCATGATTTGTGCACTCGACTCTACTTGTGATTGCTGGCGTACAATGTGAGAAAAGTGAACGGTTATATTACCACGTGATATCGTTTCATCTTGAGGTTTATTAGAGGACACGCGGATGGACAGTTCACTGAGAGGTTCGTTAACAGCCACGCGATTTCGGCCGTGCTTACTCCGAGAGGTTTGTTAAGGCTACGGATGGCCAAGCTTTACCCTGAGGTTTATTAGGTGCCACGCGGATGGCCAGTTTACCTGCAGGTTTATTAGGTGCCACGTGATGGCCGGGCTCGCCCGAGGTTTGTTAGTGCCACGCGGATGGTCGGGTCTATCTCGAGGTTTGTTAGTTTGCCACGTGATGGCTCGTCTACTTGAGGTTTGTTAGTCATTACCGGATGGCCTGGTCTACCTTGAGGTTGTTAGTTTCACGTGATGGCCGTGTAACCACAGTTCATTAGTTGTCACTTGTCGTGAGATTCGCTTTATCGACCTGCCATGATGGGTATGTGGTATGGACGTTGTTGTTTTTTTTATATAGTATAACTATATTTTAATACTCATGATTTTGGTGCATTTTGAAAGGTCTTATTACTTTATGGCTATACATGTTTTCAGGTCAGGGGTTTTATGTCAGGTACGCGCATTATGGTTTTCCTAACATTGTGCTTCCCCCATTTCTACTTGTGGAGCATGATTTGTGATATGTCGGACTCCTGGGGAAAAGTTGGGTTTGTGAAATGTTTCTAAACGAGAACTTTACAAAGAGCGAACTAAGGTTTTGAGAGAATAACCATCAAACTATAAAAATGTTATTTCCTTATAAACTATGCCACTCACCGAGAGCTCATTATCTCACATTATTGTTTTAAACTGCTCCCCAGTCCGTACGCCGTAGGTCTTTTCACGCCGTAGTCGACGTCGCCCTCCCCCCACAAATTCGATGACTCTATCGCATTTATCTATTTGTGTTTGATGTATTGGACTTATTCATTTCTACTTGTACCCCTAAATCCACAATACTCTTAGAATGCTCTGATATTCGTATTGAACTTTTTATGAAACCTCATTTATAATTGTCGCGGGTTTTATTATATACATGTATAATTGGGTATTAAATTAATACATGGTGTTACTTCCCTCCTTAAGGTGGGGTCCCACCGTATCTTCCCTAGGGATTATACAAGGGGATTCTCACTAGGCGACCACCCCGTGAAATACCCGGGAGTGGCATCCTGTCGGGTCCCGTCACTGCATCGAGCTCTAGGTTTCTAAATTCCTGGTCGTACATCACTGCGGCAACTCATCCAAAGCAGGTTTCTGCATACCTTCCTAACCTTATCCTTGAAATTGATTAGTTCTTCTTCCTGATGGCACTTAGAGGTTGTGTATAGACTACAAACAGTTGAATAAGGTAACCATTCGTAACCAATATCCTTTGCCTCAGATTGATGACCTATTTGATCGCTGTGGTGCAAGAGTGTCTTCAAGAGGACTGAGGTCGGTTCCATTAGTGATTGGGGAATCTGACATTCCCTAAAGACTTTACATTCAAGACGAGATACGGCTATGAGTTTCTAGTGATGTCTTTCGACTCACTAATGCCCAGCAAATTTTCATGGATTTAATGAAACCGGGGTCTTCCGTCCATACATACTTAGGGATCGATTGTCATCATTTCATCGACGATATTCAGAACTTTAGTTTAGCCGAACACGTGAGACATTCGTTTGGTGTTGCAGACTTTAAGGTCACTGGGCTTGTATGCCAAGTTCAGCTGAATGAGAATTTTGGCTACCGAGCGGGTTTCATGGACATGTAGTTTCTGCTTATGGCATTTAGGTGGATCCCTGAAAGTAAGCAAGTGGGCAAATTGGGAGCAAACCAACCACGGTGATTAAGAGGCAGGAGTTCCTGTGATTAGCGGGGTATTACCGTAGTTCATATGGTTCTCAAAATAACAGACCACTTCATTGCTTTGACTAGGAAAGGAGATTGAGCCAAAAGGTAAAGGTCATATTCGATTCTGTAAAATGGTTCTTCTAGGGTTTGGTCAGGGAAATTTCTCCCAACCCTAGATTTGAAGGACTTGGAGGCAAGACCCTAATCCTGGTTATGGTGTGTTGACTTGAGGATTTTGTATAGAGGATACGATTCATGGATTACTCTTTGGAAGTTAGGATTTCATCCTCTAACCTTAGATTGGTTGAGCGATGAGCTCGGCAAAGCCCTAGATTCTTATTTAAGATGTGTTTCAAAGATGTTTCGGGTTGAATAGAAGGGCTTTGATGCGTGTTTGAGTATCGGGACTGATTTGGTTGGAAACTTATGGAAAGAGGAAAATCATAAATTCGCATTTCGTGGGCTGGATTTTTCTCGTTATGACCAAGTGTTAGTATTTTGGCCATAATTTGATCATTTCGGCCGTAATTGAGTGATTCCACTTGGAAAGGAACCCTAGCACTTTTATCTTCAAATGAGTACATGGAGATATACAAGAGGTGATTTATGTGGAAGTGCGTTGTTAGTGTAACCCTAATAATGAGGTGCTGAGGTTGATCCTAGTAAGCAAAAGAGAGAGTGCACTCTGGGGGATCAAGGGCTATGTTGGAAGGTATAAGGATATATGAGCGAGTGGTGATAAAGCAATAGACCACTTGAGAAATTTTTATGTGACACGGATCGGTGAGAGGCTACAATCTTATGACTTGTTATTTGGCTGCATCACTGAGAGTAGCCTCTAAGCCACTTCCTTGGGAGACTCTGCGACATTTGAATCTAAGGAAAGTAGGGGATCTTATAGCCTTCTCCCCGTTTATACCGTGGTTTGATGTTGTGGGAATTCACTCATTCAAGTGCTTGACCTCCAAGAGGGTTCGACTATGCAAGGACACGGACCATGACTCGCCCCGGGTCAGAGTTCCGTAGCTGGGCCGCCGCATATACCGCATGTGGGCATATCCTCAGGCGGTAAGTCCCAAAGAATTTGTCGCTGCTCGGGATGATTGTCTAGTCCTGGGTGAAAGCCTAAAGAGTCACTTCACGAGGGTTATGATGGTGGTAGTATCGTGATTCATGTGTTTCATCATCAACCTATTATTCGTAAATGCTCATGTTTCTCAGATATCTCTGAATTATGTATAATTGAAATGTTTATGAGCATGGCTTGTCAGGGGAATCTACCATCGAAGCCGTCGAACTCATCCCCATTATTTCCAACTTAGATGTAGGTACGAGACCAACTCGCGTGACATGAAAGTCGGGACCTCGTAGGTTTCAGGATGGAAAGATCAGATGCCAACCTTAAATTTGCTCGGTGGTCGGTTAATACGCTTTGATGAATATTTAGTGTTATGTAGATATTCCAAAGGATCTGAGTTTGGAGGACGAGGACTGAGCATTCTAAAACTCTCTCCTTGGAAGGGGGTGGTACGCTCGTAGCGTAGAAGCCAACCTCGCTACTATCTGACCTTTGAGATTGTCAGAGGATAGATCCGAAGTACAATAGATTAGACTTGCCGAAGTATTTTTCTCGAGTCCATAATGTGTTCCACATCTCCATGCTACGCAAGTATATTTCAGATTCCTCACATGTGTTAGAGGCACCAGAGATTGAATTGAGGGATGACTTATCCCACAGAAATACCAAGGTGCATTCTCCGGGGAATGGAGTTATATGAGCTTCAAGAACAAGATAACATCCCAGTGAAGGTCCTTCCGAGAAACCACCTAGTCGAGGAGGCGACTGGGAAATCCGGGAGGACCAAATGCTGACCGCACCCTCACCTTTTCCATGATACAGGTACGAATTTCGTGGATGAAATTTTCTTTTAAGGGTAGGCTGTAATCGACCGCACTAAATATACGTAGTTTAAACACGTTCACCAAGCTCACTAAGTTCACCTGTGCTCGACCAACACTCGATATATGGACCAAAGTTGACTTTTTCAAGGATGAATAGTTTTGGTTCACTAAGACACCATTTCCTGTAGGCCTTCGCCGATACGAGTCGAACGTCCAACCGACTTACTGATAAAAAGTTATAACCCCTGGTGACTTCTTAAACGGCAAATGGTTATCAGTTGTTCAACCGTTTTCAAACTTTTACCCGAAAGCGACCCTAGGCCCTATATAAGCATAACTTGTGATGCCAAAGGAAACCCTAGCCCCCAAAACACCTCTTGAGCTCCCAAAACCCTAGAAAAAAATTCTCCAAACTTGTGGACCCGAGTGGGTCATTTGAACCATTGCGAGCCGTGAAGATCAGACAAAGGAGGGCGCCACCGCCCACCTCACCATGCCACACGCGCCGCCCAGGCGCGCGCACTCGCCACGGCCTACCGTGAGCCTCACGCCAACCGACGCCGGACGCGCCGTGATCCGGCCTGGAGAAGACGACGGGCGGCTGCAACCGATTTTCACCCGAGTTTTGTGATTCTCCGCCATTTTTCCGGCCACCTCTTGTACACCCCATAGCTCCTTTTCTTCCACCATTTTTGGACCTTTTGAACTCATCTACGTGTCCCTTTTTGCGCATTCTCACCGTTTGAAGTTACAACGAAACAAAATCGGGCCGGCGTTAGATCGGTAGCTCGCCACCACAATGACTGCCGACCAAGGTAATGGTACCAATGAGTTCCTGGTCTCGGGATTTACTGATATGTGGTTTGTAAATTCTTGGGACATCGCTTTGGTTAGGTTTCCATTTTTAGGTTGTTTCTGTAATTAATGAAGCCTGACCGAAATAGAGTACCGATTGGTCAAATTTTTGGAAAATCAGTTGTATTAGTGAAATCGATGTTTTTAGGAATTATCGATGGTTCAATTCGAGAAATTAGTCTGTGAAAAGCCCCACTTAGGTATCTGCCTATAGGGCACACTGTAATCGGGACCCGTCTGAGTCCAATTTTGATGGTTTCTGCTCTAACAGCTATTCTAAGGCCTTCTAGGCATCCTAAGTTGTCGGTTCAGTTATTGTGAGCCTAAGCGGAGTTTTATCTATATTACGTGCACTCACGCCGTCGGAGACGATCCGCAGGGAGCAGGACTGAGCATCTGTAGTCTGTGAGTTGGTTTTTATGCTTTTAAATGATTTGGGGTATTATGTTGATATATCTACTGTGATTAAATACTTTACATAAATGTTGTTTTGATCAGATGGTTGGCTGTATCTTCAACATGATTTTCGGTTTCATATAAAACAAGTTATGGTTTCATGAATTTCACAATATTTTAACTATTTGAAAGTTTTACTGTGATCGTGGATGAGTCCGTGGTGTTTGAATATTTCGGGGTACATGGATTGAGGTTGTAAACTATCTTGAAAACTATTGTAAAAGAAAAGGGATCATGAGGATTTCAAGTGACCGATCGCACATTATTGTCGCGAAAGATACGCGGGTAGCTGAATCAAGTATATTGTTACCACGCGATGGCCTGGTTTACCCGAGGTTTATTGCAGGACGATGGACAAGTCACCTGAGGTCGTTAGCCGCCACGTGATTGGCCAAAGCCATCCGGAGGCTTGTTACTGCCACGTGACGCTGCTAAGCTTACCCGAGGTTTATTAAAGCTACGATGGCCAGGTTTACCTGTGAGGTTTATTAGGTGCCACGTGATGGCGGCCTCGCCCGAGGTTTGTTAGCGCCACGTGATGGCCGGGTCTTACTCGAGAGGCCTGTTACCACACGTGACGCGCCAAGTCTACTTGAGGTTTGTTAGTTGCCAGCCTTTGATGGCTTCCGCCCACTTTGAGGTCAAGTAGGGTCGCCACTGATAGTCAACCTGGGCAGGTTCATTAGTTTTCACTTGTCGTGAGACTGGCCATCACTCCGCTTATGATGGGTATGTGGTATGACGTGTTTTTTTTTTTTTATATAGTATAACTATTTTAATACTCATGATTTTGGTGCATTTCAAAGTTATCTTATTACTATATTATACATGTTTGTCAGTTTATGTTGCATAAAGGTGATTATATTTTCTTTAATATTAGGTCACTTGTGGAGCATGATTTGCATATGTTGGACTTTGGGGAAAGTCGGGTTTTTTGTGAAATGTTTCTAAACGGGGAACTTTACAAAGAGCGAACGGAAGTTTCTGGCAGAACAAATCATCAAAACTATAAAATGTTATTTCTCCTTGTAAACTATGCCACTCACCGGCATTTATCTCACACATTTGCTTTAAACTGCTCTCAGGTCCGCATACCAGAGGGCCTTTTCACAAACAGAGTCACGCGCTCTCCCCGCCACACCGGGACTCGCTCAACATTTATCTATTTGTGTTTATGTATCGACTTATTCATTTCTACTGTGACTTCCTAACCACAATACTCTTAATGCCTGATATTCGTATTGAACTTTAGTGAAACCTCATTTATAATTGTTATGGTTTTTATATATACATGTATAATCGGGTATTAAATTACTACATGGTGTTACTTCCTCCTTAGTGGGGTCCCACCGTATCTTCCCTGTGTGGAGTATACAAGGATTCTCATCAGTGGACCACCAGAAATACTGGGAGGGTATCCTGCTCATCCCATTATAGAGGCCACCCTCTAGTTTTGATAGAAGCTTAATCTAGGCGGTCTCCTTCGCATGAGGGCTTAGAAACCCTGCATCTAGCTTCCAATGACTAGTCGGCTCGCGAGGCCCAAACCTCGTATCTAGCTTCCAATGACTAGTCACCGTGTATAATCTCAAAATAAACCCTAGTCGTTTTTAAACATAATTAAGGTATATTATTAGTGCATTTTAAAATTTCTCGTAATTATTATTTTGCTAAGTGAGAAAATTTCTAAAACTTAATTGTACAAGATACAAGGGTAAAAGTAGAATTTGTCAAAACATGACGTGAAAAGTCATAAGATAATAAGATTATATTCAAGTGGAATATCAGTTGTAGTGTAAATAATAGAGAGATGGAGGACTTAAGTGTAATAAAAGGAAAAATTAAATATAGGGTGCGTGATAAAGATCAAAATATATATTTTTGGTCTACTAAAGGAGAGCAAAACGAGAGAGAGGAGACAAGGTGAGGCGAGAAGAAGAAGAAGAAGCCAAGAAAGGTATGGAAACTAGGATTTTGTATGGAAACTAGGATTTTGTATGGAAAAATCAAACCATGAACCCATTTTTTTTTGATGACTCAGTATAAAAGAACCCTACTGCATATTGGCAGGTGTTTGTCGTTTGCATCAGATTCGGGAGTTGCTTGCCTGGCTTTTGCGGGTCGATTCAGCTTCGTATGGAAACTAAGCATGATTCCCCAAATTCAGAGACTTAAACCTCCCAACCCATTAATTGTGTAGGATGGGGCTAGCAAACCATGTCTTCCCTATATGCGTTTCTTGAACTAGTTTGGGCCATGCTTTTGACTCGGGTTATTGATTGTAATCCTCAATTGAAGAATATTTTTATTAAGGAAATATTAGGGTTTTAGGAGATAAATGCCAAAATTTCTCCAAACCCATGTTTTTGTCCTGGGTCATAATTTTCATCCGAACCTTAAGATGTTCTTAGACTCTATGAAAAGCCCTTTTCGAGTCTTAATCCATATATATATAGCTTCATTTAAATTCAACTCATGCATAGGGTCCAAAAATCAAGAAACACAGTAGGCCTTGCTGGTTATGCTCGTAGTCACTGTTCATAGGAAGCTTTCAACTTCGGACGGTCATAATTTCTTCATCCGAACTCTGTTTCGGATGTTCTTGGACTCTATGGAAAGCCCTTTGAGTAAAAAATCCATACATATATAGCTTGATTAAATTGGAACTCATATTAGGTCCAAAAATCACGAAAAATAGTAGGCCCTACTGGTTATGCTCGTAGTCATTGTTCATAGGAAGCCTTCAACTTCGGAAGGTTATAATTTCTTCATCCGAACTCAAGCTGATGTTCTCGACTCTTTGAAAGCCCTTTGAGCTCCAAAATCCATCCATATAGATTGATGAAATTGAAATAGAAAATAGTCTTGGCAAGCATGCATGGTAACCATAGTTATTGTCCATAATGAAATATGAAAAATGCAAAGATACGAATAAATGATTGTAAATATTTCATATGATTACTGGATGATAATAATTATTCAGGAATATGAGATATGTACTAAATATAAAATACACATGGATTGTATTCTTAGAACCTAGTAAAGGGATAGATGGGCATGCCTATTAGGGAAAAATAAGTCTGCAGATACCCATCAATGCACTCGTTGAAGCCATTACAAATGTTTTCTGCTCTTATAGATGGCTCATTAATCTCACATTAAATGATATCAACAACGCCTGGCCCTTATATACCACTATTATATCGCACGCTGAGTACAACGCCTTTCTGCCCTTATAGTTTTCTTTATCCACTTCTTAAGGCTTATGCAAGCATGAAACATAAACAAATGACTAATATGACATACGAAATGTATAATAACGTTGATAAGAAATGTAACATGATATGATAAGTAAATATGAGATATATAAGGATGTTAAATGGATATGATATGTTAGATGTATATGCGCATGTGTATAGAAGTGTGATGATCCATAAGGGTCACCATGAGTTTGGTTCCCCCACCATGCCAGAAGCTTAGCACGAGTTTTCATCTATGTAGGTACGAAAGCAGAGGCAAGAAGGCCGGATAATCATCATCAGTCTCCAAGGTCAACACATAGTTAGATGCCCACTGGAAGACTTTTTGGTCTATTTTGTATATGTAATATTTTTTTGTTGTTTGTAAACAAACGTAAAGTTTTTGTATAAGTCGAACACTCCCATATGTGGATCTTGAATATATTTTTGAAATTCTGCCGCTACAGAATATATCTCAAGATACATACTTATTAGTATATGAATGAACATGTTATAGTGTACAAGTAAAATGAACAGTGACACCCTCACCCTACATTGCACGTGGTGGCAGGGTCGGGGGTGTCACATTGGGAGTTTGCCTCAAAGAGGCTAATACACCTGTAACGCTTTAAAAATACCCTTAAATTTTTTTATAATTATTATATATATATTCGGGTATATATTGAGCAAACTTGGGGGTATTTTTCGGGAATTGTTAAATGAATATTGAATAAATGATTATATGGCTAAGAGCCAAATGAAAATATTATATGCTAAATGAGAATTGATTTGACCGAAATTTACCTGCAGAAGTAAGAAAAAATCTGAAATCAGGAAATAAGGACCTAAGGGTTATAAGTTAGAAAGAAGAAATGTCTAATAAAGACATTTGGTAATTTAAACAAAGAATGCAGACAAATAGCAAGAAGCTAGCAATTAGGGAGAACTTAAACCCAAAAATGGGCTTAAAGAAGCCAAACAAGGCCTTATGCGACATGGATATTTAAGACCAAAAGTGGTCTCTGGAAGCTCGCCTGAGCAAAACGGTTTGAGAGAGAGAGAGGAAGGAGAGGATAGGGCTTTCAAAGGCGGAGAGTTAGGGATTCTTGCTCCATTAAAAGCAAAGAGTTTCAAGAGATCAAGTTTCAAGAAGAAGCTTTAAGATTTAAGATTGAAAGGATTTAAGGTAAGAAACAAACCTAACCCCTTTCTACTTAGGTTTGATTTAATAAAACCCCTCAAATGTGGTATATAAAAGTGTTTTTGGATGGTTTTAGTTCAGTTTGAGACAGCTGCATTGTTTAGATTGGTTTGACTATTTGGGAGGAGTGTTTGTAAAAAGGGAAAATGTTTGGCTTTTCAAAAAGGAAATTATGTCAATTAATATGACCCCTATTTTGGTTCGGGCTATAGATTAAGTTATAATTATCCAAATGAAGTGATTCCAATTGTTAAAGAACCATAAGAGATATTTCTAAAAATGTATAGAAGGGACCCGGAGCAAATTGTAGCTCTAAGGCTCCCAAATACGGGCTTAAAGGTGAGCTCGGGTAGCTCACGGGTTATGCTTTGTTTTGGGTATTGTTATAGTGTTTTGACCATAAGTTGAGTTTCACTCATCCAAATTAAGTGATTCAAAATTATGGGTAAAATATAATTCTAGGGGAGTAATTTATGTGAAGGAAGTATATCAAATTGTAACCCCAAAGTGCCCAGAAATTTGTCAAAGTGGAGCTATGTGTATGAACAAATTGATTCATGGTAAATTGAGTACCGAACGTGAAATGCAATAACTCGAAGTTTTTGCTATCCAAATTAGATTATTCCAGTTGGAGAAGAAACTTAGAACCATAGCTTCAAATGAGTAGAAGGAACCATTATCAATTTATGGAGTTAAGATCCCTAAAATTGGGAATAATAGTAGGTAACCGAGTGAGCTGGTCATACTGACCAGTTTGGCATTAAAATTCCGTAACTTGAGTTTGGGTGATCCAAATGAGATGATTCCACCTTAATAAAATAAATCATAGGAGCTAAAATTTTATTGAAGGAAGCATGAGCAAATTATGGCTCATGTGTCCCCAGAAAATTTTGCAAGTGAAGGGGTATCGAGTAGACATAAACCCGACCAAAACCTCTAATAACCCCACTAATATGTGATCATATCAGATTCGGTCAGGGATGATGAGAGGAAAGCCCGCATTGAAGTCGAGATTCCGAAGATCGGAATCAAAGCGATGATTTTGGTTTGTTCTATCTTCCTATTCTCAAGCTTCAAGATTTGAACCATTTGTTTTAAATGCCTAAGAAAACATATTTCTAATTGTTTTAATTGATTTGAAGAAATTGGATGGTGAAATATTTGCAAAATGAAAATCGCTTGAGTATTGAAAATGAACCGTTTATACAAATGTACATATTGTACTGTATGTTGCTATAAAATATATATATATATATATATATATATATATTTTGATAACCAAGGGGTGATCGGTCCGCCTACGCATCCCCATAATCCCTCGGGGCCCCTAGAACCGACGCCTGGTCGCCTCCCCATTACCGGAATTCTGTCCCCCTGAGCCTCCGAACTTGACCGCCTTTGCAGGCAGGCCCTAGGCCAACCGAGCTCCCTGTGAGGGATGTTGCTATAAAATATTTGAACGCCCTTAATTGAATATTAACCGTTTAGTTCATATGAAGGATAGATTGGTATACCAATAGGGGTTAAAATTCGGTACTGCGAACGATTGTATTGATGGTCACTCCGACCAGTAGCCCAGTGGGACCGTATCGATAGTGTTCACTAATTGATTTTTTTTAATAATCAGTCAGCAGGTCAGCGGGACCGTATTGTGTTATAAAATCGTTTTTATACCGGCCTGCAGTCCAACGGGACCGTGCCGGTGATTCCGATATCCTGTATATCGAAAACATGGGTTAAATTTATTAAGGGTAGAACCGAATTGAATTGATTTGAGATTGTGACATATTGGAATTGAAAAGCATGATTGAGAATTGAAATGAAAAGAGTACAGAAATGTATGATTTGATTATCAATGACTTATTGCATATGGAAGTGTATATTTGGATTTGATCAATGAATTATAAATGATTGTATATGAAATAAGTATATGTATTGTATTGACATTGATAATCCAAAAAGATCTGAAAGTTTGTTTAGTAAAACTGCATGATTTGATTTAAACTGAAACCGAGAATGAAATTAGAGTAGGAACCACTAAGCATGAAAATGCTTAGCGGTAGTTTATCTATGCAGAGTACTGGACACAGAGCGAAAGCAAGATCGAGTGAGAGTCGAAGCCATAAAAAGAAGAATTGCGAGGGCAGCCGACATATGCATTCAAATTCCATATCTTTTTTGAACATTGATATTTTCTAAAAACAATTTCAACTCTGAATATCTATTTTGTAAATCATTTTAAAATGCTTGATATACCTTTATAGTAATTGTATTTTTGCATGAATGAAATGAAATGAAATTGGCTTACCCCTTTAAAAACGCTTCCGTATATTTGAAAAGGATTTTATGCCAACTGAAGTGTAAAGCTATGGTGTGTTTTTGATATATGAATTTTGATAAGGTGATTGAGTGACATTAGAAAGGTTCGAACCCTAAGCCGGACCACAAACGGTCGACCGGGAAAGGTGCTAAGGCATCTAAGGAGGAGGGGGTTCCACCGCGAGCCTCCAAATGTTGAAGAGGTTGGAAACGGGTGCCCCATCAGGTAGTTAACGCTTCCAGCACCTCGCCAAGTTTAATGGGCCGCCGACCAAGCAAGAAATGGTCACCGATGATGAGTGCTTAAACACTCGCATTATACTCGCCGATTTTGCATTTTCATGTTGATTTGGCATTATTTATATAATTTTATGTTAGATTCCTTATTTATTTTTGTTTTAATACGCATGATTTATACGAAAAGAATAAACTTCCTAAGCCATTTTTAGAAATGAGGAGCATGTAAGGGAAGTCGATCGCGCACGTCAGCGACGCCACCAAGTCACGACGTGGGGGTCAACAAACGCGTGTCAACTACCACCACGCCGCGACGTCACCACGTCGCAAAGTCACCACGTCGCGACGTCACCACGTCGCGACGCCACCACGCCGCGATCGCCACCAAAAACTGCGATCTCATCATTAAATGCGAGGGGGCCTTGATTTCGTATTGAAGAACGCGGCGCCGAGATACGAATTGAGAACCCGCAAATACGTAATTTCAAGGATCTCCTTGGACTTTTGTATTGGCTTTTTGATTATTATTATTGTTTGATTATTTTTGGATCACATGAGGATGTTCTTCACATTACATATTTTATTTCTTTCCTTCATGATGTTCTAAACTTATTTCTAGGGTTACATCAAACCCTGTCACAGACAATGGATTAGAATTTAACCTTTCATGTTAATCAATTGTTGTTAATTTATCACATCTCGCTCTATACCGCATGTTAATTATATGATAAATATCTCGGCCAATATTAACATACTTTACACTCAAGATCCGAGATTCGGAGAGATGAGGGTATTCGTGGATCCGCAGTACTTTTAGCCGATCTTGCACAGAGATATTCCGAACCTGAAGGTGGTTTTTGGGGTTGAACATTAAGCATTTCTGAATACCGAGTCGAGATAGAGATATACTCGATTCTATTCAATGAAATAGGCGAATATACCTCGAGAGAGGATATCTCGTAGGCAAGATCACCTCGCCACTGATATGTTATAAACAATCAATAACAAATATCTTTAGAGAATAATCCATCGACGACAGGGGAGATTTAACCCTAGGTCTCTACATTATCAATTCACCAAAACCACAGCTTAGTTAGGTTGCATTTAAAATTCCATCTTAGAATCATTTATTCAGATATTAATCGAAAAGGTAGAACATCTGTAGTCAATTCCATCTTTCCTGATCGATACTGCATAATTAAAACACTATATTACTGAGGCTTATCGCACTTCATGATGAGTATTACATTTATACACCGCGCGCTTAACAAGTTTTTAATATGGGCCATGTTTGGGAAAGGCTTAAATTGATATAGAGTAGTAAGCATAGATAATATTCTCGAATTTTTCTTTATTTTTTTAAGTATTTTACAAGCATCGTAATCGGGGGTTTTGTTAGTCAGGTGTTATCAGAAAGGCGGTGGTTCAAAGGAGTACTACGCGACAGCAAAACCGAATTAATCAACACTTGTGTGATCCGGAGCCAGAAAGACTTCTGCACAGATTGCGTCGAGAACAGAGAACGCACGTAGAACTCCAAGGTCATGGAAAAACATCGAAGAACAAGATTAAGTGGCGTGGAACAAACTGGAAACCACGTGAGAAGCCGAACTAGGAAATCAAGCGCTGTGCCATTCCATACAAATTCTGGACGATCCGTACATGCTATTAGATGAGTTCGTTCTACCCCCAACAGTTGTTCAGACAGCAATCAGACGGCCACCAATTCAAGCAAACAATTTTGAATTGAAGTCGGCCACAAAGATAAATGCTTCGGTAACATATTGTCCTACTGGATCACCCCATGAGAACCCGAACATGATTCGACTAACTTCCCCGGTCATGATACCATCAAATACAACGGGGTCACCGAAGAAGCCCTAAGATTGCGGTTATTCCCACTTTCACTGGGATAGAGCTGCCATCGCTAACTAGTCACCACCGCACTCTATTACTACATGGAATGAATTGGTATTAAAGTTTCGACCGAAGTTCTTTCCACCTTCGAAGATTGCACAACTGGTGCAAGAGATCAATACGTTCGGTCAATTAGAGGGGGAGAACCTGGCAGAAGCATGGGACAGGTTCCATGAATTATTGCGGAAGTGTCCTCACCATCGACTAACCAGATGGATGCAAGTCCACACCTTTTACAATGGTCTGAGAAATACAACCCGAACAATGATGTGACGCCTACCCTGAGGATTAATGATGAAGAAACCACACTGCCGTGATGAGATATCGAAGATACAAGTAACCAACACTCAATCGCTGGGCCCAGAGAAGGCTACACCAAAGAAACACGGCGGGTAATGCACAATGAAGTCCTGGGAACAACTGCAAATCACGTGGCTCACCGACCAAACAGCCCCAACAGCGCCAGGGAACAAAGACATGCTATACGCACTAATCTACGGAGTCAGGTGAATTCTGTGGAGGACAAAGACAAAGAGTGTAGAATGTCGCCAAGGAACCCTACAAGGAGCAAGCTCGCGACGTGACGAGGTTTAATCAAATCAATCACAAAGAAGAAGGATCCGTGATGGGGTAATAGCTACCGAATCGTGAATCGCACAAGGGACGACGAACAATCGTAAACCGTAACAATCAAAACAACCAAGGGTATGGATGGAGGAGCAATCAGAACAATACGCAATCGAACCGAGCTAATGAACCACCCTCTGAAAAGAAGCTGGATTTAGAGCAAGCTCTAGCGCAGATGTTAACTTCATTCGCGCAAGAGAATGAGACTAAGGCTTAACATGCAAAGAAGAACAACCCAGCTTAAACAATCAAGCAGCACAAATCTAAGGAGCCTGGAGGCAAATGGGCCAAATGGCAAAGCTTACTACAAAGGCAACCGGTTCTCATCGAAAGCAATCTGCAGGTAAACCCAAGAAGAGGGGAACGAGCACGTTAAAAGCAGTCACACCAGAAGTGGAAGAGAATTGGAATCAAGGCGCAACCCCCACTGCAGCGCAGACCGAGGAGATCACACAAATCGAACAATGTAAAGATGATGTACCAAAGAACAACACAGGAGAGTCGCCCCGCCAGAGACCTCTAGTGAAACAAAGGCCAGCATACCAGTCCCTTACCCACAACGTCTCAAGAACATAACCGGACAAGCACTAATCTAAGTTCATGGATGTTTTCAAAAGTCGATATAAACATCCCATTTGGCCGATGCCCTGTATAAATGCCCGCTATGTAAAGTTCATGAAAGACATTTTGTCTCGTGAAGAGAAGATTAGCAGACTTCGAGATTCAGAAACTTAACCGAAGAATGCAAAGGCCATCCTTCGTGAGGAAGCTACCGTAGCTCAAAGACCCGGTGCGCTTTCACTATCCCCAGTGCACAATCGAAATGCTATTCGAGAGAGCGCTATGTGATTCGGGTGCCGTGATCAATCTTATGCCCTTATCCACTTTTGCGTTTGGGATTAGAGAAGTTCGTCCGACTACGGGCCACTCCGCAACTTGCGCACGCATCTTTGAAGCACCCGAGAGGATAATAGAAGATGTCTTAGTAAAGGCCGACAAGTTTATCTTCCTAAAGGCATTTCATAGTTTTACATGGATAAGATAAAGAAATACCGATTATCTGGGAGACCTTTTTCTAGCAACCGCGTGGCAATGATTGATTTGAGGGCTTTAACCGAACTAAGAGTACAAGAAGAAGAAGTAAAATTCAATGTCTTCGAGGCAGTGAGACACCCAGCAGAAAGTGATACGTGCTTAATGGTTTACATAAGAGAGTTATAATGAGTTCACCAAAGGGTCCCACCGACCCTTGGAGACTAGCTTAGTGGAAAATGCATCCGGTGAATCCGAGTGACGAGGCGTAAGAACACGTTATGGATGGATTCTTTTGGGTAATAATAGAAGGAAATACTTCTCGAATCGCTAGGCTAAGGGCTTAATACCATTCCATCAATCGTTAACCACCCAAGATGGAACAAAAACCTCACCTACCATTTGAAGTATGCATACCCGGGGTAGAATTTACGCACCGTAATTATCTCATCATCCCTAATCAATGGAGGAAGATAGTTATTGAGGGCTCTTCGCGATCACAAACAAGCACTCTGGATGGTCTCTAAATTGACCTAAAAGGATCCGCCTTCATGTGTATGCACCAGATTTATTAAGATAAATAAGTCTCTCAAAGTGGAAGCGCAGAGAGGCCGAATCCGAAGAATGAAGCAGGTGTAGTTCGAAAGAGTTCTAAATGGCTAGATACTGCGATTTAATTCCATTTTCGACAGTCGCATGGGTAAGCCCCGCTCGTAGTACCAAAGAAAGCCGGGATAACTGCTTATCAAGACCGAACAATACTCCACGTCATCTGTAATGTGTTGACCGGGTGGGAGAATTTGTATCACTATAGAAAATCAATGTGGCTACCTGAAAAGATCACTCCTCCGCCATTTCTAGATCGATGCTCAGATCGATTAGCCGGGTATGAATATTATTGCTTTTGATGGATATCTCTGCTACAAACTAAATCGCCAGCTTCAAGATCGTGAGAAGACAATATTCACTGCCCCTATGGTACATTCGCTTCCAGGCTGATGCCCTTCGGACTATGCGGTAATGCTCCGTGCACGCTTCAGCGATGCATGATGGGCTAAGGCTTTCTGACATGGTGGAAAAGACGATGAGATCTTCATGGACGACAAGAATGGGAGATTCATTTGACAAGTGTCTAGCAAATTTGAGGGTCAGGTTTCATAAGATGTGAAGAGACCAACTTTAGGCAATTAATCGGGAAAAAGTGCCATTTTATGGTACAAGAGGGTATTGTACTCGGACATCGGATATCAGCAAGAGGGATAAAGAGGTGCATTGTATGCAAAGATCGCTAATTGGAAAAGCTGCTCCAATCTCTCAAGAAAAGGGATTCGTTAGCTTTCTAGGCCACGCTCGGGTTCCTGGCGTACGATCAAGGATTTCTCACAGATTCATAAGCCAATATCTGAATCTGTTAGTCCAGGGATCCCATTTGAGTTTCGACCCCAATGTTTGAAGGCTTGCGTTGTCGGAAAAGATAAATTGATCTCGCTCCTATCGGTTTGCGGTCTGCATTGGTCTTTTCCATTCGAATCCCATGTGCGACGTGAAGCAACTATGCAATTGGGGCAAGCTTTTGGGGCGAACGGGAGAGATTCCTTCAGTAGATCTACCACGCTAAAGCAGGACTTTGAATGATGCTCAACTGAATTATGCCACTACCGAGAAAGAGTCAAGTTGCCATCGCTTTGTTCGGCTAAATTCAGGCTATATTTTGATCGCAACAAAGTCGCAGCATACTGATCATTCGGCCATTAAGTACTTGATGACCAAGAAAGATGCAAAACCCCGATTGATTCGTGGGTCCTTCATACAAGAATTCGAATGAAATAAAGATAAAAAGCGGCACCGAAAAATTTAAGTACAGCACTATCTATCGCACTGGGAAGGGCCGAGATGGATATTCCATTGAACGATGAATTTCCGTGAGAAACTCAAGTATTTGAGGACAAGAGGGCGCTCCCGGGGTTTGCACTATGTGAACTATCGGTAGCCAAGGTGATTCCCCCGCGTGAGTTTAATTATCGTGGAAGAAGAAGAGGTTTTTCGCACACCTTAAACACTACTATTGGGTGTTGAGCTCATTCTTACGTGCACCGTGGCTGATCGTGATACGGTATTTGCGCTACCAAGATTTAAATGATAGTATTTTTGAACCATTGTCACACTCTATCGCGTGGTGGACACTTTGTACGCAGAACAAAGGTACCAAGGTCTCTACAATCGGGCTTTTATCGCCTTCCCATTTAAAGATTCATCACCCGCTTTCCACTGCGACAAGTGTCAAACTTAACGTCCATCTGTGAAATACCGCAGCCACCTAATAGATCCTATCTTGAAGTGGAGTTGTTCGATCTATGGGGATCGACCATGGGACCATTCCTCAGATCGCACAACAATCCCAGAAGATCTTGTTGGCAAGGGACTGGCGTTTCAAAGTGGGTAGAAGCGATTCTAAGCAAATGATGCCAAGGTCAAGGGCCCAATTTCGCAAGCAGAATATCTTCTCACGCTTGAACTCCTCGAGTTCAAACACGGATAATGGTACACATTTCTGCAACAAGGTAATTGATAAGGTTCTGCAAAAGTATGGAGTACATCGCACATCCCTTGCATACCACCCACAATCAAATGGACAAGGTAGGTATCCAACCGTGAAATCAAATATTATCTAGAGAAGACAGAAATGGGCCAGTAGAAGTGGATTCGGTCTAAAAGATAATATGCACTCTGCACATCATCAGATTAAGACCCTCAGGTATGTCCCCGCTTTCGACTCACAGGTATGGTGTAGCTTGTCATCTTCCAAAGGGGAATTGGAGCATCGGTTTATCGGGCCACCGACAACTAAACACGGACGCATATCAGCCGGTGAAAACGACTACTCAACCCCATGAGCTCGATGAGTCTGTAAACGGCATACGAGAACGCCCGCATTATAAGGAGAAGACCAAGGCCTCGCATGACAAGCACATCACCCGAAAAGAGTTCATAAATTTCTGGCCAACAAGTTCTTTTTTATTCAATTCCCGCCTAAAACTCTTCCCTGAAATGGTGTCCTGGTCATCCTACCTTTGATGTTGACTTCAAAGTCTTTTCCCATGGAGGAGTGGAAGTTTCACACCCTGAGAAAGGCACATTCACAGTCGCGATCCAACGTTTGAAGCCGTACTATGGAGGCGAGGTGTTGGCAGACAAGCAAGTCATTCCTCTAATAAATGCAGGCGCATAATCAACAATTATTTCGTTTATGCTTCGCTTCAAGATCGAGATCCGTGGATTGTCGAGCTAACAACATTAAACATAGCGCTTCTTGGGAGGCAACCCAAGTGTTCTAAATTGTAGTTTTTAAGTCTCATAAGTTATTTTCAGCTATTTGGGTTCTAGTTGTGTTCATGATCAATGTTTTTGTTTGTTGGTTTAATTCGTGTGATCCTAAGCGTAAGCGTGTCTTACAATGCGGTTCACAACCGGAATGAAGTTCACGGAGAGTTCAGGAAAAGTGGGCTGCATAATGTATCAAAATTTCGGAGATCGTCATTACGCCGCGACGGAATACCGCCGCTGACGTGGATTCAACGCCACGTGACTTCTCACGCCGCGACGCCATTTTTACATCGCCGCGACGCCAATTGGCTCACCTCTGGCCACGTCGCGACGTGAATCTCCACGTCGCGACGTCATTTTGACATGCTCTCTGCCACGTCGCGACGTTGCCCTGCACGTCGCGACGTCGCCAAATCAAGCTCTCTGTCACGTCGCGACGTGGTCCCGCACGTCGCGACGTGAGACTGGTTTTAAACCAAGAATAGGCCATTTTTGGCCTTTCACCGCACCATCTCCTCCCCGAAGCCCTAGTCGCCGCACGTGAGTTCACCTGACCGGATAGAGATCTCCTCTGTCGCGATCAATTTAAGTCACCCACATTGGCCGGCTTTAATCTATGGCTTCTCCACCACCGCAGCCCATTCTAGTCGGTATAGTAGTTGTAGGTTTCTTTATGTGTTTTTTGTGTAGCCTGCAGGTATTTTAGGGTCATTTCGGGTTAACTAGATTCATTAGTCTTCGACAGTCCTCTTGAGGTCTGAATAGTCTTTAGTAAAGGTTTAGTTAATTTTTGTCGTGCATATTAGGTGTTTGTTATTTGGTTTAACTTTGGATGTCTGGCAAACGGCAAAAGTTGCCTGCCAAGCGGAGTCGGGCCAGCGAGGCCCCGACTCCCACATTCGATGCCTCGCCAGAACGGACGCCGCTACCCATTTAGCATAATTTGTAAAACCGAATCCTTCATTAAGGAGAAGGGGTTTCACCAATTCGACGATTTTAGCAAAACTATCGAGGCCAAGGGTTGGCGGTTTTAGCAACCCCTCGCCCCAACCGCCATGGCTTAGTTCGGGAATTCCACGCCAACCTCGCCTCCCACGCCCTCAAGGTCAGGCGAGGGGTGTATTTGGTCGACTCAGCCACGAGTCGACCAATAGCTATTATTACCGAGCATATCCCACGGCCCTATCGCCTTCCACGAGCACCCCGACTACCATGAGGTCATCCGAAAGGTCAATTTCAAAGGTCGCGAGCGCATGATCTTAATACACAGCCACGCAGTAAATTTCAAGGCCAAGCATTCGGGCCTACATTCCGGCGGCGCGTGGTGACACTTATCACTTCGCGCCTTATACCGACGACAATGTGAGGTGGATCGCCTGGGGCCGCCTCGCCAACTACGCTATCTTACAGATATACCATTTGATCGCCGGGCAGGTTATCGGTGATGCTATCCTCCATGAACCGGATGCGAACAACCTCGGCACCCTTTTCGATATTTCGCTTCAGGTAAACAAGCCGGTGCCCTCGACAACAATGAGGTCTGGAGCCACCATTAAGACCATATTGGCCGCCGGACACACCGTGTCCCGCGAACCCGGTGGAAGCTTGCGACTCGCCATGAGCCTCGCATCGAGGACGAGCTTCCAGACATCGTCATATGACCCTGGTGACACCCAGAGGACACCGCCCTTCGTCCCGACCTCCTCCACCCCACCCCACAGCCTCAGCGACCCGTCCTCCCAGTCCTTCCCCGATATCGAGGACCCCAAGGCTTCCCCTCACCGAGCTGCTGGACGCACTCGGGGATGAGATCCCAGGAGCACCGAGTCCTCGTTACTCCTCAGACACTGAGGCGCTCGCGTCGACATGCGCACGCTCCGGGCCAACCAGCCATCATTCTACGCGAAGAAATAGCGCTATGCGTGCCCAGCCACAAGAGTCTTCTAGCTTCCAATTTACATCCACCACCGCCACCGCAAAGGATCTGGGCCAGGAAGTCCCTACCCTCTATGTTTTATTTTACCAAATGACACCGGATCTTTTTGTTCGTGGGGGTATTTCGTTTCTGATACTATGTTTTGTTTATCAATGCTTATTTGGCGTTGTTTTAGTTTTAGTAGTTTATAGTATTGTTAGTTGTTCAGATTCGTTGTGTTTTTTGTTTTTTAGTATCGCATGCAATGTAGGTAGTGTTAGTATTTGTTTGAGTTAGTGTGCATCACATATTTTGCTTATGTTGGTGAGTCAGTTGTTAGTTGTTTGTTTGTTTTAGGATATTCATGCATAATGTAGTAATTGCATTCAGTTGTGCCATGTTGAAAATTGAGGATCAGATTTTAGATTGAATTCACTATAGATTTGTTCAGATGCATACATTTGTTTGATGCTCGGTAATTAGATTGAATAGGTGAAAAAGGCTAGTGAACCAATCCCGGGTAGTCAAGAAACCAATTCTCAAAAACTCTATCACACTCACACACTAGTGACGATCAGAGTATGCATAAGTACCGAACCAACTACTAAAGTCGACCAACCTAGGGAGATTCGAACCATTTGAGTGATGGGACACCTAAACAAAAGAGGATTGCCATCGAGCCCCAACCAAAAAGAGAAAAATACAAAAACATGAGAAAAGAGAAAAGAAAAGAAATAAAATAGACATATGACAAGAATAAGCGGGATCATCCAATCAGAATCTCTGGCACAGTCTGAGGGGCCTTTCAAAGCCTAATTCCCTGAGCCAACTGGCCGGAGAGTCATTGACTTCACTGCCCGCTACATGGGACAGAAGATGGATCATTCACGCAAACCTAGGCCATCGAGTCAGTCGAAAGTGTTCCTGGGTGAAGTTTGAAGGGAACTTAATGCCTGGTGCCCTTAACCAACTGGTGGGGAGTCACCAATGGATCCCCGCTACAGGAACACTTGGCTAAAACTTGGGCACTCCAGCCCTTCCATTTTTGCTTTGGTACATAGGAAATTCTGGGATACGTGACATGAATAATCAAAAGTGCCTTATCCTTGCTCTTAGTTCGATTCTTCCTAATAGGTGGGTTGAACTTAAGTCTGGGGTATCTAACCTGCATATTCCTGAGCACCCCACCATAGGCACATAGGGTTTCGGGGAACGCCATTGACCACCTGTGGAGGATGCACTAGTCGCCTCACATACCCTCAATCGAAGTCACCGAAAGTCAAGTATCTGTATGCCTTCATTGAACATCGAAAGCAAAACAAAGGGGGTAAGTGTGAATCGGCCCAAATTGATCTCCTATTTTTCAAAGATGGCATTACCGGTCTTAGTGAGCTGCATAGTGTCTGGTGTGTGTCCCGTTTAGCTCCGCTCTCGCCGAGGGCAAGCAAGGAAATTAAGCTCAGCATGAGTGCTTAAAACACTTCGCATTATACTGCATTTTGCATTTTCATGTTGATTTGGCATTATTTATATAATTTTAGTGTTAGATTCTCTATTTAGTTTTTGTTTTGAATACGTGCATGATGAGGCGAAAAGAACAACTGAGCCATTTTGGGAGAAATGAGGAGATGTAAGGAAGTCACCGCCACGTCAGCGACGCCTCCACGCCGCGACGTCACCAAGTCACGGTCGGGGGCCAACAAATGCGTAAGTCAACCAGTCACCACGTCAGCGACGTCACCACGTCATGACGCCACCATCGCCTCGACTCACCACGCCGCGACGCCGCCTCAAAATCCGTGATCTCATCATTAAACGCGCAGGGGGCTCGGACGTATCAAGAACGCATACTGTTAGATACGGAATTGAGAACCTCGCAAATACGTACTTCAAGGATCTCCTTGACTTTGTATTGGCTTTTGATTAGCTATTATTGTTTGATTATTTTCGATCACATGAGGATGTTCTTCACATTACATATTTTATTTCTTTCCTTCCATGATGTTCTAAACTATTTCTGGGGTTACATCAAAACCCTCATGCATAATGGATTAGAATTTAACCTTTCATGTTAATCAATAATCGTTGTTAATTTATCAAGCATCTGCTCTATACCCGCATGTTAATTATATGATAATATCTGGCCAATATTAACATACTACACTCAAGATCCGAGATCTCGAGACGAGGGTATCTGTGTGGATCCTGCAGAGGTGAATTTCTTGTACTCGATTCGCACATAGATATTCCTAACCCGAAGGTGGCTTTGTATCGAACATTAAGCATTTCTGAATACCGAGTCGAGATAGAGATATACTCGATTCTATTCACGAAATAAAGGTGAATATACCTCGAGAGGATATCTCGTGAGGGCAAGATCACCTCCGCCATCGAGCATGTTATAAACAATCTGAATAACAACATCTTTAGGAGAATAATCCATCGAATGTGACAGGGGGAGATTTAACCCTAGGCTCCCACATTATCAATTCACCAAAACCAATAGCTTAGTTATAGTTAGTATTTAAATTCCATCTTAGAATCATTTATTCGCATATCAGTCAGTGCGTAACATCTGTAGTCAATTCATCTTTCCCTGTGGATCGATACTGCACACCAGTACACTATATTACTGAGAGGCGACGCTGTGCACTGCAAGATTTAGGCATACATTTTATACACCGCGTTTTCGGCTTAACACCTGACCGGGTGCTGGTAATCACGTATGTTTTGCCATTAGAGAGGGTTCATCCCTCGACGGATATGGTGGTTCCGGATCTCGAGGATGTGCTGAAAATTGTCCACCACTGGAGCCCCCTCAACAAGGAGGAATCTTCGGTTACGCACATACGCAACCTTTATTCTAATTACTTCTGGATACCCGTGGCGGCCCGCTCAGAGCAGTATACCATTCCGCTTCCTTTTTATATGGATAAAGAGGCCTTCTAACCTGTGGCTGATGATGGGATGCTCATCCGCAACCACAACTTCCATCGGTCGGCTGAATTGGTAAGATTGTTAGCACGTGACTACTAGTTTTGTGTAGTAATTTTCTAACTCTTGTTCTTTTTTAGGCTGTGAGGACCATCCGAAATATAGCCCACCAGCACCGAGAGTTTCAGTCCCACCTAGATGACGTTGAGAAATTAAGGCTTTATGCCTAATCAGCCGCTTCGCATCATCGGACTTTGAACTCTTCTCTGGCCAAGGCGGAATCTTCGGAAAAGCATTAGGAGAGAGAGGCCGCATGGCACATTGCTTTATCCCGTGAGAAAGAAAGAGATGAGGCCAAACAAGAAGCTAGGGCATCCCAGTTAGTGGCTACGTCAGCTGGAGATGACAAAGCTAGGGTAGAAGTTGATAGTTGTAAGGCCCTAAATCTGGCAGCTACGAGGAAGGCTGTGAGGTCGAGGTCAGATTGCCTGCGAAGACTGAGCTCACCCATGTGTAGGCCGAGCTTAAAGTCGCTTGTTGGAGCTCGAGGCGTCCAGGGGGCAGGAGGTGTCTTCCTCGTGCCCGAGCAAGCAAGGATAGGGAAGACATGGTGAAAGACTACTATGGATCTCTGGAGCTCATCTTAGTTTACAGCTATGGGTGTTGCGCGTTTAAGAACAACATCTGTGGGGACTTGACAGAGATCCCAGATGGCATGCCCAACTATGCCAACCAATTCCTCTATAATTTTTTATCAACCCAAGGTGCCCTCGCCCTAATGTACCTATCGAGGCCAAAGACGCAAAAGAGACAAGGTCTGGCCATAGGCACTGTGAGGGGGTGTCATTGCCAAGGAATAGGATTTTCATATGTTAGCTTAGCTATTTTGGGAAATTTGCAATGTATTACTGCTTGGGCCATTAATACATATATACTTTATTTGTAATCTCTCGCGACATTAAGCGTATTTTAATGAGATTTGAAAATGTCAACAAGGCATGAGCCATGTTTGTCAAAAATTCCAGTAGGACATCAACCATGTCTAGAGAATGCCAATCAGAAAACAACCGTATCTGGACTTTTAGATGTTAGATGAACAACAATTGTATCTGGAATTTTAGATGCCAGCAGAACAACAACCGTATCTGGACTTTTAGATGCTAGCCGGACAACAACTGTATCTGGACTTTTAGATGTCAGCCGAATAACAACCGTATCTGGACTTTTAGAAAGAAGTAATTGTAGGTTTTAAGAGGAAATGTGTAAATGGTAATCTTTTATTGATGATAATTTCCTCAAAGAATACACTACTGATAATACTTCTTAAGGTGCATGACATTCCACATTTTGGGGAACAATGTCTCCGTTTGCCAAGCCATCGCGTAAGAACCTACGTCCCTACCAAACCACCATGTGTGGTCCTTCCTGGGCTAGGGCCGAACTTCGTATGTCAGTAGCTGTGTTTTTCAAAAACCCTCTTCTAGGACTAATTCCCGCCTTGAATATACGCGTTTTACACGGTTATGCAAGCTTGCTAACCTCTCGCCGTATGATACTATGCGCATAACCGTCGCTTCTCTCCCGTTCTTCGCCGTGTCCCGTCTTTGATTACGACTTAAGTGTTTGCTTCCTCAGGAATTTCCGTCCGAATGATGGGCATCCCGATTTTTGTGGGGATGATAGCCTCCATCCTGTATGTGATGGCGAATAGTGATTCCCCCATCGGCTTCCCAAATTCGGTTATCTTATAAGTTCATAACACTCTCGGGTAAGCTCTTCTACCCACTTTCCTCGCTGAACGTAGACTTTTTCGTAAAGCCGACATGAGTACTTTGTTAAACGCCACCGTCATTGCTTTACGGCACCCGCGGAGTATAGGTTTTTGATTTTCAATTCGCTGTAGAGTTCCTATATGCCCGCTATCGAATCGCGCCCACGGTCTCGCGGCAATCGAATAAGTATCCCGAACCTACACACAATATTTTTCCATATAAACTGAATGACTTCCTTGTCTTTGATGGATGTGAAGTCTTCGGCCTCTATCCATTTGTTGAAGTAGTCGGTGGCAACTAGCAACAACTTCTTTTGAGTCGGGGCAGTAGGCAATGGCCCAACTATGTCAATACCCTACTAAGAGAAGGTCCAAGGGCTTGTTATGGTTGTTAAATCTTGGGGCCGGGAGTTTTGAGATGGGGGCCTGTCGCTGGCAGTGGTCACACTTTCTAACATAGGCGGTGGCATCCACCCGCATGGTTGGCCAATAGTAGCCTTGGGTATGAGCTCTATGTGCCAACATCTTGCCGCCTGGATGATTTTCACATATCCTGCTGGAGTTTCACACATGTGACTGTCCTTTGTCATTGCTGAGTGAGGCATTTAAGATAAGGCTCGCCTAGGGACCGTTTATACAACTGACCGTTAATGAGGGAGAACTGAGCTGCCTGGACTTGGATATTGTAGGCTTCAGCTCTATTATTTGGAAGTTCCCCCGAACTTAAATAGCGGGCTACTGGAGTCATATAAGAAGGACCTATTTCATCTATTTCATTCACACTGGGTAAAGGATCGACCACTCCTACCGATAGTATACGGGAGGAGCACTATTTCTTTATCGGGTAGGACGTAGCTACGACAAATAAAGCTTCGCCATTAGGAGCTTCGGGACATGCTCCAACCGCTGCCATAAAACTTCCCAAACCATGTGTCGACACTACATACTCGTCATTCGGGCCGGTTCTGTTTCATATTCTCCGTTTACTTGCCCTACCACCAATTGAGAGTCGCTTCTTATGATGATTTTTTCTGAGAACACGGAGATTGCGAGATCGAGCCTAGTTATGATTGCTTCATATTTGGTTTTGTTGTTAGAAGTGGGAAAATTCAAACGTATGGCTTGCTCCATGACTTCTCCGGTTGGGGCTTTAAGTTGCAGCCCCAGGCTGGCTCCCGTCTGTCGTGAAGTGCCATCCACATTTAGAGTCCACCAGTCAGAGCTGTCTGGTTCCATTGCTTGTTGTAAAATTTCTGCTAAGAAGTCAACCAGTACTTGTCCCTTTAATGCCAGGCGAGGTTTAAATTGAATGCCGAACTCACTTAGTTCGATTGCCCACCGAGCCATTCGTCTTGACAGGTCTGGCCTATGTATAGTGCTTTGCAAAGGAAGGTTGGTAAATATAGTAATAAGGTGAGCCTGGAAGTAGGGGCAGAGTTTTTTAGCAGCTACCTTAAGGGCCAGTGCCACCTGCTCGAGATGGGTGTATCGGGTTTATGCCTCGGATAGGGCTTACTTATAAAGAATATGGGCTTTTGCTGCCGGTGCTCGTCTTCTTTGAATAAAGCTACACTTACTGAAACATCAGAAACAACTATGTAAAGATAGAGCGTTTCACATGTCTCGAGGCTAACCAGAATTGGTGGTTCGGTGATATACCTCTTGATTGCTATAAGGGCCTAGTCGCATTCTTTATGCCAATCTGCCTTCTCGCCCATTTTTGCTGGTAAAACGGCCTAATCACCAGAACGAGATGAATTGCCTCAAAGCTGCCAACCGGCTAGTAAGTTGTTGCACTCCTTTTCTGGTGGTAGGAGTCTGAGATTCCATAATGACTTTGAGTTAAATAGGATTGGCCTCAATCCCTCTCTCAAGGTCACCACGAAGCCCAGACTTACCTCGAATCGACCAATGCACACTTGTGGATTGAAGCTTCATACCGCCAGGCGCAATGTACCAAAAGTTTCTTGCAGGTGCTTCTTATGATTGGGGCGTTCTTTAGTCTTGACAAGCATATCGTCAATATAAACTTCCATTGTCTTGCCAATTAGTGGTCGAAATATCTTGGTCACTAAGCCGATAGTCGCCCGACGCTAAACCAAAGTGGCATCATTATGCTAAAGATAGCCTCGTGGTGGCAAACAATGAAGGTCGCTTTCCGCACGTCGATGGTTGAAATTCGGGTGATAGCCTAGAAGGCGTCTGTGAATGACAAGATCCCATGCTTGGACAAGAGGCATCAACGATCCGACCTATTCGTGGCAAGTGAAGTCGCTTTAGTACGCCCATCGAGGTCCGTGTAGTCCACGCATACCCGCCATTTATCGCCCTTCGGAGGACAACTACGCTTGCGCTTCATTTAGGATACATCACCTTCCGATAAAACCGTGACTCAAAAGATTGTCCACCTTTGTTTCAATAACTGATGGCGACGGCAAAGCTACTTTATTCGCCTAACAGCTTTTGTACGCAATAAATGTCAGCGATGAGTAAACGTTGGGTCGATCCCGGCCATGTCTGAGTGACTCCAGGCGAATACATCTGAGTTCCCTAACAATATGCGTTGTAGCTGTTCTTTTTCTTCGCTGGATAAGAGGGTGTTGACATATGTGAATTTCTCCGGCCTGTCCAACGCTACTGTCTCTAGAGGATCCACAACCAACAAATCTTTTTCTTCCCCCCTTACTTGGGCGGCGAGCTGTAGTTGCTATGCGGGAATGTGATCCCTAAGGGGAAGACCACCTGAACCCTTTTCTTCTCTCTATTCCTATATGGATAATTGGTTGCATTATCGCGGCGCCAACCGGTTGCTAAGATCAACCCGCCTCATCAAGCAATAATCAACATTTTATGATATGTCAAGGGACGACTCATCGAAAGTGTAGCTAGGCCCCCAGCTACTGTTATGCAAATTATATGACCCCGTGCCCGGCAATTGAGAATAAAATCAACTGGGTGACTAGCCTTGCTTCTACAGGAAGTGTGATATCTTTTAGTGTTTGCGGGCTGCTGCACCGCTGAAACTGCAGGATCTGCTCGCCGAATTCAACATTAGCGGGGAAAGCTTCATCCGTTGAGTTTTACGCTTGTAATGTAACCGCTGGGTGACACTGATCTTACCAAAGACTCGTGTACATCAAAATCAAGTATTACAAAGTGGGTGAGCATAAAGTGTATCACAATGGGGCGCAACAACCCATTCGAGTTTATCGGGGAAAGGATATAGTCATCTATAGGCTTAGTATTTTCCCTAGCCAATTTTCTTTATGACAGCGCTTATCTGCTTTGACCGTGGCTACTCTCAAAAGCTTCTTTTGTTGGCGTTTTGATTGGTATTGATCATTAAGCTGCCCTCCTAGTATATAGTTTATGGTAGGCCTAGATTCGGGCGGTGCAGCTACGCCGGTTGTGATTTTGCCTACTGTGGGTGCATATTCTTCCTTGCAATCAACTTCCCCTGATGAGGTTTGAGGTGCCTCGCTTAATCCTTCTTCTACTGTAATTCTTAGCTTCTGCACCATTGGTCCCACACCATGACACTTTACTATAATCTATCGTATGATGGGTTTCTCCAAGAGTGGTCCGTCCACTGCAGGTCAACTGCAAGCCGCGAATTAGAGGTAACAACCTCATAGGTGATATTCCAGAGTGAGGAATTACGGGGGCCCTCTTCTATGGTTGGTCTCAGTGGTCGTCGATTTTGCCCCGTCTCGCCTGCCAATGATTTTTCCCCTTCACTTAATTGCTTCCGCCTGGCCACACAGGTCATGACACTTGAGTCGCACCTGGGATATTGTCTTCCGCTGAATCTATTTTCCCATTTGTACGCCTTCCATTGTAGCTGGCTGGGCCCAAAGACAACTGAGTGGAAGAACATAGCACTCACGCCTGCCTTCGGGGCTCAAGGACCCGCCTCCACAGTCAGAACTTCTACTGCTGGACGACTCGCCTAATCTCCTAAAGGAAGTCCCGTATGGTTTCCTCTTCTTGCTTTATTATAGTCTGCAAAGAACTAATATTCCTCTTTTACCGTACTGAGAGATGAATACGGTTTAGAGCTCGCTGAACGAATTTACCGAATCACACGGAGCATGGATCCGTTGGGCCAAATTGGAGACTAGCCGAAAAGACTTTGCATAGCAGGATCGTCATCGCTCGTTATTGGCGTGGTTGTAATGAAGCATATGGTCTTAAGGGTCGCTGGAGTCGTCAAACATAGCAAAGGTCGGCATGCTGAACCCGCGTGGTGGCTCATGACCAAGATGGCCGCCCTGTGAGGAAGAGAGCATGTCATCGGACTTAAATCGCCAGTCAGGCGATCCGTAGAGTGTGCCCTATTCAAGTAGAGTAAACCGGCTGCACTGTTGGCATTGCGCCAGGTAAAGAAAATGCTCTTGGGCGCTTCGCTTGGTTGATTCTCGACCCCTGCTCACAGCTCGACTAATGTACCATCAGGGAAACGCAAACGCAGCGGCGATGAGTGTCCCCAAGGCGACCATCCGTTGCTTTTTGGTCGGGAGAGATTTACAGCCGCTTGAGGATAACTTTGTTCGCCAAAGACATCTACATCGTCAAGGACGATGAGCTTCTTTCCTTTATCTCAAACGACCGGATGCTTTGCCGACCGCCATTCAGCGCAGATTTTTCGTTAAGATCTCGCTTTTTTCTACTGGGCTCCGCGATGATCGCTTTCACGTTAGTGCTCACACACGCAATTCCTTCATCCGCCTTGCTTCGCTTCCTCTTGTTTCTTATCCATATCTTGACACCACTGGGCCATATTGATCTTTAGCCACTGGATCATCACATAATCATCAACCCGTATCGACTTAATCGACGCGAGAATGGGAATCACTGAGCTATCGTGGCTGAGGGCCACCGATAGCCGCTGGAGCCAAGCCCCCCGTCAAGCAGATGAGACTTTGCTCTCATCCCCACGCATGGCACCAATTGTTGCTACCTGGATCCCACTCCCAGGCATTAGTAATAAGAATGTAAACTCGCAAAAAGTGGGGTTCGACTGGCTAGCGCCAATCGCCTCCGATGCTTAAGTTAGCAAAAGGGTGGAGAAGAAGAAGAAAGAAGTTCCACGTACAGATTAAGGTGACCTTCCCTTCGTGGGAGTTTATGCTTTATCCTTTGATTTCCTGATTCGAGAAGATAATCTTGTGATTTATGCAATAATCTCGCTTTCCTTATCAAAAACCAATTCTCCTTGATTTTAGGAGAGATAATATCACGAACTTAGTGATAAAATTTGTCTTTCCTTATCAAAGACCAATTCTCCCTCATTAAGGATTAATGTTTTGACACGTACTAGATTGGGATATTGAGAGATCCGTGGATAAATATCCTGTAAGACGATCGATTAGGGGACTTGGGACTTCAGACGGGATGTAGGACTTTCCCGTTTGATTAGTTCCCGTATGATTTTGATGTAACATGTTATTTTGGGTCGTACTGAATCGTAATGAGCTCGTGGGGGAAGCTGCCCATCAGAGCGTTCGCCTAAAGCCACTACGCTTCGCTCAACCACATTCTTGTTTTTAGTCATCTCCATAGTCTTTTCTCCAACTTCAGTCTCTTCCTCTCCAACCCAACTCTTTTACAACGATCATTGCACTTCCGTCTTACCGAAATCCACCCTAATTCGATCGGAATTCACCACCTCAAGATACCCTTACCGCCTTCAGCACCTAAGCTTGCACTCAAACTCGTCTTCTTACTCATCCGGGTTTTCCAAGTCCCGGGTTCGTAGGCTGTGAAGATATTTAGGTTTCCTTTACTGGATTTATGCTATTACTATTTTGTCCTTATATTGGTATATAAATACCTAAACTCTTTCAATAATAATATAAGTCTCTTTCATAGTATGGTATCAGAGCACCAAGGTTAGCAATAGAAAAAAAAAAAACCCTAACCCTAGCCATCACCACCGCCTATCATGATATGATGATCACATGCTTTTGGGCTTTTGGGCATTCTACTTGTGCAGTTCCCGACCACTACCATCGTGCACGATACTTAATGAACAAAGAATCTTCTTCCACCACTACCGTTATGCCTTCTCATTGTCCGACAGTCTTGAATGGGACTACTACATCTCAGAATTTAATTGTTCTTAATGTCAATGCTCAGGCACCACTAAAACTCACGGCCATGAATTATTCCGCATGGCGCCTCCAATTCATGTCTCTCCTATTTGAGTATGATTTACTTGGCTTTGTCGACGACTCAAAGTCGTGTCCTCTAGCAATGATAACTTTGTTTGATGCCACATCCCCCTCCTAGAATCCAGACCCTATTCTCTAGCTCAGACAAGACCAATTACTTCTTAATGAAATTGTTGGGTTCGTATCTTCCACCCTAGTGTAGTTTATCTCTACCTCCAACACATCTCGTGCTGCATGGACTACTCTCGAAAAGATGTATGCCTCTCCTTCGCGAGGACAAATCATAACCCATCACCAAAATCTTGCCAGTCCTTAGCAAGGTAATCAGACTATTACTGACTATATGCAAGATGTCAAACACAATATTGACTCTCTTGCCCTTATGAATGTCTATGTTGACTTTGATGAGCTCTCCATCCATGTTTTGAACGGCCTTGGCCCAACCTACTCAAACATATCTCATCTTACAAGCTTGGGTAACTCCAGTTACTTTTGAGGAATTGTTTGAGCAACTACTTAGTTAAGAGACCCAAATGAAAATTTCGGTTCCTTTAGGACCGCCCGTCTCCACTCCGACCACTGCCTTGGTTACTTTGACTAGCCCTTCATCACATCGTTGGTTGACTAACCTTGGCAGACGGAACCATAACCGATCTTAGCAGTCATAGTTCCTCTCTAACAAATCCTTGCAATACCGACCAGCTACTCCTCCATTGTCTCTATGGCATCCAGCTCCATTAGCCCAGCTCGGCCAACCTAGCTCGGGCATAGTTGCTACCTCGGGCGTTGTCAAATTTATGGTATAACTAGGAATTCTGCTTGGCAGTGCAGTTATCTATCCACCTTGGCACTTGCATCTCTTCCTCCCGCCCCTGCTCGAGCTCAAAGACTGACCTTTACTGCACCTTATGCCCACACTACCATCCATTAATCTAATCCTGGTCATTCTCCTGATTGAGTCATTGATTCGGGCGCCTCTCACCATGTGACCGCGGATCTTGCTCCTTGGCCTTTCATGAGCCATACATTGCCTTTGACAGTGTTCTTATTAGTGATGGTACAGGTTTATCTATTGCCAACATTGGCTCTTTCACCCTTACCTCTCTACCCACACCATTATTATTTACTAATGTGTTACATGTGTCTGCAATGTCTAAAAACCTTATTTCGGTCTCTGCCCTTTGTGCCAATAACCGTATTAATGTCCTGTTTTTTTACTCTTTCTTTCAAGTGCAGGATCGTCACACGGGGTCACTCTATTTTGCGGGTAGCGTAGAGACGATTTCTATTACTGGCTGAAGTTAGTCCCCCTTCGGTCTTCTACCCTAGTTTTGTCTTCTTTAGTTCGGTCCTCGCTTTTCGCTATCTCCATTTGACATAGTCATCTAGTTCATCTGTCTTTACATATTTTTCACAATTTTCTAAGTGTTCAAAATATTTTCTTTCTTGATGAACATTTATGTTCCTTTTCTTGTAACTTATACAATAATAATAAAAGTCACAAGTTTCCTTTTGCTAAATCATTGTTTTATGATGTTTGGACCTCACCAGTTTCATCTTTGATTGTTTTAACTACTATGTTATTTTTGTTGACCATTACACAAAGTATATCTAGCTTTACCCGTTACGTCGGAAATCAGATATTTATTCAACCTTTGTTGCCTTTAAGCAACTTGTTGAAAACAATTTCACCACTGCCATTAAAACACTTTACATAGATAATGGGGGCGAATTTTTAGCCATTCAGTCATTTCTCGCGATCCATAGTATAACCTATCTCACTACACCTCCCCACACTCTTGAACATAATGGGTATTCTGAACATCGGCATCAACATATTGTCGAAATAGGTCTCACTCTCTTACATTAGACATCCGTCCCTCTCACCTTCTGGCCGTATACATTTGCTATGACTGTCCATTTAATAAATAGAATGCCTAAAGTTGGGTTTTCCCTTAGTTTCTCTTTTAAAAATTTATTTAACAATGCTTTTGACCTATCCAAACCCGTCTTTGGTCAAGCCAGGTTTTCCATAGTCAGGCCCTTATTCTTCCCATAAATTCGATCCCAAATCAAGTCCTTGTGTCTTTCTCGATTACTCACTCACCGTAGTGCCTTCTTTTGTTTCTCGACTCCCCACCTCAAAAAAAAAAAAAAAAAAAAAAAATCTTGTGTCCCGTCATGTCAAGTCTGGTGGAAAATGTATTCGCTCGTGGTCTCTCTCACCTCCACCACACCGGGTAATAGACACGACTCGTAGTCCTCGCCCATCGCTCCTTGTGCGACTATCCAGCCCACCCCTTCCCTACCCATATCGTTGACTCCTACCCAACCGTCGTTTCATCACCATCACCCCACCCGTCCTCCTACCGAGCTGCATCTCCCTTACCCATACCGTCGACCTCACCCAAATTGCTACGTTCATCACCATCACCCCACCTGTCCTCCCCTCGAACTGCATCTCCCCTACACATATCGCCGACCTCACCCGAACTGCTACGTTCATCATTATCACCCCACCCGTCCTCCTATTGACCTAAATCCTCGACCACAACAAACATTCCAACACTCTCCATTTGTCGGGTCATTGGTCTAGCCCCTTCCTATCCTCACACCTAGTCATTCTCCGAATTTCACCCATTCCCGCTAACTCCTCTACCAGTCCACTTTCTCCCTCTCCCCCACTAAACCATCATCCCATGCAAACCCGCTCTAAAAATGCCATCCTCAAACCAACACGAAATATGGCCTCACCACCATAATTCCAATCACATCGAACCCCTCGCACCAAGGTTCGAGTTTCCAAGATCCTGCGGTTAAGGCGATGTAAAGCGTATTATGATGCTCATTTTGAACAATACTGGGCTCTAGTTTCTCGAAGTTCGGCGTATCGAAGTGGTAACAAATGGGTGTTTCGCATCAAACAAAATCCTGACAACTCTATTACATGGTATAAAACTCGCCTTGTTGCTAAAAGCTTTCACCAACAACAAGTATCGACTTTCACTTTAGACTTTCGGGGCTTTTGTGATAAATCCCATCACCTTTCATGTTGTGCTTAGCATTGCACTCAATCGCAAGTGGGGAATTCGCCAACTTGATGTAAATAATGACTTTCTCAATGGACATCTTACAGAGGAGGTCTATATGGCATAAACAAGAAGGCAAGCGGTGCCTTTCCATTATCCGCATCATGTTTGTCTTTGGCTATAAGCAGCTACTTTTATGGCTCAACAGGTTTCGTGAGCCCGTACTGTGAGCTGCGACCTTCTTGCTTTCTCTCTCGACTTTGTCACATCTTGTGCGGACTTGTCCCTCTTGTTTACTCTCAGGTAATGTGCGTTCTCTATTTCCTCGGTTTATGCTGATGATTTGATTATTACTGTAGGGGTGATCCCTCACTTGCCTAATAGCGCTTATTCGACAACTTGACTCTAAATTCTCCACAAAGGATCTTGGGGTGCCATCTTTCTTCTGTGGAGTTGAGGTTTTAGCCACTTCAACGAGTCTTCTACTATCTTAGCACAAGTATGTTATTGATCTTTTGAGCAAATATAACATGCTAGACTCCAAACTTGTCTCTACCCCGCTTGGCGTAGGTACTTCTTTGACTGCTAAAGATGGTATTGCACCGGTTAATGCCACCATGTAATGTCAGGTGGTTGGTGGCCTCCAACATTTCCGGATGACTCATCCAGATATTTCCTTTATCGTGAATAAAATCTCACAGTTTATGCATGCGCTATCCGACCACCATTGGGGAGCGGTCAAATGTTTGTTTCGTTATCTTAATGGCACAAGATCCCTTGGTATATGGCTTCTGGCATACACTCCTCTGTCATTGCATGGTTTCTTTGATGCGGATTGTGCTAGCAACCTAGATGATCATACCTCCATAAGTGTTTTTCTTATTTTCCTTGGTGCTAATCCAATTTCCCGGAGTTCTACAAAGCAATGCAATGTTACTGCTCACATTGGGTTTAGTATCGCGGCAATTACTACTGCTACGCTCAATCAGAATGGGTGAAAT
Organism: Tetrastigma voinierianum; assembly: GCA_016808115.1. Taxonomy (NCBI): domain Eukaryota; kingdom Viridiplantae; phylum Streptophyta; class Magnoliopsida; order Vitales; family Vitaceae; genus Tetrastigma; species Tetrastigma voinierianum. Next base: position 220,686 of record JAEQBH010004368.1, on the reverse strand, counting down.
CCCCTGGCTGCCGAAACTTCTCAGACCTGTAGTTGTCGCCATCTTGTTCTCGGACAACCTTTATGCCATTTATCTCTCCACTAATTCTATCTTTAATTTTTGCATGAAACACCTAACGATTGATTATCATTTTGTTCGTGACCTGGTTCAATCGTTTGAGTTGTGTGTTGTTCATTTCTCCATTGGTGACCAGCTTACTGATACACTTATCAAACCTCTATCTTGGTCTCGCCTCTTTTACCTATGTAACCATATTGATATTATTTATGGCACACCATCTTAAGGGGGCATATTAGGGTATATTTAGAATTTCCTTTTATTGGCTTTATGCTATTACTGTTTTGTCCTTATATATATATATACAAATCAACTCTTTCAATAATAATACAAGTCTCTTTCATAATATTCCGAACCCGTAGTCTGCATGCAACCCAAACCAAGGGCGTGTTCAAGGTTGAAGCGCATTTGATCCTTTCAAGCGATGGTATGTACTATTACGGCGAAGATTTGATCGCTTGACACGTCGCTTACCCGCTCAAGGGTTCCCGTCAGAATCTTTCGAAGCCATGGTCGGGTCAGTTTTGTCTCCATCAATGAGGTAAGCTTGGCCTCTCTTTGTTGCGTTCTTAAAGCTCAAGAATGTCAAGAACTCGGGATAACATCACCGATTTGGCTGATCTGAATTGAGAGCTTGAATTCTTCCAATGATTCAAGGTATTTTGATCCAATTTCAATATTATTCAGGAAAGAATTACAAGTACAATTTGTCTTCATCCAGTACTTGTTAGATTATTTTATTAATTATGAACTAAACATAATCATATTATAATTTTAATTGTATAATTGAGTATGTTAATTATGAGTTATTTATGGATGATTTAATATTAACTACCTATGAGTTCATGGTTCTATCTTCTCCCTTACTTTGGTAAGCCCATTAGATCAAAGCCCAACTGTTCCCTTGTGCTCTATATATAGAGCCCTAGAATTTTACAAGGGTTTGGTAAAACATACTTTGAAAAGAAGGAAATAACTATCTTAAACTCTAATCTTTATTTGATCTCATCAATTGCAAAATTTGAAGACAAATGACAGTCAATAATCCATGATCCATACCAGGTATGTTTTCTACTCAGTAAAAATTAATATGCTTATTTGTTCAATAAAATTTCATTTTTTAATGCTTTTATTGGGGTTTTTGAATTGTTAATAAATTGTTTTGGGCTTAATAAATGCCCTTGATCTTACAAAATAATTCAGCAATTGGTATTAGAAGAACTTTAATTGATGTCAGTTGTCGATTTTATTTTTCGTATTTTTGGGTTTTGTCTTATATTTTTTCCTTCATTCCTGCTTCTGCATTTTAGCAAGCCTCCCGATTTTGTCATTCTTTTGTTGTTGTCTCAAACTATAAGGAAAATTTCGAAAAGATCATTTTTTTTTTTCAATTGATTTTGAAAAAATAAACAAATAGGTTTTGATGTACGAATTTGTGTTTGCCTTAGAATATAAAACTTATATTATTTTGGTGGCCATAAATTTATATGATGAGAATCATATTTGAGAATCATATCCATGTAACCGTGTTTGATATGGACTATACGTTTTCCTATGAGATTGGATTGACTTTTGATAAGTAAAATTAAAAAAAAGGTTTCAATTGTGATTGACGTGAAAGTGAAAGGCAAAAATGAATCAGATTTCAATCTTATAATTCTTTTTCATTTTTTTTGTTTGATTGATATTAATGTCAGTCTCTAAGAATTAGACTAAAATATATATATATATATATATATATATATATATATATATATATATATATATATATATATATATTATTTTTTGAAATTATGAAACAAATTGTTTTTTTTACACTTTCTCTCAGCAATTCTTCGCGGGACAGATTGGATTTTCTTTTTTTTTTAATTTATTCATTTGTTCCATTGACTATTGGGAGGTTTATAGGAAAGAAATATAATAAAATATTATCGATTTTATTAATTAATTTCATTTTTTTTAGATTATTCATGGGGATATTTTTTGAAGCCAAATTTTATTTTTTTGCTTCACTTTTACTTTACTATCCCATTAAGTATAAAATTTGTTTTTGAAACAAAATTTAATTTTTAAAGTAATTTTGCAATATTTTTATTATTTCCTTTTCACAATATTGCCTAAGAAAATTAATATTTATACTATTTATGCTTATTTATAGCATCATATTGGGAATAAAATTATAAGTATTATTGCACTTGGGCAGCAATTAAGAAATATCGAACGCTACGAACTCGCTCTCGTGAGCCTAAGCATGTCGATATATATTCAATCATACTACAATTGTAATTTCTCCCTTCTTGCGCATCAATTTTGTTACGATCCATACGGATAATGAAGTCAAGCCATATCGACATTTTTATTATTCGACAGGATGCTTTAATACAAGAGATTTCACCTGCTCGGTCATGAAATTGACCCATTTTATAGAACCCTGGAAAATTTAAAATTTTCTAAAAGTATAAAATTAAATAATAAATTGCTGAAATGGCTCAGGGAAGCATAGAAAACTCCATAGAGCCTGATGATCTAAACTACCGCGCCGCTGAGTCCCGTCTCACGAAACGAAGAACTCGTGAAAGTTTCACAATTCCTAGGCAAGGAGAATTCTTACGAATCTCAAGTTGTGCATGTAAGAACTATGTGAACGGCATTTTCTTAAAATATCGGTAGCCAGAATAACTGGAGTTAAGTCATTTAAATGAATCGAACTCAAAAGAATAAATTGCTTCTGACGTAATCGAACCCGACGAGACATGGACGCGTGGAATGAAGTGGGCCCCATGTCCAACTTAAGATAAGAGAGACAAAAAAAAAAAGAAGAAAAAAAGAAATGCTTATTTTTGGAGGGGAACCGGCAGTGGGTTGAGTTAGAGAGAAATGAGAGAAACTCCTCATTCTCTCTACGATCTACGGAGATCGGGTGGTCGGAATCCATTGAGCCAAGATTTAAAGTTTATCTACTCGACGAGGGCTACGCGTGGGTACCGACAACACGCAATTTCGTTGAAGATTTCGTGTTTGGAGAAGAAAAGTTAGAGAAAGAAGCTCTGATTTCTCTCTAAGATCTACGGAGCTCGGGTGGTTGCCCTGGGTCGGGCTGCGACTTAAAGTCGGAGTACTGCCGAGGGCAACGCTGCGGACAATCGAACAAGAATTTTCGAAGATTCGAGCGAAGTCTGAAGGCCGTGGGTCTCGGTCTCTCGTGGACTCCAAAAGTTTTGTCTTCACTCCAAGAGGTAGAGATTTTCTCATACTTCGGTTATTCTTGCTTAAGGGTCATTCAATGGCCAGAATCTCAGCCGGGGTTGGTTTAAGGGGAGACATTTGGCTTTATTCCTACCCATTTTAGGGATTGTTTAGGATCAGATTTGGGGGGATTAAATGCTCAGTTCAAAAAGGTGTTTTTGGACTGATTTGTAGGCCATTTTTGGGCTGATTTCACAGCTGGTGTGTGGACTAACTTTGGACTGCCTTGTGGATTGTTTCTGGTATGTTTTGTAGCCCGTAGTGGCTGTTTTTGCAGCTGGTTGTGGCTGGTTTTGAGGCAAGGTTTATGGCCCCATTGTAGCATGTTTTACAACCGTGTATGGGCTGCTTATTGTGCTGATTTTGTGGAATGTTGATGTATGTGTGCAATTATATTGACTTTGAATGAACGATGTATGGAAATTATAAGTGTGTGACATGATATAGAAATGCAACGGCGCATTCGCATTGCATTATGCACGGGACATTTTTGGGGTTGTGGGAAGGCTGCCCTGTTTTGGGACAACATACTGTCCAGGTTTTGGGGCTGATTTTCGATTAGATAAAATGAGGATTTGGGGTAGTATCTTTCAAGGAAATTGTAGCCCCATATGAGAACTTGATGTTAGGCTTTCAATCACTTTAAATTGACCCCTATTTCAAGTTACTTGGCCCGCTTTCCCGACCGCTAATGCTTTTAAGGCGTAATCCTGCCGTTCAGGTTTTGGGACTGATTTTCGATTGGGAAAAATGAGGATTTGGGCTAGTATCCTTCAAAGAAATTGTAGCTCTATATGAGAACTTGAATTTAGGCTTTTGAATCACCCAAATCGGACCTCTATAACTCAAGTTACGGTCCGTTTTTCGGGACCGCTATTGTTTTGGCCGAACCTGTTGTTCAAGTTTTGAGACTGATTTTCTATTGGGAAAAATGAGGATTTGGGCTAGTATCCTTCAAAGAAATTGTAGCTCTATATGAGAACTTGAAGTTAGGCTTTTGAATCACCCAAATCGGACCTCTATAACTCAAGTTATGGTCCCGGGATCATTGTGTTCGAGAAAGGTTATGTGTTTAATCATGGTTTTTCAAGAATTTGTGGTATGCCTTGAAAATGTGTTTGAGATGAGTTTTGTGCCACATTTATGGCCCTTTTAGCATTCCATATTGGGACGGGTTGATAGCCGGGTGAATGGGACACTTCCGGGATGAAATTGGGTGAAAAATAGCACAAAGGGGAGCATCGTTTTGAAGATTTGAGGCCTGCGGTAGCAGTAAGTGCCGCGCCACGCTTATACAGAGGACATGTTAGGTATTTTCTTGTTTGTTTGCCTTCAACTTCGGATGGCTATAACTTTCTCGTCCAAACTCCGATTCGTGTGTTCTTAGACTCTATGGAAAGATCTTGGAGTCTAGAATCTGACCACATGCTTTTCAATGGCAATTGGTGCTCACATCCTTGTTGAAAATAAAAATTTATTTTTACAACAAGTGTGCTAATTGTTGGTTGTGTGGATGTGAGGAGTTGTGTGCTGAAGTGGCCATTACATGGCAGGTTGTAGGCTAATTTAGGTGCATGATGTGTCATGAATTAGCCTAGGAAATGAGGTGTGTCATTACTTGCCTAGGTAGTGACTTGATGAAATGTTAACATGTTGTTGTGTGTTAATTTTTGTTAATATATGCATGCTAGATATATTAACATGAATTGTTGTGAATTGGCATATTGCATTTCACATGCACTGGGGCACCCTAGAATAGTAGGTGTGAGTGTATGACATGAATTAAATCAGAGGGTTGTCCAAAACAATAAAATTTTATCGGAAAGTTGTCCGAAGAATTGTGTTGGGAAATCGTCCAACAATTCATGTCGGAGAGGCCTATGAATTGTTTCGGAGAGTTACCCAACAAATTCACCTCGGAGGAATGTCCAACATGTTTATATCGGAGGGTTGCCCACAAATAAAACAAATATATTTGTTTTGAAACGCTTTTTCATACACGGCATATCAAGATGTCGATATGTTTGAGACTTGGTACATGGATCATGAGGAGTAAAGATCTCATTCATGTCGCGTAGATTCCATTCTAGATTGACATAATCGCGATTGAATGTGCTGTGGCATGACCATTGCATACTTTTAAAGCGGAGTAGCCCTCAGAGGGATTTCATTATACCTGCACGCTCACCCTCACAACCCTTTCAGTAATGTGAGATGTAGGGAGATGCGCCACCAGGCCGATAATGAGAAGAAAGCCGGCTTGTGGCTTTGATTTATATTTTGTAAAACATGTATTAGAATTCTTAATTTTGATATATGTTTTGTATAAGAGTGGTGTATATTTAAATTCTTATAGTCTATGGTCCTATAGTCATGGGGCTTATGTTTTAAGATGGATAACAGTCCCTGGCAAGCTATTTTTACTTGTATGTGGATCCTGGTCGCCAGAGCAATATTGGGACAGGTTGCCATGTGATTGCACAGGTTGCATTTTGGGTAGAGCTCTCCGCACAAAGGAGACTTTACCCGATTTTAATTAAATCCTGGGTCCCGGGAAAAAGGGACTCAATGGTGTGGTGTCGGGTTGCAGGCATGCAATATTCCGCCGGGTTGTGGGTTGTCAGCGGGACCTTCGGGATTTGGGGCATCACACATTTGGTTGTGATGACTAGTGAAATGCTCTTACTGTGTAAGAGTCTTTTGTATTTGTATAGACTCTAGAATTTGGTAACCACTTTTGTGGGTCATTTGGTAAGCCAAAGAATGGAGCAATTTGCATGTCATCTGTAATTTCTCTTGTCTTATTAAATCAATTTTATCTAAGATCCACACAGATAATGAAGTTGTCCTATCGATTACTTTATTATTTGGTAGGATATTTAGTTTGGTGAAGAGATTACACTAAGTGTCATGAACCACACAATTTTACTACCCTATCGGTGGGAAATTGATGCATTTGGTTGTGATGGCTGGTGAATTGCTCTTACCTGTGTGTGAGTATTTTGTATTTGTATAGACTCTAGCATTTGGTGACCACTTTTGTAGGTCATTTGGTAAGCCGAAGAATGAAACAATTTGTGTAACGTCTTGAAAATACCCTAACAGTTTTATAACATGTTCAGGGTGTAAAATAAATTAAATTATATTTTTGGTGTTTAAATGACTAAAAACGAAAATGATAAAAATCCATAAATTTTATAGGAGCCAAATAAATTTAGTAAAAATGTCAAATGGGGACCCAAGGGTCCTAAATGAGGAGTGCAATGTTAAAAATATGAATAAAATGAAATGAAGTGTTAAAATGACAAAAATGAGAATTGGGAATTAATGGAGTAGCCAAACATGACCTTAGCCATGTAATGGGATTAAAGACCAATTTTGGTCTTAGAAAGCCATTTTCACATTTGGGCATTTCCGTTTTGAGAGAGAGAGCTAGGGCTTGTGGAGAAAGGAGATTGGTGATTTTCTCGAGTAACGAGAGTTTGAAAGATCGAGAAGAAGGATGCCCAGATTGAAGAATCAAAAGATTAAAGGTATGGAAATCAAACCCTAACTTTTCTTTTCTTGAGTTGGGTTGATGAAAACCCCAAATTTTTTGGATGAAAGTGTTTTTATTGGTTGTAAACAAGTTTTGGGGGTTGCTCTAATTTGTGTTTGGTTGTTTTGATTGGTTTGGATTGATTTTGAGAAATTTTTGTATAAAGGAAATGGTGAGGTTGTAAAGGAGTTGCTGTCATTTTTTTTTTCAAAAACCCTGTTCTTGTTTTGGCTATATGTTAAGTTATAATAATCCAAATGAAGTGATTCCAATTGGTAAAGAACCATAAGAGCTATAACTACAAATGTATAGAAGGTACCAAGAGCAAATTGTAGATCTAAGGCTCCCGAATATGGGTTTAAAGGTGAGTTTCGGGTAGCTCATGGGTATGCTCTGTTTTGGGTGTAGTTGTGGTGTTTTGGCCATAAGTTGAGTTTCATTCATTCAAATTGAGTGATTCAAAAATTTTGGGTAAACTAGAATTCTAGGGGAATAATTTACTTGAAGGAAGTATATGTAAATTATAACCTTAAAGTGCCCAGAAATTTGTCAAAGTGGAGCTATGTGCAGATTCAGTTTTGCAAATTAGAGTAGTCTAGATGTAAAATGCAATAACTTGAGTTTTGGTTATCCAAATTGGATGATTCCAATTGGATAAGAAACCTTAGAACCATAGATTCAAATGAGTGAAGTAACCATTACCAATTTATGGAGTTAAGACCCCAGAAATTGAAAATAACAGTAGGTGATCCAGTGAGCTGGGCATATTGACTAGTTTGGTAAAATCTTGTAACTTGAGTTTGGGTGATCAAATGAGATGATTCAATTCCTACTGAAAATAGACTCATAGAGCTATCATTTCTTGGAAGAGCATAAGAGAAAAATATGGCTCATGTGTCTCCAGACAATTTTTCAAGTGAAGGAGTATTGGGTAGACTATCCTTCACAACCAAAAATCCTAGAATGCACAAGCGATTTTCTTTCTTGGAGTTGTTCTTTAATTGTGAAATATTTGTGATGGATTAGGGGTTGGGACGAGAAGCTTGACCCGAGCGGGGATTAGAGGATAGGAATCGAAGAGCGACAACCTTTTTGAGTTTGTTCTTCAATCTCTCTCTTGTTTCAAATTTGTGAAAGTTTGTTCTACACTCTTCTTCCATTATTTCAAAATTGATTGTGAAATATTGAAATGATTTATGATAAATTTCATATTGATTTGTTTTAAATTGATTTAAGACAACCGATTGCGAAATAAATTGCATATGAAAATTTGTATGAGTGTTGAAAAATAAATTATTATCGAATGTACATACACTATTGTAAATTGTATTGAATGATTTGAATGCCCTTAATAGAATGTTAATCGTTAAAATTCGAGTTAAGGATCGATTGATATACCAATAAGGGTCAAATTAACAATACTGTGTCAAATGTAATGAAGTGTCACTCTGATCCGTAGCCCAGCGGGACAATATTTGTAGTGTTCACGAGATTGATTTTTAATAACCGATCGGCCCGGCTCGGCCAGCCGTCTTGTGTTATAAAGCGCATCTTAGGCACAACGAGTCGAGGCGGAATTGTGCCGTGGTCGTTCCCATCCTGTGTACCAAAAGCATAGGTTAAATTCGATAAGGGCAAAATGATAATGAGATTGAAAAGTGTATGATTTGTGATTTAAATGATTTAGTGCATATGAAATTGCATAACTTGAAATGACCAATGAATTGTAATTGAATGTAAATGTACATTCAATTATATATACATATATATATATATATATATATATATATATATATATATATATATATATATATATATATATATATATATATATATGTATGTACTATGTATGTATATATATGTATGTATGTATGTATGTATGTATTGTATTGCATTGGTCATTGAAAATGTACAAAAACATTATTTTATAAACATTGCATGAATTGATTTAAACTGAAATGAAGAGAGAATTGTGTAGAACCACTAAACATGAAAATGCTAAGCGCGTTGTTTTTGTCATCACGCAGGTATCGAGTGAACATGTACGAGGACAAGGACTGTAGAGATTTAGAGTCAACGTCAAGGCCGCGGTGTCGAGTAAAGATCGAGACCATGCGTGTGAAATGGATTTGACCATTTTGTATAAACTCTGATTTTATTTTGTAAATGTTTTGATATTGGAAACTCTGATATATTTTGTAAATGATCTGATTGAAAATGGCATATAATGACATATTGTACAAATGTGAGATTTATCCCAAAATGATGGGCCTACATGAATGTTTTGATGCATATTATTATATATTCTATAGTATATGAAAAAAAAAAAACGTATTTGTATTTGTATCGGTAGCGTTGGACTTTACATTTATTTTGGTATTAGAGCTACAGTTAAATTGTTAGAAAAAAAAGAGATTATTCTGATTTTCATGTCTTTGTTTACGTGTATTTTGACATTCTTTCTTGTTTATTCTTGACTTTGAGCTTTCCTATCGATTCTCGTCATCAAAAAACTTAATGGGACTAATTACAAGCAATGAGTTAAATCTCATGATGAATTTGACAATTATGAAGCTGAATATGGCCTTGAGTTAGAGCTCCTCCAAAACTCTGGCTGAGAGTTCTGCAAATGAGAAAAAGTTCTATGAGGAATGAGAGTATTCTAATAGTTGTTGTTTGATGATCATAGAGAATCTTATGGAGAAATCCATTCATGTAAGCATTCCCATGATTTAGAATGCAAAAGAGATCTTGGAAGTTATTAGCAAGAAATATACAAAGTTTTCAAAGAATGGAAAAAATGAGCTATCTAATAATCATTGAGTGAATATTTGTTTTGAATCCAATATCATTGATGTGCCATTTAATACTTGATAGTTAGATAGTGGTGTTACTATTCACGCTTGCAATTCTATGTAAGCGGTGATAAGTAGAAGAAGTACAACTAGTTTAGAAGCGGTAATATTGTACATGGGAGACGATCTGAGTTCGAGTTGATTTTTGAGGTTGTTAGATTATAACTCGGTCTGAGAAATTTTTTGGAATTGCAGGATGTGGTGTACATACCCTCGATTAGGAGAAATTTGATATCAGTACCTATTTTGGATAGACTTGGATATAGTTTTCTTTTGGAACTGGAAAAGTTAAATTGTACCGAGATTCACTATTGATTGGCACTGGAGTACTTTGTGGAAGTCTTTATAAATTAAAGTTGTCTACTTTGCCTTATGTTTCTACTGCCGCTATGCATTATCGCTAGTAGCTCAGTTTGAGATTGAATAAAAAGTCTTTTATTCTTTAGCACAAGCGTTTGAGTCACATTTTCGAACAGAGATTGGTGAGATTAATTAAGGATGAGATCTTGAATCTTGATTTCTCATATTGGCACGATATGTGTGTAGATTGCATCGAGGTAAGTATGTAAGATTAGGAATGCGAGGGCAGCGGTGCAGGTTATGGGGTTATTCATACATACATTTGTGGGCCATTCACCCTTCTTGCTATAGGTGGCCACAAATATTTCATCACATTCATTGATGATCATTCTCGTTATGGTTTTGTTGAGCTCATTCGTGAGAAGTCCGACTCTTTGGAGGCTTTAAAAGCTTTCAAAGAAATAGTTGAGCTCCAACAAGGGAAGAAGATCAAAGTGGTTCATTCTGACAAAGGTGGTGAGTATTATGGTAGATATGATGAGACGAGACGCAACCTTGGACCAATTGCGAAGTACCTTCAGGAATGTGGCATTGATGCTCAATATATAATGCCTCGTACTCCTCAACAAAATGGGATTACAAAGAGGAGGAATTGCACACTTCTTGATATGGTGCGATGTATGCTTATTAATTCCTCACTACCTAAGTTCTTATGGGGTGAAGCTTTGAAACAACAACATATTTTAGACAATTACCCTGATAGTTCTTAAGACTCCATATAAGCTATGGTCACGGAAGAAGCTAGTCTTCTTCGCTTCACATTTCGAGGCTATAAGGTGGAAGTGAGGCGCCTGGCTCACTTAATCGAAACTTGATTAAACCATTAGTGGATACTTCAATGGTTATTGTGTGGGATCAAGAGGTTCTAGGTTTTATTGTCCGTCGCACACCACCAGAGTGATTGAGTTAGATCGAGCTATCTATTTTGAGGATGATATCAGTCTGAGACATTGGCGAGAAATTGTGTTCGAAGAACCTGAGATTTTAATCTTAATGCCTATTGCTTCCTTTCAGATCTCAACCTTGTTGTTGACCGGCTGTCAGAGTAGCCACTACTGATAATGAACCAATTGAGGATGTAGATCTAGTAGCCCTAGTTGTAGACCTAGTAGCTCTAGATGTAGTCATGGATATACCCTTGAGGAAGTCAAGGGTGCGTAAGCCTACAATTTTAGATGACTACATTGTCTACTTGCAACAACATGAGTATGATGTGGGTGATGTATTAGATCCGACTACCTATGAAGAAGCCATTGTTAATCCTTAATCCGACTTCTGGATTGATGTAATGAAATATGAGATGACTTCCATGTCACAAAAATAAAGTGTAGATCCATTTGGTGCAAATGGGTGTTCAAGACTAAGCACGATGCTAAGGGATAGGTAGAGAGATATAAAGCAAGATTAGTAGCTAAGAGTTACAGTCAATGAGAAGGTATTGACCTTCTCTCCCATGTGCACTAAAGACTCTCTATGCATTATTATGGCTATAGTGACTTATTTTGATTTGGAGTTGCATTGGATGGATGTAAGGACATTTTTCTTGAATGGAGGCTTAGTTGAGGATGTTTACATGTCTCAACCTATTGGCTTTGAGGAAGTTGGTAAGGAACACAGTTTGTAAACTTCAGAAATCCATTTATGGTTTAAAGTAGGCTTCTAGGCAGTGATATCTCAAGTTTGATGAAGTTGTCACCACCAATGGTTGTAAGGAGAACATCGTCGATCAATGCATATATATGAAGGTCAGTGGGAGCAAATACATATTCTTGGTTTTTTATGTTGATGATATTTTCCTTGCAGCTAATGATACTAACTGGTTGGTTGAGACAAAACAATTATTGTTTAGCCATTTTGATATGAAGGATCTTGGGGGAAGAATCTTATGTCTTAGGCATACATATAATTCGCGATAGACTTAGTGGCATTATGAGATTGTCTCAACAGACATATATTGAACGCATTCTGAAAAGGTTTAATATGCAATCATGTTCTTATGATAAGGCACCAATTGTAAAGGATGACAGATTTTCAAAAGGCTAATGTCCTCAGAATGATATTGAGAGAGATCATATGAAAGTAGTCCCTTATTCTTTAGTTGTGGGTAGCCTGATATATATTCAAGTATGCACAAACCCTGATATTGATTTTGTTGTCGGCTTGTTGGGTAGGTATTTGGGTGATCCTGATCAAAGCCACTAGAAAGCTGGCTAAGAATGTTTTGAGGTATCTTAAGATCTCATGTTGACATATCGAGATGCAGAGCACTCTTGAGAGTGGTTGGTTTTAGTGATTAGATTATCTGGGGCACAGCGTGGATGATAAAGTCCATACAGTTTATATCTTTATGATGGATGAAGGAGCTGTTTCATGGAAAAGTGTCAAGCAGACACTTACAACTTCTTCTACTATGGAGGTAGAGTATGTGGCGTGTTATGAGGCTACTTGTCATGCAATATGGTTTCAGAACTTCATTTCAGATTTAGAGGTTGTTCACTCCATTTCTCAATCGCTGAAATTGTTCTATGATAATTATGTAGCTATATCTTTCTCTAGGAACACTAGGAGCACTTTTCGCTCTAAGAACATTGATGTGAAGTTCTTTTTTGTTAAAGAGAAAGTTGTAGAGTCCCTCATTTCAGTTGAGCACACGCCTACGATTAGCATGTTGGCAAACCTACTGACAAAAGGCTTACCTAATTGTGTGTTTCAAGAACACGTCACATGCATGAGATTGTTAGGAGCCTAGAATCTTTGTTTTAGTGGGAGTTTTTTTTTTTTTTTTTTTTTTTTTTTTTTTTTTTTTTTTTTTTTTTTTTATCTTTTCATGTATTTTGTAAGGAAAGCTCATGTTTTTTCGTTATTACATGCACATTTTGACGTATGTTATCATCTTATGATTTTGTGTCATTTTGACCAGATGAATGACAAAATGATGTTTTTTTTTCTTCTTCTATTGAATCAATACTCTTGTATTGAAATGCTTCTATATTAGTAGCGCCTGATTATGTACGATTTATGCATCCTCTCGATGTATTAATTGTATATGATTGGTTATGACTATGCAAGTCTCTTGTTGAAGCATTTGAGTTGTGATTGTAATTAGTAGCGCTTAATTATGTACGATTTATGCATTCTCTCGGTGCGTTAATTGTATATGATTGGTTATGATAATGTAAATCTATTGAGAAAGCTGTTTGATTTGCCAATTATGTCGTTGATAGGTGCTGTGAACCTTGTTAGCATTTGTAGTATGATTTCATGTATTTATGTAACCTAAATGCTAGATTCCTATATTCTAAAGATCACACTAATCCTATTTTTCTTATGTTTTGTAGGAATGGAAAGTAAAGCAGCGAAGAGGAAAAAGACGAGAAAGCAAAGCACGCGGAAGCAACGGTTGCGTCGGGCGAAGTGGTTTGCTAAGGCGAAGAGACAGCTTTGCCAAGGCGAAGAGACAACTTCGCCAAGGTGAAGAGACAGTTTCGCCAAGGCGAAGCTAAAGATTGAAGAAAGGAGACCGGGTTCGCTGGAAGCGAAGCATGCAGCCGTTAAAGCCCCGAGGAAGAGCATTTAGATTGAAGACACTTGCCCTTCGCCTAGGCGAAGATTGTCGGGCTTGAGCAGAAACGTCGCATTTTTGGCCCATTTGGAGCCCATTTTCCACTTCTATATATGTATATGTTTGAGACTTGATTAGGGTTCCGGTTTTGGGGGAGGGAACACCCTCTTAGGGCTTCTCCTTCCTCCCTTTTCTTGAGCCACATTTTTAAGGGTTTAGTTTTTGTTCATTTCTACTTTGTTTTGGAGCTATTGTTGAAGATCTAGCTCATTAGAGGAGCTCTTGCAGTGGTGGTGTAGAGTTAGAGACGTTTTTCACATTCCATTGTTTTGTATCTCTAAACTCTACTCTATTTGTAAATCTTTCATTATTATATTTATCTTAAATATGATTTTGTTGGATTACTTGGTTGCAATGAGTAGCTAAATATCCTCTAGGGTTGATTGTGGAAATTGATGCTTGGTTTATATATATATATTTTATGATGGTTTTGTGAACTCATGCTTGTGTGGATGTTAGTTGGTGTAGTTCTTAGGATTATTATGATTTTAATTAATTAATCCATGCTGAGAGTCAGGTCTTCAATCCCCACAATAGGGCATCCATGGTGACGCTTGGATTACGCCCTAAAATTTGGTCTCGGATCTTTTAAGGTATGAATTAGTTAATTGAAATACTAATTAACCTAATAAAAGAAATCTAGAAAATTAGGAATGCCTAGTACTAGATGGATTTCATTAGGAGTAGCACCCTCTTAGCATTATGTGAGGATCGTATGGACAGAGAAGTGATGGACCTGAACATAGTCCGGGTAGTTCTATCGTATGGACTGATAAGTGACCAATAGAACTCCCGAGGAAAGAACTACCTTAGAAAAGTATAGCATTTAATGACCTAGATAGACCGAAAGGAGAATAGGGAGTTGGTGTGAGAAATTGAGGGGAGACACGAAAGTGTAACCCTCATATTAGATTCCTTGGACATGCACAAGTGTATGCTCCCTTAATCAACGCTTAATGAATATAAACCATAAATGCATCAATGGAGACAATCAACCCCTGGAATCTTTCCTTGAGTTTTATCCCTGATATTACTCCATTCCTTGTGAGTGGACATTTATTATACCCTACTTTATTTTATTTTATTTTGTTTTTAAAAACCTTTTTCCACCTACCCTTTAGTCGCTCAAATAGTGAACGAATTCAGTAGCCGAGGTACTCAATCCTAGTTAAAACCACACCTTCCCTGTGGGATCAATATCTGGACTTGTGAGTCCACTGTATTACTTGTATGACCCGTGTGCTTACGGAAAATCGTTAACAACCGTCCAAGTGAGAGAATGTTAGATTAATTTATTAATTATGGACTAGGCATAATCATATTACAATTTTAATTGTATAATTGTGCATGTTAATTATGGGTCATTTATGAGATGATTTAATATTAACTAGCTATGAGCTCATAGTTTTATCTTCTCCTTGCTTTAGTATTACTTGGACGAAAACACAATTGTTCCTTGTACTACATATATATAAAGTAAATAGAGCCCTATAATTTTATAAGGGCTTAGTAGAACACACTTTGGGGAGAAAGAAAGAATTATCTTCAACCCTAGTCTTTTTTTGATCTCATCCTTTGCAGATTTTGGAGACAAATGGCAGTCAATAATCTAGGATCCATGCCATGTATGTTTTCTATCCAGTAAAAATTGATATTTTTTTTGTTCAATAAAGTTTCAATTTTTAATGCGTTTATTAGGTCTTTTAATTATTAATCAATTGTTTTAGGCTTAATAAATACTCTTATCTTATAAGTAGGCTTTGTGTTGCCCTGGAACTCAGTTACTCGTGGAGGACTCCATGGCGATGTACCACAGCCTTTCTCCTTGGGAGCAGTTTGAATTGGAATATCCCTAAGATTGCATCTTGGAATTACAATCCTTTTGGTGGGAGTACTATTAGGTATTTGCCTCAATTCATGTCTATAAGAAGAGCTCACTGCTCATAGGATGAAGACAAGCTACATGTTATAGTGAAATTTCAGAATACTAGTGTAAGAACCTTGATCGTCGAACCTCACGAGGCATCGACTACAGTGCTGATTGCAAAAAATTGATCCCGACGGTGGTGTGTCATTTCCACGCTTTTCGATGATTAAGTCGGCGTAAGACGGAGAGAGAAGAAGCGAGAGATTCACCTGAGATGGAGTGCCTTTTCTTACCTCGTGGGGGATCAGCTTCCCAATTTATAGGGATTGGTTCCCTAATCTCCACTTGATTTTAGGGACAAAATATGTTTTTCCTTATCAAGGATTATCCTTCCGAGAAATAAGGGATTTGGAAACTAGGTCATTCGTTGATAAATATCTCTTTTACGTATTTTAACCTTCATATGCTTATCCATAATGAACTTCCCATATGCAGTAGGATGGCCGGTTAGGGGACTTGAAATCCTAGACGGATTGCCTTGTAGCAAGTCTTTGAGAAGACACCCTAGTTTTCTCAGACGGTCTTTAAGACTTTCCTATATGGATAACATCCACTTGGTTTTAATAAGATAAGTGGACTTGGATTGTTCCCTGGCCAGACAATGGACGTGAACTGGGTAAGTAATGGGCTGAGATCATGGTATTCTATGCACCACGCTCATAATTTGAGAGCTTTATGCCTTTTCAGTCGAGGGAAAATACTATACTTTTAAGCCTTGGGCACAGAAAGTTGAAAGGATTGGGAGAATTGATGCCCACATTGAGCGTCTTGAATGTGAGATGCGTTTGGATACAAGCGATGGGTGCCACGTTTCCCAACATGTCTGCGGTGCATCTTTAGCTGACGATGCATTTAATGTGCGGATTGATGTTTGCCCCTGTTATAGGGTTGGGCTCCGAGTATTGTTTTTTTTACGATTTCACCAAGCTCTCTGGCTATTGCAATTTTCTTTCTCTGATAGTACGCAAACTTTTCTTTTCGAAAAATCATTGGAGATCCTTGTGACTTTTGACGAGCTTTTCGGTGAGTTTTCTGACTCAAATCTTGTTTGCATCGCTTTTTTAAATGTTGTTTTTGTGGCTCCATTTGTTAAGTATTTTTTGGGTTAGAAAGTTTTGTTTCTTTTCGAGGTGCGATCATCGTTTAGTCGGTGGGATTACGGTGATGATCTTTGTAGCGGGTTTTAAGGATATTCCCGAGGTTTGAGGGCATCCATTAGGTTCTCTGAAGGTTCCTAGTTCGGGGTTCTTTAGGTTTTATCCTTAGTGGGTTGACCTCCCGGAGGATTCTTTTCTCTTTTCGAGGTTTTGTTTTCATTAATGGGCCTAAAGCTAATCATTTTTTTATTTGCCTATAGAATGTGAGAGTTATGAAAGGCTTATACTAGTTAGTTTGAGGCGTATAAGAGGGGACTGTCAATGCCTTTATGTGACTGGTGTTATGTATAGTGGAATTGAGGTTGTTTAGTCAGGTTCCTGCAAACATCAGTCTGGAGGTGGCAGATGGTCCGGCTACCCCAACCATAGGAGGGACGGATAATACCAATTTTAGCATTTCCACCAGCTAGAGTGAGTTTGTTCGCGGACTTCGCTATTGTCTAGTTTTGGTGAAGCGTTTTACGCACTTCAGCTAGGGCATATCGGCCCTTATAAATCTGAACATCTTTCGGATCCTGATGAGTTGTAGTGTGCTAAACCTTCTCTACCAGTTAGATATTTCGCTAGTAGAGATTTGTTTTGTTTATACATTGGAAAAGCAGGGTTGGGGTAGTTTGTCATGTCGGCCTGACCCTCGGCTCTGTTGTAGTGGGCTCTTATACTCCTAAGGCGAAGCGAAGGGTCTAGCACGGATTGAAGAATTCAGTGGTATGAGACACCCGAGTTCTCTTAGGCTTCCATTTGATCTGAATCAATCCCTCACGTTCCAAGGTTTGCTTCAACTTGATGGAGCTTGTACTTCCCTAGGCCGTTTGTATTCTAATATGCTCTTTCTCTCTGAACTTTTTGTAGGTAGGCGCAGACGAGGCCGCCTGGTCAATTGGGTGGAGAAGGCTAGGCTGGATTGCATCAGATAGCTGCTAGAGATCACTAGGAGGAAGCGCAATCACGAGCTTCTTCTGTCTGCGAAAAACTTGCAGGAGTTAGGCGCTAACCCCTTTCCTTACATAGTGCCTCTTTGTAACGCCCCTTCCCCTAGCCGTAGCAGGTGAGGGATGCCACACAGAGCAGAGACCTTTTTAACTTGATTTTTTGACATTAGTGGGCCCATTTCAAGCATTAATTCATGAATGATGTCAACTTGATTCCAAAAAGCCAGAATTATGAAAATTCTAGACTATATATCATAACCTTGTGAAACAACCATTGTGGTGGTATTTAAAATGTCCCGTACATATATGCTTGAGTCCATAACTACTTGTAGTTATACAAGTTCCACTGTACAAAATATTATTTACATTTGCATTTAAAAAAACAAAATCAAGGACCTACGTAAGATGGAATCCTAATCTTTGTGTTATTTTTGGCTAATATAGGATGTCTCTAACGAACCTCTTGATTACCTACAGGATTGAAACACCAGTACTAAACTTATAGCTTAGTGGGAGAAAAGCGGATAACGAGATATGACCACTTCTAGTAGTCCTCAATTCTGATATACATTTAAAATAATTCACATGTCAGAGTATTCATATATCTCGTAGGAATTTTATACTTATAAATCTCTTAGCAGGTGCTCGTAAGTGCACGCTCTGAGCAGGCTGAGATTATGCCCTCGGCATCAGAGTTGATTATTGTTGTTTTCTTATGTTTCCTTATTTAGATACTTATCATATACATGTTTGCCTACATAGACCAGTAATAATGAATGAGAGGACGAATAATAGGTACTAGAAAGTCATGATCTGGAAATAATAAAAGTCTGAAACATTGAATAGAACATGCGGCAACCTGAAACAAGAGTCTTTCTGTCTTATGCAGTCTTGCCAAGCTATGTACCCCAATTATGCCACCTACTTGATTTTATAACATGTTTAGGGTATAATAAAAGTAACAGTATATTTTGTAGGAATAAAATAAAGATAAAAACAAAAGTAGGAATATGCATAAGTTAAATTAAAAATAATAAAGAAGATTTGCGGCTATTGTAAAAATATCATAAATTGATTTGCAAATATTAGAAGAGTTGGAGGACCAAAGTGAAATAAAAGGGGATAAAGATCAAATAAGGATCAAGGCTAAATAAATATGCTTTATTTTGGTCTTGAAGAAAGGGAGAGAAAATACGGACAAGAGAGAAGAAAGAAGAAGAAGAAGAAGAAGAATAGAAAAGAAAAGAAAAGAAAGAAAGAAGGAAAGGGAAAAAGAAGATCGGGTATGGAATTTGAGTATGGATGTTTATGTCTTGTGTTGTATGGGACTTGTTGAGTTTCATATGGAAAAGTGTCGAATTTTTGTATAATAGTATGGGTGTGTATGGTTTAGTTTGGAAACTCCCGATCTCATTTCTTGTTAGGATTAAGTTGAGAAGAAATTTCTAAGGATCCTATGTATGTGTCTTGAAGAAGTCACAGTTGCAAGTTGAACCAAGAAAATTCCTTTATTTTTGGATCATATCGATGGTCGGACCTTAGAACGGGTTTTTGGGCCAGAAATAAAGGGAATTTAGAAGTGGAGTCATTTCCCTAGTAGAGTGTAGCTACATCGATGAGGCCAGAATGTTAGGATTTTGAATATCAGTTTAGGCCATGTAGACAAAGTTATAGGTCCTTTTTAAGTCTGTTCGATAGGTCTGGTCGAGATCTGAGTTAAAGTCAGAGTTAAAGTTCGAAATTAAAGTGGACTTTAGAACGAGTTTTTGGGTCATAAATAAAGGGAATTTGGAAGTGAGTCCTTCTAGTAAGTTGTAGCCACATCAATGAACTTGATGTTAGGCTTTTTAATTTCTCAATTTGGACCTACCGACAGAGATGTAGTCTTTTACTCTGAATAGTCAAATGGGTGAGAGTCGGCCATAGAATTAGATCGGCGAGTCGTGGACCTCATGCGTAGAGGAACATGGGACCCTCATACACAGCGAAGGTCGGCGGACCTCAAGCAGTGGTCGGCCGGACCTCGTCACGTAGAAGGTCGTGAGCTCGTCTGTCAAACTCGGCTCGTCGATTAAATTGACCTTCGGGATTTGACTACGTATGACCTGCGGCCCGGAGGAGTGTAACATCTCAAGATCCGAACTCAGATTGGGTGTTCTTGGACTCTATGGAAGACCATTGAGTCAGAATCCATCCATATGCTGAGGAGGATATTAGATGTCGAGAACAAGGTGATAGATCGAAGCTCATCCAGGTCGGGTCAGCTCAGCCGGTTCGAGTTTGACTCGTATGACTTCCCGACTTGGAAGGTCATAAATCTGATAGAACTCAGGTCCCGGGTGTTCTTGGACTCTATGGAAAGCCCATTGAGTCGAAATACATCCATAGATAGCTTGATAAAATTGGAATTCATATTAGTTCAGAAATCATGAAAATAGTAGGCGCTGCAGTAAGTATAGTTCTTCGTAACATGAATTCATAAATAGCTTATAAGCATACATGGGAAGCATAGTTATTTATGCATCTAATGAAGATATGAGCGATGAAAAATATGAATAAATGATTGGATAATATGTATCATATGATTAGAATGACAATAATTATTCGGGAATATGGTATATCTTGAACATAAAATACATATTGATTATGCCTTAGAACTTTTATGAGTAGAGGGATAGATGGGCATTCTATTAGGAAAAATAAATTACGCGACATATAAGTTATGTTGTATTTACGTTCGATATCGAGGTCAGTTTGGGTCAATGACATAGATCAGTTTGGATCAATTGGCCACAGAAAGGGTCACCACTGCGCCTTCGCTCCTTTATAAGATGATCATTATCTCGTCTGTGTAGCCAGTGCCTTCGGGCCTTTACAGTTTCCTGTATCCACTTCTAAAGTTTATGCGGACATGAAACATAAAGAAAATGACCGATATATGCAAGCGAAGGTAGAATATGACATGATATGAGAAGCATAACATTTTCTATGCGATGAAGAGTATCTGATTACAAGAATAAGAAGTAAAGTCTGAAGATGACATGAAAAAGTATATGGAAGATGTGAAGTGAAAATTGTTATGAAAAGTATATATATGAAATGATGAGGAATGCGTAGCTGTTATATGTGTTATATGCATTTGTATAGAATTAGGGTGACCGCCCAATAGGAGTCATCCATGTGTTTTTAATTCCCTTTCAAGGCGTAAAGCATACGGGTGTTCAATCAGTGTAGGTAGAAACTAGAAGACGGGACAATCCATCGGTCAGGCGCGCGTCGATAGGTGCCCGGCTAGAAGACCTTTAGGTCTATTTTGTATATGAAATTTTTGTAAACATTGTGAATGTGTAAATGTTGGTACTTCCATATTTGGGCTTGTATATATATTTTGTAATCTGGCACGCTCTGAGAATATATCTGAGATAAATGTTTAACATTATATGAATATGCTAGTGTAAAGGTTAAAAAAAAAAAAAAATGACCCTTCACTTGACATCCTATGCCGAGAAGGGGCGTCACAGTTTAGTGGTATCAGAGCCTAGGTTTAGGCGTTTCTGGAAAAGCCTAGGTTTAGGCGGCTCTGGAATAGAGTATATATGATAGAAAAGCCCATGTTTAGTAATGTGTTGGCCTGATGTGGATGTCCTTGTGTTTTGTATAGATGGATCGTCCTGAAGAAGGCTGCTTTGAGTGTTAACTTGATGGAACAAGGGTTATCGGCCGAACCTTAGAAAGTAATGTACTGTGGGCCAGAAGCCTTGTTAAGAATATCGCGAGAGCGTGACTCGGGTTTGGATAGATTGACTCTCTAGCTCGATAGACACGGTAAGAAGACATGAATGGGAGGAATTCATGGAGTCGAAGCATGAAAGAGTCAGAGAAAATGGGTCTGGTTGAAAAGTTAGAAGGGTATTAGAAGAGGTTAGATGTCCTCCCAGGCCAGAGAAAGTATCATGTGCGGTCTATTTGTGCAATTGAGGCATATGATTAGTGGAAACTAGCTTGAAGTCGAGTTCTAAATCCCATGACTTAGGAGTTCTTTGTCGAGAGTTCGGGGGGCCAAAGTATAGGGATTCCAAGTGCGGAAGCAGTTCCTAGGGTGGAAGCGAAAGAACTTATCCGGTGGGGCGAGATAGCAGAAGAATTTAGTCACCTCGGTAAGTATGCACGGAATTGGTTTCAGAGGCATTTCGGTGTAAGCGGTGAGAGATGGATTGCATGATTCCATCCAAAAGATATTTGGCACCTATGACTTCTCTCCAAGCGGTGGATTCTGTCGGTGGTCAATGCAATGAGTAGAGCTAAACGAAGCGTGAAGATTTGAGAAGAGTTTTCTAGAGGAGCTTAGGTCACCATCGAGGAAAAAGGTACAGAGAATCTCGACTCAATCAAAATATAGTTTCGCTACGAGGTAGAGAGGCAAGGTCGATGGCACGTAGTATAGGTAGAAAGTGCTTCGGTGACCAGGAGAAATTCACGAATGTCCTCATTGCCATAAAAGGCATTTACAGGAGTTTGTAGATTAGTGACGGGGGTGTTTAGTGTGGGAAGCCTTGATCATTTGATAACGGTGTCCCCCGAGAATCGGGGATGTGGGAAGTCAACAAGGAAGTGGTAGGAGAGATGCGGCACCACTTTCATTTCGCCGATCGGTAGAAATTCGTAGTGGTCCGTATCGGCATAGAAGGACGAGGAGCATAGTTTCGAGAGACGGAGTGGATCGTCCTGTGCCTCTGGCACCGGCTGCGAGCATATCTCGCATGAAGCTCGTGAGGTCCAGGATGCTCACGAGGTTATCGTAGTATATTTTCTTTATATGATATTGAGATGCATGCATTGATTGATCCTGAATCCACTCATTCATATGTATGCATTGAGCATGTGTTTGATAAGATACCACCAGCAGTGGAACAGTTAGCATATGACATGCATGTAACTAGTCCGTTGGGGCACAGCGTTAGTGTGAATAACATATATATAATTGCCCCATTGTTATACAAACAAGAGAGTTTCTTGCTGATTTGATAACCTTACCATTCAGCGGGTGCGACGATTCTAGAGCGTGGATTTAGTTGTCAACCGTATCGTTGATTGTGGACAAAGAGCGGTAGTGTTGAGATGCTCGACCCGAGGCGAGGTAATAGTACAGGCATTGGATCCAGTGTAATGTCGATGTGATATCCACTATCTTGGTAGGGAGATTTATGAGGAAAGGATGTGAGACATTCTTGGATGTGATACTTGACTGGAAGAGGAAGTGAGTTGTGCGTAGAAAGGATCCATTAGTAAGGGAATTTCCGGATGTATTCCACGAAGGATTGCAGTATTCTACTTGAGAGAATTGGACTTAGCTATAGAAATTGTACGAGGAGCAGTCTATGTCTAGGGCAAGTATGGGATGTGGCTCAGCGAGTTGAAAGAATTAAAGAGTCCCGATTCGCGAGAACTTTTGGATAAAGTTTATCGGGCCAGTCATGTCCCAGCAGAGTGCACACATTTTGACTGTGAAAAGAAAGATGGCACTGCGGATGTGCATTGATTATCGGCCGGTCGATAAGGTGACGGTGAAAATAAGTACCCATTGCGAGAGTGAAGATCTTTTTGATCGGTTGAAAGAATGGTGTCTTTCGAAGATGAACTACGTCGGGAGTATTATCGGGTTGAGAGTAAAGGAAGGAAGTGTGTGTTGCATTTAGAGCAGATATGGCCCATATGAGTTTGGTCATGCCATTTGGGTTAACTAATGTCTATAGGCATCATTCATGGATTTGATGAATAGGGTTTTTCGACCACTATGTGGATCAAATTTGTTGTGGTTTATTGATGACATCTAGTGTATTCTAAGGATGCTGCAGGAACATGAACCGCTTTGAGAATAGTCTTAGAGGCGTTAAGAGAGAAAAGAAGTTATACTAAACTTTCAGCCAATGAGATTTTTGGCTAAAGGAAGTCTTATTCTGACATTATTAGTAATCTCTTTGAGGGTATAGAGGTGAGTCTGCTAAGATTGAAGCGAGTTGTGAATTGGAAAACACCTCGATGCTTAGGGTGAGGGTTTCTTGGGCTATGAGGTTATTATAGAAGATTTGTGAGGGCTTTTACGTCATGGCTTCTCCGTTCCACGAGATTACTTAGGAAAGAAATAAAAGTTTGAGTGGACGAATGAATGTGAAATAGTTTTGAGCCGGTTGAAGAATCTTGGATTTGAAGCACCCGGTATTGATCACGGCCTACGCCCGGAGAAAGAGTATACCTTATGCAGTGATGCTTCGGGCATTGGTTTTGAATCGTGTGCAAGATGGGAAAGTAGTGGCTTATGCGTCGAGACCAGTTGAAGAAGCCACATGAACCGAGAGAATTATCCATCATGATCCCAGAGTTGGTACGTGGTAGTGTTTGCTTTAAAAATATGGCTGACACTACTTATACGAGGAAAAATGTAGAATTTACAGATCATAAGAGTCTCGAGAAGTACTTGCTAACGAAGAGTTAAATTTGAGACAACGGAAATTGGTTAGAGTTATTTAAGGATTATGATGCATCATAGATTACCACCAGGAAGGCTAATATAATGTAGATGCTTTAAGTCGAAAAATAGTGGTTTAACGTGTGCTTCTGATGCGATGATTGGAAGCTAGCAAATGATGGAGCTATGTTAGCTCAATTAGAAAGCGCAACCGTTTAAAGCAAAGTTATAGATCTTGAAGAAAAATGATGAAAAACTCGAGAAAAGAGATTCTGAGATGGTTAGAGATGGTAGCCAGGACTGATTTTTAGAAAATTTGGAAGTTTGTATTTCCGGGAAATAGATTATGTGTGCCGGATGATAAAGAGCTAAAGCAAAGTTGTTGAGGCTCATATCTGGTATTTACCATGCATCTGGAGGAATAAGATGTACGAGGACTTGAAAGCAGTTTTATTGGTGGAAAGGTAGAAAAGAAAAGAGATATGGTAGGTAATATTAATGCAAGTGTTTGGCGTGTCGGCAAGTCAAGGCGAACTTGAGAATCTTACAGGTTTGTTAAATCCTTCGATTCCTGATGGAGTGGGATAACGTACCATGAACTTTGTGTGGTTTCCCTCACCTGAAAAAACATTACTCTGTCTCGGTGATTGTAGATAGGCTCCGCAAGTGGCCATTTTATACCCGGTCGGGGATTGACTATTCTATGGATCGACTAGTTGAGTTATATATGTGGATGAAATTGTGCGATTGCATGGTGTGTGATTTATCTGTGTGTCGGATAGAGATATCTGCGGTTACATCAAGGTTACGGAAAGATTACCGGTCGACTTTAGGCATGGCGGATTTTAGCACGGTATTCCATCGAAGTAAACGGGATGGGCGATCGAAGATTGGGATTCAGTGCTCGAAGATGGCCGAGGTTGTGTCATGGAGATTTTCGGAAGTAGGATAGGTATATTTACATTTGATGGGTGCTATAACAATAGTTTTCAAATCAAGCATTGGTATGGCACCATATGAAGCTTTGTATGGCTAGGAAATGTAGAACTCTGTGTGTTGGACATAATTGAATGAAGCGTAAACTAATGAATTAAGGACATAGTAAAAGATCTGAGAAGAAAGTACAAGTTATTCGGCGAGAGGTTAAAGACGGCAGAGTGATGCGACAAAGTCGTATGCTAACCTAAAGAGGAGATATTGAATATAGCGTGGAGACAAGGTCTTTTAAGGTATCACCATGGAGGAAAATTTTAAGGTTTGGTCGGAAGAGGTAAGTTGAGTCAGGGTTCGCCCAGGGCCGTATGAGATTTTAGAGCGTTTTGGCTTCCACTTGGCTTATCCGGTGGCACTCCGGGGTTGCGGTGATGTGTTTCATGTGTCGATGCTTCGGAGATACGCTTTGATGGTCGCACATACTACGGTCTGAAGATACAAGTGCAAGAGGATTTATCATATGATGAGGAGCGAGACATACGGGCACGAGAGGTGTGATTCTTGAACAAACAAGTGCCGAATTAGTGAAAGTGCTTTCGGCAACACCACGGTAAGAAGAAGCTACTTGGGGCGAAGCAATTATGAGGCGCGGTATCCATGACTTTTCGAATCAGTGTAATTTCGAGGGCGAAATTTTTTTAAGGGGAGAGTTGTAACACCCCAATTATACCTATGGTTTTATAACATGTTTAGGGTATAATAAAAATAACTGATATATTTTGTAGGAATAAAATAAAGATAAAAACAAAAGTAAGATATCGCCAAGATTAAATTAAAATAATAAAAGAAAGATTTGAGGCTATTGTAAAAATATCATAAATTGATTTGCAAATATTAAGAAGGATTGGAGGACGAAGTGAAATAAAAGGATAAGATCGAATAAGGATAGGCTAAAAATAAATATCTTATTTTGATTTTGAAGAAAAGTAAATACGGACAGAGAGAAGAAAGAAAGAAGAAGAAGAAGAAGAAGAAGAAGAAGAAAGAATAGAAAGAAAAGAAAGAAAGAAGGAAAGGAAAAAGAAGATCGCTAATTATGAAATTTGAGTATGGATACATGTCTTGTGTTATGCAGGACTTGTTGAGTTCAGTATGGAAAAGTGTCGATTTTTGTATAATAGTATGAAATTGTGTATGGTTTGGGTTTGGAAACTCCCAATCTCATTTCTTGTTAGGATTAAGTTGAGAAGAGTTCTAAGGATCATGTATGTGTCTTAGGAAGTGCAGTTGCAAGTTGAACGAAAATTCCCTATTTTTTTGGAGTCATATGCGATAGTTGGACTATAGAAACGGAGTTTTTAGACTAGAAATAAAGGGAATTTAAAGTGAATCTCTACTGATAATTGTAGATACATCAATGAACTTGATTTTAGGCTTTTGAATATCTCGATTTAGACCCATGTAGAAAAAGTTATGGTCCTTTTACCGAGTCGCTCAAATTTAGATCTGAGTCGAGTCGATTCGATCGATTCGGTCAACTAGCGGACAAAAGCGAAGAAAGTTTTGGGTCAAATCAAAGGGAATTTGGAAGTAAGTCCTTCTAGTAAGTTGTAGCCACATCAATGAAATTGATGTTAAGCTTTTGAATTTCTCAATTTGGACCACTGTAGACCAAGTTATGGTCTTTTTACTCTAAACAGTCAAATGGGTGAGATCATCGGCCGTAAATTAGATCCAATGAAGTTGACAGTGGACCTCATGCGTGAGAGGTCGACGGACCTCATCTGCGATGGGAATCAGCGAGACCTCATGCAACAAGGTCGATGGGGTCAGCCAGGACCTCATGCAGACGAGGTCAACCAAGCCTCAAACATTGAGAGTCAAATGAGACCTCATCTGTAGAGGTCGGTAGAGCTCGTCCGGTTCGAATCGGCCGTCGGGATTTGACTACATATGACCTCCAACCGGAAGGTCATAACTTCTCCGTCCGAACTCCGATTTGGGTGTTCTTGGACTCTATGGAAAGAACATTGAGTCAAGAATCTATCCATATGCCTGAGGAGGATATTAGATGTCAGACCGAGGTGATAGATCAAGCTCGTCCAGGTCAGGTCAGCTCGGCCAGTTCAGGATTTGACTACGTATGACTTCCAACTTCAGAAGGTCATAACTTCTTCGTCCGAACTCCGATTTGGGTGTTCTTGGACTCTATGGAAAGCCCATGGAGTATAGAATCCATCAATATTCCTGAGGAGGATATTAGATGTCAGACCGAGGTGATAGATCAAGCTCGTCCAGGTCAGGTCAGCTCGGCCAGTTCAGGATTTGACTACGTGTGGCTTTGCCCGGAAGGTCTTAGCTCTTCGTCCGAACTCAGTTGGGTGTTCATGGACTCATGAGCCCATTGAGTCAATAATCCATCCATATGCCTGAGGAGGATATTAGATGTCAGAACGAGGTGATAGATCGAGCTCTTCCAGGTCAGGTCAGCTCGGCCAGTTCAGGATTTGACTACGTGACTTCAACTTAGGAAGGTCATAAACAACTAGATCGAACTCCGATTCGGGTGTTAACTGGGCTACATGGAAAGCCCATTGAGTCAAGAATACATCCATAGATAGCTTGATAAAATTAGAATTCATATTGGTTCCAGAAATCTTGTGAAAATAGTAGGCCTTACGAGGTAACTATAGTTCTTAAATTATGAATTCATAAATAGCTTATATGAAAAGCATACATAGGAAGCATAGTTATTTATGCATCTAATGAGATATGAACAATGAAAAAATATGAATAAATGATTGGATGTATATATCATATGATTAGAATGACAATAATTATTCGAGAATATAGGTATATCTTGAACATAAAATACATATTGATTGTGCTGTTTTTAGAACACGGTAGAGGATAGATGGGCGTACTGTTAGGAAAAATAAGTCTGCGGCATATAAGTTATGTTATGTTATATTCACGATATCAGGCCACAGTTTGGGTCGATGACATAGATCCGTTTGGATCGGGTGGCCCAAAAAGAAGGGTCACAGCTGCGCCTTGACGCCTTTATAAAGTGATCATTGTCGTCTGATAGCCAATGATCGCATACGGCGCTACGAGTTTCTTGTATCCACTTCTAAGGTTTATGCGGACATGAAACATAAAGAATGGCCGTATATCTAAGCGAAGGTAGAATATATGACATGATATGAGAAGCATAACATTTCTATACGATGAAAGTATACGATTAAAAAGACTAAGTAAGTCACAGATGACATGAAAAAGTATACAATAAGGAAGGAATGTAAAGAAATAGAAAAGTGAATTACATGAAAAGTATATATATATGAAATGATAAGAATCTGTAAGCGTATATGTGTTATATGCATTTGTATAGAAGTGGGTGACCCTTAATGGAAGTCATCCATGTGTTTTAATTCCCAGCAGCGTAAAGCAGCACGAATATTCAATCGATATGGAGTCAGAAGAAACTGAAGACGGGACAATCCACATCGAGTCAAAGGCCACGCATCGATAGGTGCCCACTAGAAGACCTTTAGATTACATTTTAATGTATGAAATTTTTGTAAACATTGTGAATATTGTAAATGTTGAACACTTCATATTTGGAGCTTGTATATATATTTGAATTCTGCGCTCACGAGAATATATCTAGATAAATGTTTAACATTATATGAATATGCTAGTGTAAAGGTTAAAAAAAAAAAATAAAAAATTGGCCCCTCACTTGACATCCTATGCCGAGAAGGGGCGTCACAGTAACACTATTAGGCGTTCACGGCACACGAGAAATAGAAGTGTCGTCGCTGGAAACGAGTGTCGACACTAAGCGAGGCGTAACTGCGGCCACACGAAACAAGTCTTGAAGTAACACTATGCGGGAGTGTCGTAGCACTAATCGGGCGGTGCCTACCATACGGAAATAGAGTGCTTGGGTGCAGACGGGAGTGACCAGGCACTAAGCGGGCGTGCCCTATTCATTCACTATCCGGTCTTATGCAGGCCTACAATTACATGCGTTTTAGAGCTTTTTATACTAGTATTTATAACATTCTTTACAGGCATAAAAATAGAAAGCAAAGCAATGAGAAGAGGCAAGAGCAAAGCTGTTCAAGGACGGGTTCGCTGGCCAGAAACATCCCTTCGCCTAAAGCTGAGCAGCACTCCACTGCCCTAAAGCCGAGAGAGCGTCAGGGGCTGGGGGAACAAAAATAAAGGCAATTTTTTTGCTCCACATTTTATGATTATCAATCAGAAACAAAAAAATTCAAACCAAATCACAAAACCCAACTCAAACATAACAAAAACATAATTAAGGAAGAGTTGGGGTTTTCCTAACACACCCATAAACATAGAATGTGTTAGGATAGTTTCCTAACACACATATAAACAAGGAAAGAGGTTAGAGATTTTCCTAACCTTGATTTCTTTAAAGCTTAAACCGAGCTTCCATTTTTCTTCTTTTCTTTCTCTTCTTCTTGTCCTTCCCCTTACTTGAACAAGTAGAACTCCAAAGAAAATGAAAAGAAAGCAACCAAAATGGCTTCTTCTCTCGTAAACCGTATGCCACAGCTCTAAACGAACAAATGGGAAATTTCCTTCTGAAATGACTTGTTGTCTTATGAGACTGGCTCAAGTTTCTGCTTACTATTTAGTCCTTCTTCTTCATTCAAATTTCAAATCAACTTATTAATATTCTACTTTAACATATAACCTTTTTATCTTATGTCTTTTAGGTCTTTAATAGGCTAATTCCCAGTTTACCCTTTTTCACTCTTAGCACCTAAATTTACGAAAAATACAAAATTTGACTTCTATTGTACCCTAAACATATCATAAAACTCTTTAGGGTATAATTTTGAATTATTACATATATCTAAATCAAACTGCGAGAGAAGACACAGTAAGGGTGAACATTTCATTCTTCGGATCTTACGTAGTTGATCCGAGAGTAGTTCTTCACGACGGTCCGTCGAGAGCCTCAAGTTGAGTTCGCTAAAGGAGCCTTGACTACCTTTGTCATTTCGATCAATCACCAGCTGGCCCATCTGAGATCCAAGCATACTTTAGGCGGTGAAGAAGAAGAAGATAAAGAAATGAGAGAAGATCAGATAGGCAAAGCTTGTCGGCACGGGGTTGGAAGCCTTTGTGGATTGGGTAAATCCAACTCTTCCTACAAGAGAGAGTTAGGGTGATCATCCTGCCCCCCAGATTGCTAGAGAGCCAACTGAGGAGAGTGAGCAAGACATGTCCAATCTTGTTGCTAGATTTGCCACGCGAATGCACAAGCGAGCTGCTAGTGCTCAAGGGGAAACTATCCTCGATTTTGGAGTACTAGGTCGCAAGCGTCTAAAGCGATCGGGTTTAAATGAAGAGGTTCAGAAAAGCCCGACAATAATTATTTCGGACTCTCTAGAATGAGCCTTTGATGCCCTTTCGACTCTAGAGGCGCACTTTGCAGGATCTCGAGGAGTCTTCACGCATCCTGAGGATGGGACTTGGCCGGAGGACCTCCAGTGCGATAAGATTAAGTGGGTGATGCTCCCTCTGCAGAGACAACCGTTTGTCCATTGCTCTCGCCTAGACTGTCTAACCTCGCAATTATCGGCCCTAGTAGACGAGGGTTCGATGGTGATGCTTGAACTCACTGTCATCGATGAAGTGTGATCACCTTTAAATGAGACAATGTTTTGTTCCTAGTCAGAATCTTTTGCCAAATCAATTATTGATTGCGAGGCCCCTTAATGAGAGGGACACTTCTATCAGCTGTAATATGCAAACTCCTACCCCTGACCTTCGAATATCGGTGGTGGCTCTTTTTGAAGAGTATTCCATTCCCTTCCCAGGCTATATGGATAAAATATCCTAGCAGCACGTGGTTGAAGATGGAATGTATATTCGCAACCACGATTTTAACGAGACGGCTGAGCTTGTAAGGCTAGGCTTCTAATGTTTGAGCGTGAGTCTTATGCTGTGATTTTCTTCTAACACCTCTTCCTTTATGGTACATCGCAGCTATCAAAATATGGCGTGCTATACAGTGAACTTCATCTTATTTGGACGTCAGAAGCTACGGCGTTATGCTCAGTCTACTGCATCTAAGCACCATGCCTTAGAAGATGCCCTAGACAAGATCAAGGCTAGGTCTAAGCATTGGGAATGGAAGGCCAAGGAGGGCATAGAGAGAATGACCAGTGAGGAGAAAGAGAGGGATGAAGCCAAAGAAGAAGCTCAGATTGCCGGCGGTTTGCCGTTGCAGCGGGGTGATGCGAAGGTCTTGAGTGGAGGATGGTGCTGGGGTCAGATGCCACTGACGGTTATGGAGGAGAATTTAGGCGTAAAGTGGTGAGTTGCCTCCCTGGAGGTTGAACGGACTTCACTTTTGTTGGAGGTTGGGACAACCAAAGATGAAGTGTCTTCTCTTTAATCTCAGGTGGGCAAGGACAAAGCAGCCATGGAGGTGGGTATCGGGCCATGATCAGTGCCTGTTACCAGTGTGTGTTCTGTCTGCATTATGTGTCCAAGATCTGACAATCATACTAATTCCTGCCTCTATATGAGTTTTTGTGAATCCTAGGTGCCCCTCGGTCCTAATAGCCACTAAGGCCACAATAGTTGAGGTGGATCAGAGTGAAGCGATAGAGGAACTAGAGAGGAGTGCTCCCGCTGGGGATTTTGTTGGAACATCTTAAGTTCCTTTTCTTTCATTTAAAAAAAAAAAAAAAATTCTATAAGGGGCCTCGTATGGTCGTCAGGACTCATATGTTTTTATGGAACCATTGAAGCCATTGGCGTATTTTGGAAAATTTCTGAAATTTGATATTTGATTTACTTATGCGATTGATATTCTTTGTTTAACAATTTTACGCTGCTGAACTTGACTAGGATAGTTGCACGGGGATATTGTTACAGACACGAGAACTAGAGCGGTATGGGTGTGTACGGGCTAGTAGGTAAAACACCATTTCTAGGCTTTGGCTTTAGCCAACGGGTTCAGAGCCACTTTTAGACTTTGACATATGCCCCATTGGTAAGGGCCACTTTGGTCTTTAAGTATGTACGGCCCGGTGGAGATGAAACACGGTCTTTAGTATGTCTTGATAGGCTAGGAGCCCGCCAGTCTTTAGTATGTGCCAACAGGCTAGGAGCCACTTTTGGACTTTGATGTGTGCCAGCAGGTTAGGAGCCACTTTTGGTCTTTAGTATGTGCCCAGTTGGCTAGAGCCATACAGTCTTTAGTATGTGCGCGAATAGGAGCACTTACAGTCTTTAGTATGAAATTTATTCAGAATTGAAAATATTTAAAGAAAACTTTATTGATAATTTCTCTTAAGATGCATAACATTCCATATCTAGGCAATGACATTCCGTCTGGCGGTTTATTTAATGCGTCACGATGGGATAAGTTTAATATACCCTAAGAAAGCTTCATACCTTACGCTTGAAGGTTGGTGATTTGCAATAAATATGTTGTCTTTGTCGGGCCATGTTTGGTACGCGAGTTAAGCGAGGATTAATTTTGTATTACGATTTGGGACTAATGCAGTCGGATTGGGGCGAGACGAGATTTAATCTTGTCTTGTGTTTAGTACGATCTGAGCGAAATTATGAGCTTTTATCTGCGTTTGGTACATACTTTAGGACTGGAGTGGTGTTTGTTTTTTTTTTTTTGCTTAATCTTTGAATAGAAATTTTTAACTTAATCTTTGAATAGTACTTAATAAGCGTTAATTATTAAGTTGTTTGTTTTAACATTAGGTAGTGAGTAGGGATATGTGGGACCAGTTATTTTGGATTCGAGTCCGACCTCATTCTTAATGACACTTGGGTTTAATTTAATTACCCAATCGGGTTTTTAATAGGTTTGAGTTTATTTTATCAAATCTGATACTGGTTCAGGTATTGTTACTCTCTGTAAAACCCGAAAAAATTAGAAATTTTCAAAAATGGCAAAATGTTAATAAAAATAATAAATTGTCATAAGGGTTCAGAGAAGCCTAGAAAATTCTCTAGATCTCGGATGATGAAACGAACTGCGCCGTTAAATTCGTCTCGCGAAATATAGTGACCCAGAAAAAGTTTTGTCGAATTATGAGACAAGCGAAATTTTTTTCGATTTTCTGGGTGATAAGTTGTCAGTGACTCCAGGGACGAGATTTTTACGAAAATCTTGAAAGTTAGGAAATGGTTTCGGGGTAGAAACGGGCCGAATGAAGTAATATGAATCATGTATCCAAAATAATAATAATAAGCCCTGCCCCGATTATATTTTAAAATAATTTTTATTATTTTATTTTTTATATTTTAATATACATAATAATTATTATTATAATGTTTTTTAATAAATAATTTATAAAAAATTCATAATATATTTTTTTGGGATAATATATATTCCTAATTTATATATTGTTAAATTTATATTTTATAATATATTATATCATATATAATATATTAAGCTATTTTTTTTATTTCATGTATTTATTATTAGTTATTTGATAATATATTAGTTAATAAATTTTTTGTTTAAATTTTTTAGTTACATTAATTATTTTTTTGTAAAAAACTATAAAATATTTTGTCCCCGGTTTAGTCCGGGCGAGACCGGTAGTTGAGGGGTTAAAAACGAGCAAAATAACTTCGCGCCATTAATTTTGTCCCCGATTTAGTCGGTCCGGCATCTGCCTTGGCGCACTTCACTAATTTTGTCGAATTAGTCTGCTCACTACTATGTCATTTTACCAAACATGGCTCATGATCTACTTGAGTACCACGTAGCATCAAGCGATTAATACAAGGGTAGACGAAGTGCATCATAATGAGGGCGGCACAATGATCCTGTTTAGGTTGACAAGATGAAAGGATATCGGTATCTATTGGCAAATATCTTAATGGCTACGTGCGTATTGGTAGCATTTATCATAGCCTTAATTTTGACAACTCTTAAGAGCTTCTATACATTTGGTCTTCGATTGATATTAGTGCGTGAAATGGCGCTAAATATAATTTATGGCACAATTCGGATTATGTTGGGATTCTTTGCTCCGAATTTGTAATTATTTCTTCCTTGCCACTGATTCCTCGTAGTCACCTTAACATTACATACCTCTGAAGTGTCCTAACCTTGATAAGCTTTTCCACGAAAACTTTAGGCTTGACACTGTGGCTACATTTCACCATGCCACGATCTCTATGATAATCTCACTGCAAGGATCTGTTTCTTTAGGAAGGATCTGTCTGGATTGGTGCAAGCCATTTAAACTCCGACAAGTCGCAAATGATGGAAAGTAACTACGTATGAGATATTCGAAGTGAAATTGTAGAATCGTCTTACGTGATTGATCGTAGGACCGCTTTCGGTCTTTGCTTAGACCTTCCTTGGACTCGGACCGGTTTCTTCCCAAGCTTGACTTATTTCCCTCAGCCGTTGGTTTTGTAATCATGTGATGCAGGGCATTGCCGCGAATATTATCCTTCAACATTGAGTACTTATTAGCCAGTCTTTATAACTCTTCCATTGTCATTGGTGGTTCTAAAGATAGTGATTGGAAAAAGGGAGTAGATGGCTCAAAGCTTCTCTTAAAGTTTTGGAGGATTGCGATCCATGTATATGATTCTACATCTGAGCGGCTCTAAACCTCTAGTGAAATCTCGAATAGACTCCCTTCATGCTTTGAATAGTTTGCAAAAGAGCTAATGTTATCTTTTTCACAGAACAAAGATACTATGATATGAATCGACCCGCTGATTCGTTGAGCAAAATTTATTGAATTCATGGAGCTTGTGAAACCGAGGCTAACGATTTTGAAGTAAACTAGTCGAGTACTGTAATTTGGTTGTTCTTAGGCATTTAGTATAAATCGCCTAATTATGATGGAGCATATGATTGTAAGGGTCGTCAGGAAGCCCGATGGCGTGGTGAAAGGCTGGTATGACAAACCTGCTTGAGTGGCTCGTAGTCGAGAATGTGTTGTCTGGGCGAATAAAGCATGTCATCAGTCTCTCAGAATCTAGAGCTGTGGCGACATATAGAATGTTATTACTGTACCAAAGGCAGGATGTACAAGCGACATTGGTGGCATCATGCGCGCGAGCGGCTCTTGGTGGCATCGTACTTCTTGAGCGATATTGGTGGCATCGTGCCGTGACGTCACCCAGTGGCATCGTACATGTGGGCAATATTGGTGGCATCGTACCTGTGGGCAGTGTTGGTGGCATCGTACATGCGGGCAATACTGGTGGCATCATACCTACGGGCAATACTTGTGCATTCCTAGGGGCTTGATATGGTACGTGGATTACCAGTCACCTTTACTCTCCTTGGCACGTAGGATGCTGTAATGGCATCACCAAAGGTAGGGTGATGCAGAGGCCTCTTATGCTCTCCCGGGAATTCTTTGCTGGTGAGAGACTCAAAAATGGGGAACTACCTGAGGACAACTCATCATCTGCTGCGGTATCAACATTGTTTGGGATAATGAGCTCCTTTCCTTTATTGCGAGCGATTAGATGCACAACTCGACCACTATCACGTACATCTTTTCTAACATTGCGACTTTTTTCTATTTGGGCCCACATGGCTGATCATTCTCACCTTGTAAGCGTTCGACGCAACCTTAGAAAATCCTTAAATGCATCTTCTTTGCTCCTCTGCTTCTTCTCCATCTCTTGATGCAAATGAAGGAATTGATCTTCTGACAATTGGTTCATCGGATTGCTTGACATTGTGAAAGCCTCGGGCGAATCAGACGTGGAAAGGGGAATCGATAGAGTTCCAAGGGATGAAGGGCTACTAGATAGTCATTGAAGCTAAGCCTTTGAGCACATGACGAGACTTACGGTCGATTCCCGCAGGCGACTCGATTGCAAGAACCTTGATTGTGAAACCTTTGTGACATCGTGATACAACGTGAACTGCGAAAAATGTGATCGATGGAGTGTGCTAGGTCAACTCCGATGATTAAGTTAGCACAAGATGGATAAGAAGAAGCAGAGAGTTCACACATATGGAATTGTCTATTCCTTACCTTGTGGGGGATCTTCCCAATTTATAGGGCTTGGTTCCCTAATCTCCGCTTGGTTTTAGGGATAAAATATGTTTTTTCTTATAAAAGATTACCCTTCCAAGAAATAAGAGATTTGGCGAGTCGATCGACAAATATCTCTTTGCGTATTTGAGAAGAGCATTGGTAAATTTGGGGACTTGGAATCCTAGGCAGTGCCTATGTAAGTCTTTGAGAAGACACCCTGGTTTTCTCAGACGGTCTTTATGACTTTTATATCTAGATAACATCCGCCTGGTTTTAATAGGATAAGCGGGCTTGGACCGTTTTACAACGCGGGCCAAGTAGACCCTAGGCCCGTTAAGTAATGGGCTGAGATCATAGTACTCCTGACCTTTATTATTGTCGGAGGTTTCAATCCCGACCTGACAACGATTGCAGGAGAGGATCCTTGGGGATCAGAGAGAGAAGGGCTCGGCTCTATCCCAGGTAGCTAGGGATCTTGAATAACGGAGACTCTCATGATGCTCACATTGAAAGTTGTTCCATCGAGATTGAGCACGACATTCCCGAATCTTGTGTAAAAATGAGTAGTGTGGTGGGTGAATTTTGGAGCAACAAAGCTGTCAATGATCCTGGTTTCTTCACTAAGATTGTGTTCCAAAGCAGATCGTGTTGTCAACGATTAACTTATTGGTAATTCCCTCTGCTTTGGATACAAATTCCCTCCGCAACAATCCCTCATAACAAATTCCCCGGATCGTCTTTGTCAGCGATTAATCTTCGAAGCAGGATAAATTCCTGCTTTGGAACCATGATCTTAGTGAAACCATCATTGTGACTTTGTTGCTAAAAAATTCACCCACCACACTACTTTTGTTTATGATGGACAAGATTTATGGGAATGTCGAACGTCTGATGGGCTGTACATGTTGATGAATCTAGTCCCGGATGGTCAAAGATGGAACTATTCCTCTGCATCCCATGTTCTCCGCATGTGGCTGAGATGAAACCTCTCTAATAATAATAGTTATGTAAATTACTATGATCTTTGAACCGATACTTAATGGGCTAGAATTAAAGCAGCTCCATGTTGTAAAGCGGTGACCCACTTATCCTGTGGTAAAACTGGCGAGATGTTATCCCATATAGAAGTAAAGGCCGTATGAAAAAAAACAGTGTCTTCTCAGGCTTGCTCGAGGAAGTCCATGCAAGTTTCAAGTTTCAAACCAGGTCATTCTACCGCATATGGCAAGTTCGTTATGGATAAGCATATAAAGACGGAAAATGCGCGGAGTATGTTTGTCGGCGTGACCCCGAGTTTCTAAATCTCTTGTTTCTTGGAAGAATGAGAAAAAACATATTTTATCTACAAAATCAGCGGAGACAAAGGAACTAAGCAATGGGAGAAATCCAGCAGCAGGAGATAGACAATTTCTATGTGTGAATATACTGTATTCTGCCATCTTTGTGTGACAATAATTGGAAAGCGTGGCGGCCACACCTCCACGGATCACCTGCACTGCGGGTTCTAGCTACGTGACCCGTGAACAGGAGGTTTTGGAGCAATCAGGACTAACACAGTCATCGGCAGAGATCGGCCGAAGAGCTGGAGTGCAGCTCAAGGCTTGGCCCCGACGGCTGCAGCCGCAAATCCCACTGGAACTCTGTCATCGCTGAAGCGATCACAGCCGGCGATCCCATGAACGTCGTCGAAAGATGAGACCTTCGTTGGCGCGCCGGGGGTAGAGGCGTGAGGAAGCGGGGCTGTGGCGTTTGCGAAGGCCGTCTTGAAGGCGCACGGCGTGAGGAATGACCCGGGTTCGCGGCGAGCACGCAATGAAAAACGCAATCATTATGCGTGATGATCAGAAGGCGTCGCATCGATAAACCAGCGATAGGAAGGGCTGCGTTATCTTTGACGATGTGGGTACCGGCGGTGATGAAGTTGTCTCGGCTTCCCCGATCTTGGTCTCAGCTGAAAAATGCTGGGAAGGCATAAAGGCTTTAGATAAGCCTGAGAGGCCTTTGCATCACTGCGGCTTTAGTGATGTAGTTGGTGGTGCGTCAGCGGGTAAGGAAGAGCGGCGGAGGCGAGCCCGACCGGTCAGCCACGGGAATGCCGCAGTATTGCCCCGGCATACGATGCACGATGGCTACGGCGATGCCGCGTACCGAAATGCGATGCCGCAATCGCGCCCAGCGGTGCAATGCCGCCATATTCCGGGAGTACAACTCTGTCGTGTGCCATGGAATGCGATGCCCGCAAATGGCCTACAAATGCGATGCCATGATATTGCATGCGGGCATGATACCCGCTGTCGCATTTTGTACATCCGCGCTTTGATGCCAGGTGACCCATTTTATATGTCGCGCTCGACGGTCGGAGACCCGATGACATGCCATTAAGCCCCCCAGGACAGCACGTTCTTGACTGAGCCATATCGCGGGTTTGTCGCCCCATTTGCCCGTTTGGTGGCTGTTGACCCTTACGATCACATACTCCATTATAATTAGGCGATGATACTAAATGCTGGAAACGACCGGCTATTGTGCAAAGTATTTTGACTAATTTTCAGGGGCTGCGTGCACGATTTCTAAGCTCTGCGTAATTCAATAAGTCGTTGTTCAGACGCATTCATATCGTAGTATCTTTGTTCGGTGAGACAAAGGAGGAACATTAGCTCTTTGCAAACTATTCTAAAGCATGAAGAGCAATCTGTTCGAGATTTAACTAGGAGGTTCTGGCAAGCCATTTAGCATGTAGAATCATATAGCATGGATGCGGTCTTCCAAAACTTTAGGAGAAGCTTTGGACCATCTACTTCCTTCTTCCAATCACTATCTTTAAACCCGCCAACGATAATGGAAGAATTATCTGATACTTTAATAAGTACTCAATGCGAAGAGCCCGATATCAGTGCGTGGCCCATGTGTCATGATTTTAAACCCGGTCGGTTAAGGGGGAAATAAGTTGTTTTGGAAGAAAGCGAATCAGTGCGAGAAGGTCGAGGCGAGAGACCAGCGGTCTCATGATCGATCCGCAGATGAGAGAGCTCCCACAGTTCACCCCCCTGAACATCTCATACGAGAAGTTACTTCCCACCATTTGCGACTTGCCAGAGTTTAAATGGCTTGCCGTTCCAGACGGATCCTTCCCAAATAAACAGATCCTTATAGTGCGATTATCATAGAGATCATGGGCATGAGACCGACAAGTGTCGAGCCTAAAGTTTTTTGTGGAAAAGCTGATCAAGGCTAGACACCTTAGGAGGTAGTCAAAGAAGGTGACCACAAAGAGGAATCAGGGCAAGCAACAAATAGAATTACAGCCGAAGCAGCAATCCCAACAAAATCCAGACCAGCCATAAATTATATTTTAGGCAGCCCATTTGACGACCAATATCAGTTGAAGCGCCAATAGAAGAATCTCTTAAGAGCTGTCACAGTTAAGGCTAGGATAAATGCTATCCACACAAAATGCAGCCATGAAGATATCAAGCCAATAGATGGCCCCCATATCCTTTCCTCTTGTCAACCCAAATAGGATCATTATGCCCTACTATGATGCACTTGGATTCACCCTCTATATTAACGATTTTGATATGCACAGGGTACTAGTAGACCCTAGTAGTGTGGCAGATTTATTGCAACTACCAACCTTCAAGTAGATGAAGCTTTCCTTAGGTATATTAAACTCATTCGGATCGTATGCATTAAATAAACTAGACGGAACGCCAATGCCTAGGATGTGGAATGTTATGTATCTTAAGAGGTATTATCAATAAAGTTTTCTTTTAAATATTTTCAATTCTTGGAATAGCCCCCATACTAAAGACCAGAAGTGGCTCCTAGCCTACTGGCACATACTAAATACTAGAAGTGGCTCCTAGCCTGTTGGCACATAATAAAGACCATAAGTGGGTCATAGCCTACTGGCACATACTAAAGAGCATAAGTGGCTCCTAGCTGTTGGCACCTGCTAAAGACAGAGTGGCTCTTGGCCTGCGCTGCAGTCAAAGTCAAAAAGTGGCTCTAGCACATTGCACATACTAAAGACCAAAGTGGCTCCTAGCACCTTTGCTTTATGTCATCGAATTGGCTCTAAACCGTTGGCTAAAGCGAAGCACAAAATGGTGTTTTACTGTGGCTCATGTACGGAGTCCATACCGGTTCGCAGTTCTCAAAAATATATATTATTGAAATTTATCCATTAAAAAACTAATATTTTTTTGAGGAAAAAATTATTATGTTTTATTTAAAAAATAAGATAATATTTATCTTTTAAAAGGTATCATTGAATATTAAAATTTATATATATATATATATATATATATATATATATATATATATATATATATATATATATATATATATATATATATATATATTATTAAACTAAGTTCTAAATGTTAGATTTAGGATATAAAATCTATCCCTTAAAAAACGTTCGAAAAAATCTAACTATTCATTAAAAAACTAATTATTCCCAAAAAAATGTGACTGAAATCTCGGTTGGAGCATGTGGTCAAAACGTCAAAGGTGATAGGCACGATTTTTTTTTTTAAAAGGACGATTTATCGTTGATATATCGATAAAATTCACGAAATATCATGGACTTTATGGTGATTAATTTCGTGATTACTAAACACGATAATATGGCGATTTATCAACATCTTCCTGA
Organism: Tetrastigma voinierianum; assembly: GCA_016808115.1. NCBI lineage: Eukaryota > Viridiplantae > Streptophyta > Magnoliopsida > Vitales > Vitaceae > Tetrastigma > Tetrastigma voinierianum. The sequence goes on along the minus strand of JAEQBH010004368.1, from coordinate 179,891 downwards.
TATGATTTTCATGACATTTTGACGAATTTTCACTTAACCGACTATTGAACCCTAATGTCATGTCAACCACGCTCGATACCTGATATATTGATGATATATTGATTGATTTTTTCGATTTTTTTTGTCATTAGACATAACTATCTGTCTTAACAAGTCGACGATAAAATATGTCGTAATAGGTTGATGACAAAATAAAGATAAATTTAGATCGATGTGGAAGAAACCATTTTATTGAAAAAGATTTGAGGAATAAACTCTGAAATAAGTGGTTTCATATTAGGAATGACAAAAAAATTATCTAATTTCTCTAACGAAAAAGGGTTTAAAAACATCTGAAACCCAGTCAAAGCTCAGAAGTGAATAAGAAAAGATGTTAGAGATACTTATGTTATGAATTTTATATTTTATTTTACTACTCAACCAACCATCATTCCATCAAACTTAAAAACGGTCCCAACGCACCTAATAATTATTTACATATTTGCTTCATCAATGATGTAACATATGTAATGGTTGGTGTTGATATAAAAATGGTCCAATTGCACCTGATAATTTTATACATACTGATGTAAAAAAAAAAAATTTTTTTTTTATACATACTTGTATATCAATAATGTAACATATGTAACAGTTGGTATATATATGATATACCACCACTCTATTTACTTTGTTTTGATACCCAGGAACTCACAGCTAAATGATTATAGTTACACAAAAGTATTGATGAACAGAGAGGGGAGTGGGTTAAGAAGAGTAGTGGTTATCAGTGTTGGAAATATCACGATATATCGTTGATATATCGTCGATATTTCAGGTGTCGAGTCTTCCTGATACGATATCAGTGAATGAAAGTCGAATGAAGGAAAAATCGGAAAATATCGACCAAAATCGCTGATATATCGCTTATTTACCGATATATCGGTGATAATATCGACGACAAAACAAAGTGTGGAACAAACATGCTTGTTGATGGGAATTTTTGCATTTTGACCTATATATCGATCGTTATTAGTGATATATCGCTGATGATTTGACGGCCAGAGTTGTTAGACATGTGGAAGGCTAAGATTTCGTTTGGGTTTTTCAAAATCTCCAACGACTACCTGCAGATCTGATAGCGAGAGTTCAATCCGTGTTGATCCAACGGCCAGATTTCAATCCCTTTGATTCAAACCGTCATATTTTTTATCCGACAATGGATTTTGAATATTTGACTTGATATAACGGCAAGAATTGATTCGCTTATTTGGGTCGAATCTAGCGGTCAGTTGATCCAAAATCAAATCCAACGGCTATAATTCATTTTTAAAAGGTTTTTGACCAAAAAATGGCTAGTTTGACTAAAAAAAATAATAATCTATAAATAGCCATAAAATCATTAGTTTTTCATATCAAACCCATCTATTATCTCTCAAACAATTCTTGATTTGTGCAAATCTTGAAGAATAATATTTTGGTCTATTTTTTGTTTTCAAGTCTTTCATTCAATACATAATTTTTGCAACTTAAGGTATGCTTCCATGTTAATTTTTTTTTTTTTTTTATATTTGTGGAATTTAGTAATTCATTTAAGTTTATATTTAGAATAAGATTGTTTATATTTAGATTAAGATTTAATTTAAGTTTATATTTAGATTAAGATTTAATTTAAGTTTATATTTAGATTAGGATTTAATTTAAGTCTATATTTAGATTAAGATTATGAATATGATATATTATGTATATTTAGATATTTAATATAACTTTAGACTTAGATTACGATTATGAATATGAAATATAATAAATTATTAATTAATGTAAAAACACATTTTCTTTAACTTATAATTAATGCAACTTTATATTTAAATTGAGATTATGAATATGAAATATGAAAATTTGTTAATTAATGTATGAAATATGAACATATATTATGTATATTTAGATATTTAATATATAACTGCAAGAGCTTAGGAATTAAATTATGAATATGAAATAATAAATTGTTAATTAATGTAAAAACACATTTTCTTTAACTTATGATAATTAAATGAAACTTTATATTTTAGATTGAAGTTATTCTAGATATGAATTGATTACAATTAATGAAGTTTATAGGATGGATAGTAGTGGAAGCAATATGAATTAAATGATCACATTTTGGAAATATTGTACAAGCGTGAAGAGAGCAAAATGACCTGATATCTGATTTTGTGTATGGTGATTAAAAGTGACGGAATTACTCGATTTAAATTTCACTTATCATATATAGATCCCCACTCAAATAGCAAGAAGTGTCATAATGTGCCTCCCAAAGTGAAAAAATAAATGAGATAACTTTTGGTTAAAAGGAATAAAGCCAAAGTGAAGAAAGCTGCAAATATTGAAGAAATTCGAACTGAACTGTGAGACACAATGGGAGGTAGTCATGCATAGACATCTCTTTGATGATGGTGATGATGATGAGGAGGAGAATGAGGAGGAGGAGGAGGATGATGTCTACATGTATCTGGCTGATATGAACCCTGACGAGCGAGCTAACTATCGAGTAGCATGTCGTGCATCCAAAGCTAGTGAATGAAATCGACAACAAGAAGAAGAGTTTATGAGAGGCAAAAAAAAAAATGGTAAATCTTTTAACTTAAATTCATTACAAACGGATTTACAAACATTTCTAATATATATATTGCAATAGGTGAGCCTTCCGCAATCCACGTCATTTGATCGATGGCGCATGCGAATCTGAAGTATGAGACAATCGGATCCATCACCACCTCTTGCTCCATTATTATACAAATATTCGGCAGCAAGACAAAAGAGTATTAAAAATCTTTTTAAATGAGGTGCAATCAAAGAAACGATGGGCGATTAATCAGTAAATTCTTCATATATGAGAGCGTTGAACCTCACAAAGCAGACTCTCACCATTTCAAAAACATGATTGTTGGTGCACAACAAGTTGGTATGTGAAAATAAGTTTTCAATTTCTAATAATATTATTATCTTGCATTATAGTTGCAAACCATATAATTATTTACTTTAACTTGTAGGCATAGAAATAGATCCACCATCTCCATATGAAATCAAAAACAAATATTTAGATATGGAGTATAAAGACATGGAAGATTAAGTGAATCTCTAAAGGGAGAAATGAAAGACCTATGGGTGCACAATTATGTGTGATGGATGGGCCAGGTCCCCTGAGAGTCACTTGTCATTAATTTAAGCTAGTATATTGTAAAGGAAGCACAATTTTTCTTAAGTTTGTTGATGCATCAAATAATATCAAAAACAATAAATACATTTATGGTTTGTTGAAGGATGTGATAAAGGAAGTCGGGGAAGCAAATGTTGTGCAAATTGTTACAGACAATGGATTAACATTTGTGAAGGTTAGAAAATTGTTAATGAAGAAGTACAATTTATATTGGACTCTATGTGCAACACATTTCATCGACTTTATGTCTGAAGATATTGGTAAACGAGAAAATGTTTTCGACTTGATTACCCGATGCATAGATCGCCGCTCCTTCTGATATGGTTGGTTGCTTGCATGATAGAAGGACTGTAGTGGAGATATTGTGTGTCAGGGGCAACAAGATTTCGACCAAATTACATCGCCCTAGCAAGTCTTCTAAAGAGGGTTGATTTGAAGAAAGATCTTTATTAGTGATGAATGGGCTTCTCCTGGCTTAGTCGGACGTCGTTGGGCGTGAGTTGAAGGACTCATGTTTAATCATCCATATTGGGAGAAAGGTCTCTAACCTAGTGCCAATCTATGAGCCTTATATCTGATTCTTAGCATTGATTAAATCGTCCCTTAATCTTAGTTTATTGTATGAGTTGATTTGAGTAATAAAGCAAAATTTACATGCACTCAAAGCTAAAGAATGGGTAAAAAAAATTCATCGCAGATCGTTGGGATAAAACCCTCAAACATCATCTTCATACAGCAAGTAACTATTTAATATCATAATCACTTTTAATGCATATTATTTTCCTTTTATCACATACTAATTCTAAATCACTTTTGGCATATAATCTAAATCCGAATTTCAATATAGACACAGATTAGTAGTGACCACTGACTCTATAAAATTTGATACCGCTAAAGTATTTGGAAAATTATTTTCTACTTGTAGGTTTGGTAATATTGGAAATGAGTACGTGATAATTTATATTTCTAATTAATTAGATTCAATTTATTTGTTTACACTTACACATATATTGATTTACAAGTTCATTTTGGTCGCGATTTATAATGTTTCGAGATGCCAAAGGGATTCGATGATCGGCGATAACTAGCATTAAGAGATTTAATGGTTCTGCAGTGAGTGTTGTTTCTCATTAAAGTTTAAGAAATAAGTTACCATTACCATGTTATTATTGAAATTTTAAATGTAGTAATTTTTATTACGGTTAGATAATGGTTTATGTATGGAACCACGCTCCCACATTGAGAATTTTGACCTTAAGGTTAACTCGAATTAAATCATCTTCAGCATGTGAGAGAATTGGAGCACATTTGCTCGATCCATACAAAACAAAGAAATCGGCTAGTTGCCTCGGTAAGCGATTAGTTTTTGTTCTTGCAACGTGAAACTAAATATCTGAGATATCTGTGAGGCGAGTAAAGTTCTTTGAAAAGATTCTGTGATTTTCAGACATTTCAATGAGTTTGGTGAAAGAGGATAATCAATTATTCGATGGGTTAGACATCTCCATTTAGATGATGAAAGTAAATCTGATCCACTTGAATTCTTTGCACATATTCGAAGCGAGTGTTGATGTTAGTAAGGTTTATCGAAGAAGTTCATAGTAAAAGTTTTAATCAAGAAACTAGAGACTCATTTTAGCCTGTTGTCACTTCTCGACCTTCTTTTGATTCAAGTGTTGAACATAGTAGTAGATCACAGTTTGTCGATTTACGCCTACTACGAATATGATGGCTCAAGATGAGAGGGGACCAATGATGGTAGTGATATTGGAAATAATGGTGGGGATAATGCAATTCAACAACAAAGTGAATATCCATTGAGTCCATTCACTGGTGAAGATGATTTCACACATGCTACAGAAGATGATTTCACACATCTTCTGAGATGAAGGCAGTAGATTACAGGAGGAGGTGAGATCGGAGTATTGGAGTCATTGGAAAGCCATATAAAGGTTGAAGGATGACCTGACACAATGAAAATTCGTTTCATTTAGTGTTGAGTCAATGGCGATGACCTTTTCAATCTGATGGATTCATCCAATGATGTAGCGTTGCTCCTCGCCGTGATGAGTTCTAAGTCGACGCTTTTCGTGTTTAGGTTACATTGATGAATATGGAATGATTAAGCTATCATAAATGATCACTTGAAATCTAGTTTCCAAATTATATAAAATGTAACAAGATTCCAGACAAGCATACAGGTGAATCCGAATTTCTATATATTAAGAGATTGTGAGTCACAAGTCGAGATATGTTATCGTAGCCGTATTGATCACATATCGATAATATTGGAGCATTAATATGTCTTTAGTATGGTATTGTCTTCATCAAGATTTAGACTCTTCAAGTGTCGCAATGTATCACATCGATTTTCATTTTAGCTTAAAAGATCACGGTAAATGTAATATCAATATGTATATTTGATTATTAATATCATTTTTACATTTTTATAAAGTATTTCTATGAATTTCAAAGTATTTTTAAAAATTTCTGATCTATTGATATTCATATAAAAATATTCACCGATATATCTTCGATATATCCGATATATCTATAAAATTTAAGTATCGATATATCAGTCCAAACTGATATTTTTAACATTGGTGGTTGTAGAATGATTATAGTTGCACAAGTAGTTTAATCATGTTCCCATGAAGTGGAAAAGTCTTCTGATTAATGCTTTGCTGTATTTTTCCATATTTTCTTTGCCGTTTTGTCTGTGGTTAAGAAAGTCCTAAGTCTCCACTGACATTGATATGTGAATTATGGATGAGGTTGGAAAATTCGAAAAGTCCAAGTCTTCCTCCCTGTACCCCTCCAAGTCTTTGTGGGCATTAATGGAGTCCTCATCATGTACAATCTGCAGGAAATATTTTCACGCCTAAATACTTTAATTATAATATGATAAATTATTTTTATTAAGATTTAAATTTAGACCTCTTTTTTTTTTTTATGTCTTATATTTTTAAAATATTAAATATTTTATCATATGAGCTATATATGATTGGCTTATTGAGATTACTTAGTATAATAATTTAAATTTTATAAATTGATTGATCTTGGCTTTTTAAAAACTATTTAAGAAAAAAGACCACTAAAATGGTGTTTTATAAAATTTGTTCTTGTTATTTAAATTTGATATTTTTTCTATTTTTGATATTTTTTAGAATAAAAAAACTAAGAATCAAATATATTTTTCTGTTTTTTTATCCTAATTATTTTTAAAAACAGAAAAATAGTTTAAATTTTTTTTTTTTTAATGAGTGAAAACCCATTCTACAGAAAATGGTAAAGTTGCACAAAAGTATGGAATGGAGAGGGGAGTGGGTTAAGAAGAGTAGTGGTTATGGAAGGATTATAGTTGCACAAGTAGTTAATCATTTTCCCACATAAGGATAGGGGAAAAGTCGAGTTTTGTGGGCCGGAAATGATAAAAATAAAAATAAAAGATAAAATCAATTGTTATGAAAAGTATCGACCAGTGAATTCCGCGATACCGACAACCTAACTACTTCGCAAATATTCTACCAATTACACACAAGAACAGAGATTATATAAATTACATAAATATAACACACCATGTAAGATAGCAAATTCTAAATTACAAACTAATAAATAAAATGAAATTAAGCATTAATAAACAACCCGTTCAACAAACCGGGTCATGAATACAAAGTATGATTTGAGGCCCCGTGAAACACAGCTTCCTTAAAACGACCCGCCTCCACACACGGTGCTTGTGTCAATTGGAGTGTTCGTCTCCCAGGATACAACACGTACTAACCGAGAATCCCTCTCAAATCCGCACCCCAAAATTCTATATCAACGAACCTGCCAGCCTTCACTCTATCACCCAAGAATACCAACGTGTGTTCAAAGCCACCCCTGTGAGCCAATAAATAAGCTCTCGTACACCGAGAATACAAACCGCTTTCCAAACATAATTTAAAAACATATTTATTACAATTTATTCACACTAAAAAAAACGTTACTAATTTCACAAAAAAAAACGTCACTAATTTAAAACATATTTATTACAATTTATTCACACAAAAAAAAACGTTACTAAACGTTTAAAAACCCAACAATGCCCCACATGAATGAATTGTCATAAAAACAAGACTCAACCTCGTGGCGAGCCTCGTAGTCTGAGCCCCGCATGGGATGTGCTCTTTATCCTCACCTCTTCCCTTACGGTAATATATTTACTTTATCGACTAAAGGTAGACACGATGTCCTTGAACCTCTCTGTCGTTTATGTAAAGATGATATATCTCACACAGGACTCTTCCTTGGCATTCTTCAGTTCTCACTGTTATGTCCGTTTTGGCCGTGGACATCTTCCCTGGTTCTGCAAGAGTTTCTAAAGAATTGTGCCCTATACAATTCTCCTTTGAAGCGGCCCCTCTTCTCTCTCACATAGGTGATTTTTTAACTATGAGTACTCTCAATACTCCTTTCGGATTTCCCGACACATTAGAATCATTAAAAGCATAGCTTAACCTCATTCCAATATATATCACTCCCAGCCATCATAGGAATGGACAGAGGTTAAACCCCCACAAAGGATCCAAACCGCCTTTACGATTTAGTTGTCCCTTTGAACCTGTGATATCGGATCTCCTCAATTGTGCAGTATTTCCATCGTATTGACTCTCATTTTATGGGCTTTAGTCCCATTCTCGATGACTTCTCAACTAATTTCTTATTTAACCCTTTGGTTAGCGAATCCGCAATATTATCCTTTTGACTTTACATAGTCAACACCGAGATAACTCCAAATTTCTGAGATTAGTTGCCTAATGGTGTTGTGGTCTCCGACGTATGTGTCTAGACTTACCATTATACATCACATTTTTCACTCTGCCTATTGCTGACTGACTATCACAATGGATAGATATACCTGTCACAGGCTTTGGCCACCTAGGAATATCCTCCAAGAAATTGCGTGAACATTCAAATTCTTCACCACATTTATCCAAAAGCAATGAATTCGATTCCATAAAGGGATCGGGCTATTACAGTTTGTTTCGAGGACTTCCATGAAATTGCTGCACCTGCTAGTGTGAACACATATCCACTAGTCGACTTCAAGTTCTTCACATCAGATATCCAGGTTGCATCACCGTATCCTTCCAATACAGCTGGATATCTTGTGTAGTGCAATCCATAATCACGAGTATACCGTAAGTATCTTAATACTCTTACAATTCCTTTCCAATGATCACCATTTGGATTACTCGTGTATCTACTTAGTTTACTAACCGCGTAAGCTATATCCTGGTCTCAGCATAACCTATCAAGTACATTAGGCTCCCAATCACCCTAGAATACTCCAACCGAGATACACTTTCTCCTATTTTGACATATGAAGATTTACATCTAGGTGTCCTAAATAATAATCGTAATCATCGTTACTGAACTTATCCAGTATTTTATCCACATAATGTGATTGACTAAGAACTAGTCCATCAGAGGTTCTCAAGATTTTTACCCCTAAAATCACATCAGCAAGTCCCATATCTTTCATGTCAAACCTTGTGCTTAACATAGCCTTGGTAGATTTATCATTTCATCGGTTACTACTAATACGAAAGCATGCTATCACATATGCATGGCCAAATGACATAGCTATTTATCGTATTTCGATATATATACATTTATCACACTCATTGATTTTAAAACCCATTAGCCAAGACTACGCTATCAAACTTTTGATGTCATTGTTTTGGTGCTCGTTAAGGCCATATAGGACTTTACTAACTTGCAAAACTTTCTTTTTCTCATTCCGGGAGCTACAAAACTCCTCAGTTGCTCCATGTAGATTTCCTCATCTAGATCTCCATTAAGAAAAGTGCTTTCACATCCATTTGATGTATTTCAAGATTTTCGTAACACAACATTACAAGTACCATTCGTATGGTTATTCTTCGCCAACGGAGAAGTATCAAAGTAATCAAGACCTTCCTTTTGTTTGTAACCTTTAATTACAAGTCTTGCTCTCTCAGACTTATCAATCGCTCCATCATTCATTTTCCTTTGAAAACCACTCCTTATACCTCAGTGGTTTACTACCCTGAGGAAGGTCCACTAGCCTACGATGGTTCCTCGCAAGATGGAATCAATTTCACTTTTTGATAGTTTCTTTCCACAAAAGAGCCTTCCAAAGAGTTCACCGCTCTTTATAGCTCGAGGTTCACTCGGAAGATATAAGTCGAAAATCCACCAAATGATTTTTCAAGCCCTTATTCTTTTGCTACGTCGAGGTTCATCTTCAACCTCTTCTTCTTGTTCTTGTTCTTGATCCTGACTATCTTCATTCATAGTCTCAAATGTTCGCTTAGACCAACTTGGTCCCTCTTTGAACTTACATGGAAAACTGTCTTCAAAAACCATCGCGAGATTCCTTGATTCCACTAATCGTATTCTTGTGTATATCAGTGGATTTCGCACTTATATACAAGAAATCTGACAGCACCGCTCTTGTGCATAGCCAATGAAGATGCAATCAACGGTCTTCTCGGACTCCATTTTCACCTTTAGTGTTGAACAACCACTTGGCAAGACACCCCCACATTCGTAGGTATTTATAGGAAATATGCCTTCCTTTCCAATAAATTCTCATATATGTCTTTGTTCATCCTTCCGGTACCTATTTAAAAGGTAATTCGCCGACAAAATAGTTTCCCTCCCCCACATGTTCTCAGGTAACCCGTAACTTATTAACATCAGATTCATCATTTCTTTTAATGTACGATTTTTACGCTCAGCCACACCATTTGACTGAGGTGAATATGGTGGAGTGACTTCATGTCTAATTCCATGTCGTCTACTTAAGAATCACCACCTGTTACATACTCTCACCTCACCACGATCACTTCTAATCACTTTAATTTTCTTATTAGTTGATTTTTCAACTTCTCAAATTTTGTAGGAAAACAAATTTTCTAAAGCTTCATCCTGTTCTTAAGCAAATACACATAGCAATACTCGCGGCTATCACAACAAAAGTAATAAAATACTTATCACACCCCCTTTGTCAGTAAATTTAAGATCACATGTCACTACGGATCATATCATCCAAGGGCTCGTTGTTTCTTTCAATCGCTTGAAAAGATGACCTTTATCATTCTTTGCTTCAACACAAGTTCACACTTGTTGTTGTTATCAATTTTGAAATGTGAATATGACTTGCTACTAATTTCCTCAGAGAACCATAATTAACATGTCCAAGTCTACCATGCCATAAACTAGAAGACTCCAACAAATACGCAGAAGAAGTACTTGCTTTATTCATTGTTTTGGGCTTTACAGTCATAACATTAAGTTTAAACAACCCATTACAAACATATCCCTTTCCCACAAACATCCCTGACTTAGACAAGAACCTCGCTTCGATTCTCAACAACAACATCCAAACTGTTTGCGTTCAACAAAGGAACTGTAAAACCAAATTTCTTACGGATCTCTGTACATACAAGACATTGTTCGGCCGTGATCTCCCCCGTCATCTTCAAGGAAAGATCACTTTTTGTCCTCTGGATGTCTGACGTGAAAGCGCATCCCCATGAACAACTTCTCCCCCGCTATCAACCTGGTCGAAGGAAGTGAACATATTCCCGTCCGAATGCATACATGGCGGGTCGCACCAGCATTTTCCGATCCACCACTCCTGGTTTAACTCCAATCAGGTTCACTTCGTGACTACCGCCGAGAGGTTCATTTCATCAACCTCAGGTGATTTCTTTTTCCATCACATTTGCCTCCTTGTTCTTATTTCTTTTCTCTAAGCACTATTAATCCGTCGCTGCGACCATCTTCACACCAAGCACTTCCCTGAATTTCGCTTCGATATTCCTCCTCACCCGCATTGACCCCTCGTTGTCTCTTTGAACTCGAGCCTCCGACCATGCTCCACTACATCGCCTTTACTGTGATCGAAATGAACCCTCTTCTCGTAACGCCCATCGCCTTCTTCCTTCAATCTCGAAGTCCGAGCCAATTCTTCTCGGGACGCTCATTTCCTTTCGCTTATGCTTTTTTCTTGAGGCAGTTCTTGAAGTCTCCACTCAGGAGGCGCCAATAATAGCAAGAACTGAAAAGGCTTCACTCAAGATCATCCCTTCGAATGTGAATCTCATGAAGAATTAACTGAATTTTGCATTGACCGACCACGCCGAGTCCACCATTTTGTAATCTAGGAATCTAACACGACAAATTTCTTCGCACCAGCATCCCGCCTTATATTTCTTGCTTCCAAGGACTTACGCTCCTTAAATGCCTCTCTTCACACAAAGAAACATTGCACAAAAGCATCAGCTAGACTGTTCATGACATACGACACAGATAGTCGGAACTCTTCCACACATCAAACGCCATGAGAGAACCTTTATCCTTCATTCACTGAGGTGGATTCGCCAAAACCTCATAGCGTTCGCCAGGTAAGATAAAAACAAAGATCTTCTCGTTAAGCCACCTTTGAAATTCAAACCATTGAATTTCTTCGGTTTCTCAGCGTGGTTCACCGGAACTGGTACCGGGCGCTGGGCACTTCACAGGCCGCAGAGCCAAAGATTCCCCCCACATTGGCGGCTTTTCCTATTCAAACAAGAAACTATTAATTTATCGCTTAAAAACGCAGAACAAATAATATGTAAGAAAGAGACTCCGCGAATTCGCGTACTCCCCGCTCCTCGTGCCCACACATATACCGACCCGTACCCCACACGCAACCCAACTTTACAAGCCTAAGACGCGGATCCACTCACTTAGCCCAAACCTCATGGTCCAGCCAAGAAGCCTGCATCCGCGCCCCTCCCAAACTTTGCAAGCCCACATGCGCAGCGGCACCGCATCCAAACGCCAACGACGCCTGCTCAACTCACCTTCAACCTCCAAACGTGTCCAAATTACTCCATTTTCCAGATTTGTGCCTGGCTGACCCGATCGATCGAAAACATGTAATTCCTGGGCCAATCGAACTCGGGCCTGCACTTGCTCATCTCTTCTCGTCCCCACATGGGCTGTAGATCCATTGTTTCAAAAATTTTAATTTTGATTCTTAATCAAATGTCCAAAATTTAATAAACCGGTTTTCAAACAAATTTAAAACCAAGTTTCGTGTGGAAAAAATAATCCGTATATTCTTGTCCTCAACAAAGATTAGATAAACATGTATATATATAAATTAACAAAATAAAACCAAGGAAAATCTCTCCTTTTCCACTTCAACTCCACCACCGGCTCAAAAACACTGCTTTAAGATTGTCGGGTCAATTACACACGCAAACGCAGATTATATAAATTACATAAATATAACACACCATGTAAGATAGCAAATTCTAAATTACAAATCAACAAATGAAATTAAGATTAATAAACAACCCGTTCAACAAACCGAATATGAATACGTATGATTCGAGGCCCGTGAAACACGCTCTTTAAACGACTCGCCTCCACACACGGTGCTTGTGTCGATCGGGAAGCTTCGCTTCGCCTCCCTGCGTGATAACGACTAACTCGAGAATTTCGGAAATCGCACCCAAAAATTCTATATCAACGAACCCAAGAAGCCTTCACTCTATCACCCAAGTAACACACAACGCTGCTTTAAAGTTTCCACCCCCTGTGAGCCAATAAATAAGCCTCGTACACCGAGAATACAAACCGCTTCCAAACATAATTTAAAACATATTTATTACAATTTATTCACACTTAAAAACGTTTTACTAATTTCACAAAAACGCTTACTAATTTAAAACATATTTATTACAATTTATTTACACAAAAAAAAACGCATTAAACGCTTAAAACCCAACAACATTCAATTATTTCAAATGTCAGTTGCTGGTTAACGCATTTAATATTTGAATTAAAAAGCATTTCAAATGTCGCCGTTGTCAATCGCGACACCGACACCCTCTTAAAACCCGCTTTCACATACCGCGACATGCTTACGTGAATGTTCTATGACCAATAAAACAAAAAATATACCTTCATCCTCACTAATCAAGCAGATAATCCTCGACCACAAAACAGCTTAACAGAAAGGCAAAAACAAAGACCATGTTTTTTCCTTGAGTGAAACTCCAAATTAGGAGTTAAAAATATATTTAAAAACGTAATACTTGCCAAGTGCTTACATACCATGACACATTATAATGAACCCCTTTTAAGCTTGAAAACATTGAGTTTTGAACTCTTAAAGTTCATCCTAATTTGAGGATCGATACGCCAAACCCAGAAATATCTCATTAATTTTAACTCGTACTTTCACATCAATACTCATAATAAACTAAGTATATATAGTTTCATCGTGGTTTCTTCTTTATTACGACAAACAAGAAAGAGGAAGAGCAATGCAGGAATTTTCATTCAACTTCTGAACATAATGAACAAATGAAATTGATGGTGCCGCAATTTCCACATCATAACCACAATAAAAAGTGCAAAAGCATTATAAACCACTAAGAAGATGAGACCATAAGAGAGAAGTAGAAGAAACTGCATGTTATATTGTACTTGCCCAGTAGCAAAGTTCCTTGGTTAAAAGGATCCAAAAACATGGTAAAGAAGCATGCAATTTTGAGAGAGAGAGAAGAAGGTGAAAGATGTTCAGAAGTTTTTACCCATCACAAAATCTCAAGCTTGGTGCTGGGTTCATTATAATGTCACTGTAGACTAAGGTGAAAAACCCCTACTTACGCTTATCGCTTTTTCTCAGATATTTTATCTAATTTCAAGCCCCTAAAGCCAAAAAAATACACATTGTTATTTCTTCGCAAATGCTTAAGGCCCAAGTTATACATAATCAAGGCGGATGGTTATCTTCTTTGTTTTATCATTCCTCCAACAAATTCCTCGCAAACATATCGCAAAGATGCAAAACCGCGCTTTGGGCGGCCATTAATATAATCGAAGCCAACGACAGAGATTAAATCCACTTAATTCAAATACCGCCGTTGACAACGACAACATTTGAAATAATTCAAATGCCACAATTGACAACTGCGGCTTCAATAGGAATCAATTGCCATCGTTCTAATTGTCGATATCATGCATTACTTTAATCAATATTTTTACCTACGAACTGATTTTATCTTTTTTATTTTCAAACTTATCATTTCCATACAAAACTCGGAAAAGTCTTCTGAATACTGCTTAGCTGTGTTTTTCCATTTTTTCTTTTCCGTTTTCTGTGGTTAAGAAAGATCCAAGTCTACGAGACTTATGGATGGGGTTGGAAAAATTCTCAAAGTCCAAGTCTTCATCCTCCAGTCTAAGTCTTCCTCCTGTAAACACTCTACTTCATAGGTAAATTATCTTTTTAGAACTCGAATTATTAGAACTCGAATCCGGACACTCCCTCCTCCTACTTTATTTTGTTGAGTCCTTTACCATATGAATTAAACATGTGCTATTGATTAGTATAATAATTTAAAATTGTAAAAACTTGTTTTATTTCTATTTTTTAAAACTATTTTTGAGAATATAAAAAGCATTAAAATTATATTATCTGAAATTTCTTTTTATTATTTGAATTTAATTTTTTTTCGGTTTTTTTATGTTTTTTAAAAAAAAAAAGGGGAAATCATTCCCATGTTTTTCTTATACTATTGTTTTTAGAACAGAAAACCGTGACCAAACAGGCTGCTTCAAAAACAGAAACAGTAAACAGAAAACAGTTTCTTTTTCCTAATTTTTTTTAATGAGTGAAAACCCACCATTTCTATATATTTTTCATCATTGTTAACGGTCTGGTGCTGCTTCCAGGAAGCAGGATATTAGACTGAAGTGACGTGTGGAAGCAATTTTCCTCCTTAATTAATCAATTGACAGACTTTCATGGAAGAATCTCTAGAAGACTGGTATTTAGTTGCAATAGCTCAAGTCCACCATTGCTTTCTACTCAGCTATATATCTTGAAACCCGTAGAGCTCAATTGACACGAGAAGACAGACTTCCTCTTCTTCTTCCTCTTCCTGTTCTCCCTCTTCTTCTTCTTCTTCTTCTTTCTTATTCACCATGGTTATGGGTTTCTGTTCAACCATCTTTTTGTTTTTAGTCCTGTCCACAGTCTTTTCTCCAACTTCAGTCTCTTCCTCTCCAACCCAACTCTCTTACAGCGATCACTGCGCTTCCATCGTACCCGAATCCCCCACAACTCGACCGGAATTCACCACCTCAAGACTCACCGGTTTCTCCACCGGTTACTTTACCGGCGGCAATGCAATTCTAGACCAAAACTCGTCTCCTTACCCATTTTCAAAGTCCCTGTCGTTTCGAACCCGGAGCCTACATGCAACCAAAACCAAGGGCGTATTCAAGGTTGAAGCGCGTTTGATCCTTTCAAGCGACGGTACGTACTATTTCAGTGAGGATTTGGATCGCCGACCGTCGTTTCCCCAGCTGGAAGGGTTCTGGTCGGAATCTTCCGGGGAGCTTTGTATGGTGGGGGTGGGTTCTGTCTCATCCAATGGAGGTAAGCTTCGTCTCTCTGCTGTTTTTAAGCTCAGTAATGTCAAGAACTCAAATAACATCACTGATTTGGTGACCGGAACTTTGGAGAGCTTGGATTTTCCTGATGATTCAAACTATTTTGATCCAATTTCAATATTCTTCATCCCTGTAATGAATTACAAGTACAGTTTGTCTTCATCTAGTACTGGTTGTGCTGCCGGGGCTGACGCCCCGGAGACTCCGTCTCTCAGTACGAACTCCATGAACAGTATCTGTTCCTTACTCTCCTCGGAGCAGTTTGAATTGGAATATCCCCATGACTGCAACCCATCTCGAAATTGCAGTCCTTTTGGTGGGAATGTTGGGTATTTGCCTCAATTGATGTCTATTAGAGAAGTTCACTGCTCGGAGGATGAAGACAAGCTACAAGTTATAGTGACATTCCAGAACAGTAGCTATCCTTATTACGAAACTCTAAATCCCAGCACAACAATGATTGCGGAGGGATCATGGGATGGAGAGAAGACTAGGCTCTGTCTAGTTGCTTGCCGGATCTTGACTGAAGGGGACTCTGCGGCTAATGCTCGCATTGGGGATTGCTCCATCAGATTGAGCCTGAGATTCCCAGAAATCTTGTCCATCAGAAACAGAAGTGGTGTGGTGGGTGAATTCTGGAGCAACAAAACTGTCACTGATGCTGGTTTCTTCAGTAAGATTCTGTTCCAAAGCAGTAGGAATAGGATTCCGGGGATTCCAGGCCAGAAATATGAGTACACTGAATTTCAAAGAGCAAGAAAGTTGTTCCTGAAAAAGAAGCCTGCTGGGAAAAAAGGGGAGACATACCCAATTGGAAACCGTTCTAATATGCAGTTTGACTTGTCGGTTCGAAACTCTACGCATCAGATGGGATGGGCTTATTCAGAGCTGCTAACTTTGGGCGATAAATTCAATGATCCATTTGCTTTCGGAACTTTAATCAACCTCGATGAATCTGATGTTGCAGTGA
Source organism: Tetrastigma voinierianum (assembly GCA_016808115.1). Lineage (NCBI taxonomy): Eukaryota > Viridiplantae > Streptophyta > Magnoliopsida > Vitales > Vitaceae > Tetrastigma > Tetrastigma voinierianum. Next base: position 163,233 of record JAEQBH010004368.1, on the reverse strand, counting down.
GGAATTCCTCAGTCTCAAAGCCGGAAAACTCGTTAGAAACAAAGGCAGGTGAGAGCAGGACAATGAATGTGAGCTACAGGATAACCTTAGGGCTGCAACGTGGTGTTAAATTTGGTGATATGATTCCCACTCCCTCTAACTTTTCAGGAGAACGTATACGAGTAGAAATTTCTGCTGAAGGAATTTATGATGCTGAAACAGGATTCCTGTGTTTGGTGGGCTGTAGAAAGTTGAGCTCATCACTTAAAAGATATGGCAGTGATTCTATGGACTGTGAGATTCTTGTGAATCTTCAGTTTCCTCCATTAAATTCAAAGAACATACGAGATATCAAGGGAAGCATGGAAAGCACAAGAGAAAAATCCGATCCTCTTTACTTTGAACATCTGGACTTGTCTGCAAACTCTTTCGATGAAGCAAGACAATCGATTTGGAGGATGGATTTTGAGGTCATCATGGTTCTGATATCTCATACCCTTTCATGTGTCTTTGTCGGACTGCAAATCTTTTATGTGAAAAAGCACTCTAAAGTGCTTCCTTCAGTCTCATTACTAATGCTTTTGGTTCTTGCTTTGGGTTATATGATTCCTCTGGTACTGAACATCGAAGCCTTCTTCTTGGGGAGCCATGATTGGCAAAATGCCATGCTTGAGAGCCGTGGATGGCTTAAAGCAAATGAGGTGGTTGTGCGGGTAGCTACAATGGTGGTTTTTCTGCTTCAATTCCGTCTTCTCCAGCTCACATGGGCAGCAAAACTGAAAGAGGGTTGCCATAAGGGCTCATGGGCTGCAGAGAAAAAGGTTCTCTACCTGGCTTTGCCATCATATCTAGCAGGCTGTCTAATTGCCTTGGTTTTCAACAGGAGAAACAATGAATATGGTGATATTGCAGTTCTATCCTATTCCTTTCCAGATTACCAGCAGCATTCCCTTTGGGGGAACTTGAGATCTTATGCTGGCTTTGTCCTAGATGGTTTCCTTTTCCCTCAAATCCTGCTCAACATATTCTCAAGCTCAACAGAGAAGGCTCTTTCGCATTCATTTTATGTTGGAACCACATTTGTTCGCCTGCTGCCACACACATATGACCTTTACAGAGCTCATAAAAATGCTATCAGCGTTAATGGCTCTTACATCTATGCCAATCCTGGTGCAGACTTTTACTCCACTGCCTGGGATGTGATTATTCCTTGTGGGGGTTTGCTGTTTTGCGCTATCATTTTCTTGCAGCAGCATTTTGGTGGTCGATGCATCCTTCCCAAAAGATTCAGGGAGTTGGAAGCATATGAGAAGATACCAGCAGTTAGCTGTGAGAGTGATTGCTAAATGAATCTAGAACTTCTACTCTAGGTTAATTATGTTGTTTTATTACTGTGTTTGGTTATTTATGTATTTTCTGCTCGTAAGATAAGTTGTATTTTCTAGACCATCCTTTGGATGCTTCCTTTGTTCAGTGACTTTATACCTCTTCATTTGCTCTCTATTCTCCATGTGATTATCTTGATTATTCACTTAATGTTCCGCAACTGTCTACCATAAACACCAATCTATCTGTTCGTTCATAACTTTCTGGACGCTCCAATAGTATGCAAAATCCTCCTCCTCAAGATATATTGAACTAAAGGCTTTTGATGATCCCTTGCTTACAGATATGGTTCTTTTACATCGTGGATTTGGATAATTTGCTTATGTTTCAAAGATTGAATTCAAGAAGATTCCTTCAAAGCATTAGTCTATTGGCAAAAAGGTCGGAGTGCTCTTTCTTATTGAAGCTCTTCAGATGGGCAAGACTTAAGTAAAATAAGACAGATCTTGATTACTTTGATGCCGATTTGATTCTGATAAAATAATCAATCATCTTTCTTTATAAAATAATCAATCTTCTTTCTTATAGCATTGACAATCTATAGAGACTATCATCCCCCACCACTTTCTACGAACACTCCAAGTGAAATTTCTTGTATCAAGACAACATTGATGCATAGAAGTCAATGAAGATGAATTAGAGGATGATAACTAGGCACAAAATGATCCTTCCTCTATGAATTGCTTCACCCCCTTTAATATTCTGCAAAATCAAGATCACCCTTTTGTTCTGTTTGATTGGAAACATGACTTGAAAATCGACTTTTCTAATTCTAGTATTGAACTGAAACGGATGATCAGATCCTATAGCAAACAATGGTGATCAGATCGTCCTCTTTGTTATCTTCTCCTTCTTCCTTGAAGAGATCTATTGATATTTCTGTGAATTCTTGTAAAACCCCCTCTTTACAGAGGTGGTTCCAACTATCAAGGCTCCATTCCACATTCTTGTTTTTAGTCCTCTCCAGTCTTTTCTCAGACTTCAGTCTCTTCCTCTCCAACCCAACTCTCTTACAGCGATCACTGCGCTTCTATCGTACCGGAATCCACACCAACCCGACCGGAGTTCACCACCTCAAGACTCACTGACTTCACCGCCAGTTACTTTACCGGCGGCAATGCAATTCTAGACCAAAACTCGTCTTCTTACTCATCTGGGTTTTCCAAGTCCCTGACTTTCCGAACCCAGAGCCTGCATTCAACCAAAATCAAGGGTGTTCAAGATTGAAGGGCGTTTGGTCCTTTCAAGCGATGGTACGTATTATTATGGCGAAGATTTGGATGGTCGCCCACCGTCGTTTCCGCAGCTACAAGGGTTCTGGTCGGAATCTTCCAGGAAGCTTTGCATGGTGGGGGTCGGTTCTTTCTACTCCAATGGCGGTAAACTTCGTTTCTCTGCTGTTCTTAAGCTCAGTGATGTCATGAACTCAAATAACATCACTGATTTGGTGACCGGAACTTTGGAGAGCTCGGACTGTTCCGATGATTCAAACTATTTTGATCCAATTTTCATATTATTCATTCCTGAAATGAATTACAAGTACACTTCGGCTTCATCTGGGTGTGCTGCCGGAGCTGAGGTTCCCGGAGACTCCATCTCTCGGTACAGACTCCATGAACAATATCTGTTCCGTACTTTCATCGGAGCAGTTTGGATTGGAATATCCCCATGACTGCGACCAATCTCGGAATTGCAGTCCTTTTGGCGGGAATATTGGGTATTTGCCTCAATTCATTTATATTAGAGGAGTTCACTGCTCAGACGATGAAGACATGCTACAAGTTATGGTGAAATTCGAGAACAGTAGCTATGATTATTACGGAGGTTTCAATCCCAGCACAACACTGATTGCGGAGGGATCATGGGATGGAGAGAAGACTCGGCTCTGTCTTGTTGCTTGCCGGATCTTGACTGCCGGGAACTCTCCGGCTGATGCTCGCATCGGGGATTGTTCGATCAGATTGAGCCTGAGATGCCCAGAAATCTTGTCCATCAGAAACAGAAGTAGTATGGGGGGTGAAGTTTGGAGCAACAAAACTGTCAATGATCCTGTTCGAAAGCAAAAGGAATAGGATTCCGGAGAAAACAAAGACAAAAATGCAGGCCAGAGAGATAAAGAAAAAGTACGAATTTTCAAGAGGCAAGAAAAGTTCCTGAAAAGAGCTTCCTGCTGGGAAAAGGAGGATATAACGGGCCTCAAACCCTTCCTACCATGCAGTCCACTGTTGGTTCTGAAACCCCTACGCATTCTGATGGATGAGCTGGTTCAGGAGCTGATAACTTTGGGTGATAAATTCAATGATCAATATGTTGTCGAAACTCTGATCAGCCTCAATGAATCTGGTGGTGCAGTGGGGACTTCCTCAGTCTCAATGGTAAAACTCTTTAGAAACAAAGGCCGGTGAGAGCAGGACAATGAATGTGAGCTACAAGATACTGTTTACTCTGACTGCATGTTAAATTTAAGATGATTATCTCCGTCACTTCTTCTCATCCTTTTCAGGCTCCACGTGACACCGACATAGACGAGTAGAAATTTCTGCCGAAGGGATTTATGATGCCAAAGCAGGATTCCTGTGTTTGGTGGGCTGTAGAAAGTTGAGCTTATCACTGAAAAGATATGGCAGTGATTCTATGGACTGTGAGATTCTTTTGAATCTTCAGTTTCCTCCATTGAATTCAAAGAACATAGGAGATATCAAGGGAAGCATGGACAATACAAGAGAAAAATCTGATCTTCTCTACTTTGAACATCTGGACTTGTCTGCAAGCTCTTTCTATGGAGCAAGACAATCGATTTGGAGGATGGATTTTGAGGTCATCATGGTTCTGATATCTCATACACTTTCATGTGTCTTTGTGGGACTACAAATCTTTTATGTGAAAGAGCACTCAGAAGTGCTTCCTTCCAGCCCCATTACTCATGTTGTGGTTCTTACTGCCATACATTCTCTCGGTACTGAAAATCGAAGCCTTATTCTGGGGAGCTGCGGATCAGCACGCCACGTTTCGAGGTGAACCGTGACACAAAGCAAACTGAGTGATCAAAAAAGTGTACATTAATGAGTGGTTTTTCAGCTTGCAAGTCCGTCTTCTCTTGTGCTCAGCATGGTGGAAGCAAAGTTTGAGAGAGGTCACCAAAGGGCTCATACGTGATAAAGAAGGTTTCATTCAGTTTGCCATCATACATAGCTGGCTCTCTTCTAATTGCCTTGTTTTTCAACAGGAGAAAGAATGAATAGGTGATGCAGGTTCATCCTATCTTTCCAGATTACCAGCAAGTATTCTTGTAAACTCGAGATTCTATGCTATTGGTCCTAGATGGTTTCCTTTTCCCTTCAAACTCTCGCTCAACATATTCGCCAGCTCAACAGAGAAAGCCCTTCATTCATTTATGTTGGGACCACCTTTGTTAGCCTGCTGCCTCATATATATGACCTTTACAGAGCTCATAACAATGCTAACAGCGTTAATGGCTCATACATTTATGCGAAACCTGGTGCAGACTTTTACTCCACTGCTTAGGATGTGATTATTCCTTTTGGGGGTCTGCTGTTTTGTGTTATCATTTTCTTGCAGCAGCGTTTTGGTGGTCGATGCATTCTTCCTAAAAGATTCAGGGAGTTGGAAGCATACGAGAAGATACCAGCAGTTAGCTGTGAGAATAATAGCTAAATGAATCTAGAACTTCAACTCTGTTAAATTCTGTTTGTTTTATTACTGGAATTGGGTAATTCTGTGGTTGGATGCTGCCTTTGTTCAGTGACTTTATCCCTCTTCATTTACTCTCCACTCGCCATATGGAATCTTGATCATTCCCTTCAGATTCCACAAATGTCTACCTTAAAGACCAATCTAACTGCTGGTTCATAATTTTCAGGACACTCAAATAGTACATTCATCTCCAAGTTCTGTATGCGAAATCGTTCTCCTCAAGATCAATTGAAAAAGGTTTTTAGTGATCTCTTGCTTACCGATATGGTTCTGCCACATTCTGGATTTTAATAATTTTCTTATGTTTCAAAAGATTAATTTCAAGAAGATTCCTTCAAAAGCATGTCTATTGTGGAAAAGGAAGCCCAGCTGCCTTTATCAGCTCCTTCCCAGATAAGACTTCTGTAAAATAAGACAATCTCCCTTTGTATAAATTAAAGATATAATAATTAAAAAAATACTGGGAAACAGTCCTTAATTACCTTGATGCCGATTTGATTCTGATAAAATAATCTTTCTTCTTTCTTTATAGCATTGACTATATAGAGACTGTCCCCCAGTCCCCCTCCACTTTCTATGAAACCTCCTAGCGAAATTTATTAAATCTAGAGAGGGTTGAATCAAATGCATTTGACTTATTCAAATTTATTGTATTAAGAAAACATTGAAGCATAGACGTCAATGAAGAAGAATAAGAGGATGATAACTAGGCACAAAATGATCCTTCCTCTATGAATTGCTTCACCCCCGCTAGTTATTCTGCAAAATCAAGAGCACCCTTTTGTTCTGTTTGATTGGAAACATGACTTGAAAAAGAACTTTTCTAATTCTAGTTTTGGACTGAAACGGATGATCAGATCCTATAGCAAAACACCAGATCACTGTCCCTTCTTTGTTATCTTCTGCTTCTTCCGAAGCAATCATGGATATTTCTTGTGAATTTTTGTAAAACCCCTCTTACAGAGGTGGTTCCAACTATCATGGCTCCATTCCATCTCTTTGTAGTCTCTTTTATTGTCTATGCATTCTCCATCACTTCCTCTGCTGCTCAAATCTCTTACAGTGATCAGTGCTCTTCAATTGTCCCATAATCATCCCCAACTGTGCAGGAGTTCATCTCCTAACCATTTTCTCACATACCAAACGGCTACTGCCTTGGAGGTGATAGAATTATAAACCAGGACCCGGCTCACTACTATGAAAACTTCTCTAAAGTAATAACATTTGAGACCCGAAAAATATATAGAACTGAGGTAGAAAGTCTGTTTAAGGTCGAGGGAATTTTGAGCCTCCTAAGCAGGAAGATGTACTATTCTCAAGAGATGGAGGATCATCCAATTCCCGGGCTCTCCTTCCAAACAGAAGTAGTATGGTGGGGCAGATTTGGAGCAACAGAACTGTGAATGATTCAGAGTACTTCAGTAGGATCATGTTTTATAGTCCCCAGAGGTTCTGGGCTTGAAATATGAATGTACTGTGATTGAAATAGCAGGAAAATCATGCCAAGAAAAGAAGCCTGTTTGAAACAAGGAGGCAACATATCCGGAACTGAATTCTTTTGATATGCAATTCTGACACATGTCTTACAAAGGTCTACAGAGCAATGCATGGGGTTCCTCAGCCCCAATCTTGTGGGTGAAAATCAGCGACCCCCTCTCAAGCTCAATGCCAGATAATTCTTGCAGTTGAATCACATTGCAGACAGTTTGGTCCAGTGAATATTAGCCACAAGATGAGCTTGATTGAAACTCAAAAGCTGAATCTCTTGTGGTGTCATCAGTCCATTTAATTTTGCTTCTTCAGGTATGTATCTGCAATTAGAGATTTCAGCTGAGGGGATTTATGATCCCAAAACAGGAGTTCTGTGTTTGGTAGGCTGCAGAAAGCTGAGCTTAAAGATTCAGTCATCAAAAAATGACTCCATAGATTGTGAGATTCTTGTGAGCCTCCGCCTGCCTCCATTGAACTCCAAGAATGGAAGTTACACCAAGGGAATTATTCAAAGCAAGCGGCATGAATCTGGTTCTCTTCACTTCCCAAGCCTGGACTTGTCTTCTGCTGCTTTGGTGGAAGCCAGCAAGTTCATTAGGAGAATGACCATGGAGATCACCATGGTTCTGATAGCGAACACCCTTGCCATTCTCTTTGTGAGCCTGCAACTCATTCATGTGGAAAAGCAACCCAATCTGCTGCCTTCCAACTCACTACTCATGCTTGGAATCCTTGGTCTCGGGTATTTGATCCCTCTTGTGCAAAACTTCAATGCCATACTCCTGCAATGCCGGCTTCTCCTGCTCACATGGTCAGCTAGATCTGGCCATGGTCTCCGAAAAGAGGTGTGGGCTTCTGAGAGGGATGTTCTGTATATGTCTTTGCCACTATATGTAGCTGGGTTTTTACTCACATGGTTGCTGAATTATCAACCATATTCCCTTTGGAGGGACTTGGATCTTATGCTGGGCGGTGGTTGATGCCTTCCTTTTCCCCTCAGATTCTGCACAATCTGTTCATGGACTCAAGCGAACAAGTTCTTTCTCAGTCTTTCTATATGGGAACCACTTTAATCAGGCTACTCCCTCATGTCTATGACCTTGACCGGACTCATAACTATGCTCAGAGCTTTGATGGGTCATACATATAATGACCTAAATTTCAACTACGCAGTAGATATCAGTCTCGCTCAGGCCTCCATGCTTTAAAACACGTTTACTAAGCCATATGGTTCCTGATGCATTTAAATTCAGCCAGAAACCCTTTCCCCATTCGACGAAAGACGCCGTATTAATACATAAACGCAAATCCCAAGGGATTTACTCAACAGCTTGGGATGATGTCATCATTTACTGCGGGGGTCTGGCTGTTTTCTCCTATTATTTTCCTGCCGCAGTGGTTTGCGGCGGTTGCATCCTTCTAAAAGTACTTTTAGAATGCGTTGTAAGAGATTTCAAATTTTTTTATCAAATGACTGATTCAGGGTACTTTTATAGTATTGCTTTTAGAAGTTCCCAGAATGTTATGCTGGAGGTTCAGGGCTTAAGTATTAGTATACTGAAATTGACAAAGCAAGAAGTTTATGCCAGAAAAAGAAGCTTGCTGGTAGCATATTCAAATGGGTATTCATATTTTGTGTGATTGTTTCCTTAATCCATTGGGAATCTTTCTTTCATTCCTTTCTTTAGTCTCCTAATTACTCTAACTTCTCGCTTCTTCTTTTTGCCTCGAACTCGGGAAGATAATACGTATGTTCCCTTTTTTGTTTATCAATGAAAATCAAAGAGTTATTTTTCTCTTCACATGGTATTATAACAAAAAAAGGAAACAGAGTTAGAGTCTAATTAGGAGACTAAGGAGAAAAGGAAAGAAGGAAAACATTTCTAAATGGATTAGGAAACCAATCCTTAACACTTTTGATATGCAATTCCACATCTGTTAAAAATTCAAATAGGGCAATGGCATGGGGGTTTTTCAGTTCCTTTCTTTGTGAATTTGAGGCTTTATAAGCCATATCAGTATGCCATACCTCTCTGTCAATCTACTCAGACTCAGTCTGTGCCTGTCTCCAGCTCAATGCCAACAAACAGAGAGTTACAAATACTAGTAAAAGAGTAGCCCAATGAATATCAGCTACAAGATAAGGAATGTGAAGGTTTCAACACTTCTTTGGATTTATCGTCTCTGATGCATGCACAAGTAGAAATTTCTGCAGAAGGGATTTATGATCCCAGGACAGGAGCCCTGTGTATGGTGGTAGGCTGTAGAAAGCTGAGCTTAGTGACTCGCCTGTCAACTAATGATTCAATGGACTGAAATTCTTGTGAATTTCCAGTTTCCCCCTTCAAATTCAAGGAAAGTTCGAATCAAAGGAACCATCAAAAGCAGACAAACAGATGAGAAAAATCTGATCCTCTGGACTTGTCTTCCACTTCTTATATTGTTGTTGAAGCCAAACAATCCATATGGAGGATGGATTTGGAGATGATCATGGTTCTGATATCTAACACCCTTTAATGTGTCTCTTCTGAATTCTGCAACTCTTTTATGTGAAACCAATCTGATTTCATGTCTCTAGCTACCTTAAGCTCATATAATTCTTACATTGGGCCAGATTATCCCTATTGTCCTGAACTTTGAAGCCTTCTTGCAGAATTATGCTAGACAGAATGTTCTTTCTTGAGAATGGCACGGCATAAAGTAAACGAGATGATAGTGAGGGTGATCACACCTGTCTCCCCTCCCAGATGACATGGCTGGGGGCCGTCTCGCGACGAAACCAAAGTGTGACGCCCCAAAAACCCCGTGTAGTCCGTCACTCTCACCACAATTACGGGACATCGCTGGCTCGGGTAACCCGACATTTTCACGAAACGCAGCTCTCAGACGAAATTTCCATCCAAATACAACACCCGTATAAACCCGTCCCAAACAATCCAACGACCACACAGGTCTCATATACAACTAACCGAAGAATATCGGCCACGCCGTGATCATCAATTACAACATATATCCACATTGACTGGCCAAATATATAAAAACCCACCACTCAGCCCATAAACAATACCCATAAAACATACCAACTACGAACTAACTATACCCAATAGTTTTAAGAGTTCAAATGTTTTTACTTTTTATACATATATTACAATTGGGAGAATTCTAATACATGTAGAACATCATAACCCAAAGCCACAATCTCGCTCTTTCTAAACCACCCATGTGATCTGAGCCATCCCTCGCACGCCCCTATACCCTGTAAATAGTATCCCCGACAAATGAGCTAAGGCCCGTAGTGGAATCACCCTAAGTGCGCTACTTTCACCTAAGTGCAATGCAATGTTCCAAATAAACACACATCCGTGCAAATACGTGATCCTACTTGAATGTCTAACTTATCATTTCGCACTGATCCTCACCGGCCCCACACTCGCCGGCCCCGTATAAGAATTTTATGTTTTATTTTTACACAAACCCTCCGAATGGCGGGCAGTGGACCGTCTCCGATGTTACATTTAGTGGACTACCCTCCGATGTATATCAATTCACCGCCCGACGATCGATATTTTTCGTATGGATCACCTCCCATCATTTTAGTTTTAGTTTTAGACAACCCTCCGAAACCATTTTCTCTAAACTCATCTTATGCACTCACTCCTACCGTCCCAGCAGTGTCCTGCAAATAAGATATAACGCATTTTACGCCACTCCATTGATAGCCTATAACACACGCAAATATATAAACATGCATATATTCACGTAAAAATTCAATCACACAATCATGTTATGTAATTACACATTTCATCACATCAAAATTAGCTCGCATGGGCTAATGATCAAACACGAGCAATTCGACTTGAATCACTCGACCAAACACATTAATTCACAAATTTATTTTATGAACACTATTATCTTAATGCTCGAAACCCCTACATTATTCTCTAAAATCACCAATCGTAGGTTCACTTTTTGTGAACTCCGGCCTACTACTAATTTCGGCCTCATACAAACCAACACATGCATTAACACATAAATGGACAAATTAGCTGACTAAAATCAAACTGTATCAGCTCACGGCCATTATTGTTCACAAACATTTAATAAATTCCTAAACCACCCGCTCCCAAGCTTTGGGGGCCGATCAACCCGGTCATTCAAGGCCTCAAGCCAACCGAAACATTGTAGAACACTTAAATAAAGGGTGAAACCCCAAAGGTGAGGAGAAACCCTACCTCGAGTCATTCTCAAAACTCACAAATCCGGTGGCAGACCCATCGCGTGAGCGCTCCGTCAGAGAACATTTTCCTTCTGTCCCGAAGACGCCGACTATCATCCACTGCAAAATTTATATAAGTTTACTTCTCTCTAAAAATATCAAAACCGTAGCTCCTCCATTCTGTATTCCCTTGTTACTTTCCTTTTTTTTTCGCCTCTTTTCAATTTGTAAGAGATGGGCAATTATTCATCTTGCCTTTAGTGCCATTTAAAATTTAATTTAATGACCATTATGTCCATTCTTCTCCGCTTTGACATCTCGACACTATCCTCACTTTGATCCATTTTCACTCATTTCACCATGCCAATTTACAAGACGCTGAAGTACGCTACTATACGCCACTTTCGTCTCATCGGAAAATCTGCTTTCTTTACGACACTCCTCGTAATCCGCGACGCCTCGAAAACGTGTAAATCTCGACCTGTTCTCACCCACTAAAATTCCACGCGCTAGATTTGGTATAATTCCATTCCAAACGTGAAATCCGCTTCTCACATCCGAGATCAAGAGAATAAATTTCGGATTTCTTAATCGAATTACAATTTTATAACCAAAATTACGGTATTTTCACAATTTTTCCGTGAAATCACTTCTCGCGCTCTGCCAATAAAGTGGCTCATGGGTACGAGAAGAATGTCCTGTGCTCCTACCATTATACATACTTGATGTGGAAGAAGCCTTGGCTCTCAACTGACAAACGACCGAATATGGTTCTCATGAAGGCGTTATCAAGCCTTGAGAATTACCAGCAAAATCTTTAGCAGGACTTAAGATCTAATGGTGGGCTTGATCCTTGATGGCTCTTTCCCTCAAATCCTTCTCAACATATTCATAAGCTCAAGAGATAAACCTCTTTCTCATTGGTTTTATATAGGAACAACCTTTGTTTCATTGCTACTTCATGCATATGACCTTTCTGTTTCTATGTTTTTTTTATTTTTTATTTTATATATCAAATACTGGTTCCATTGACAAATTAGTCTGTTATTGCTCTGTTTTCCTCCTAAAATATGAAATATTGTTGAGTGTGTGCTTGAGTGTATCACATTGATCTTCAATCGCTCTTTCGTTTTGACATCTTTCGCCTGGGTAGTTTTTAGTAAGTTTCTTTCGGTTCTTCTCTCTATAATTTTGAATGTTCACAAATTTGGTATAAAAGAAGAAGTTAATGATATCATACTTTTTGGTACTTTCCTGAAAAGTCAAATGTTAAAGGTGTAAATTGTAATCATCTATACTTCACAAATGGTTTCACTGCTTCATATTTATGTTGGATTTGTATTTAGGCATCAATTTTTATGTCTTGCTCTTTTCTTGTGAACTCATAGTTCCATCATTTTGTACCTTCATTCGGTGGTCTGAATAGAGTTATACACTTCGACCTAGGTTTTGAGATTTTCATAGTAATTTTATATTAAAATTTAATATGCTGATATTTTCTTGTAAAAATGGGTATTCTTACTGAATAAATATATTAGAAATGTTTTTATAAATATTTTAGGTTATGATGGGGAAAAGGGTATGAGGAGATTGGTAAAGCACAGCCTGAATCTTATAATACATGAAAATAATAATATCCTATGTTTTTGGACATTGGATTAGTAACCATTGTATTGAGAAAATTATTGCTTATAAATAGGTGAAGCTAAGAAATGTATTTGAGGGGGTGTGGGGCGGCAACATTTAGGTATTTAGTTTATGGAGAGCAGTATTAGTCTAAAAGTAATATATTAAATATATTGAATTTAAAGTACGGTAGTCTAGTGGTAATGTATATATGAAACTTAGCTACAAACATAGGTAAGGGCTTGGTCCTCCCATTGAAAACTTTTATAAAAGAATTAGAGGGAGGCATGTGCCCCTCTTGGGCCTTATTTCTTTATTTATGAAATTTAAAATTCAAGAATAAGAAAATATTTTATTTTACTAGTCAGCCAACCTTCATTCCATCAAACTTAAAAATGGTCCAGTTGCATTTAATAATTATGCACGTATGTTTCTCGACTTATCTAACTTTAGCATCAACGGTGCACTATAAACCCATAAAAGGGCAACTTTTGGTGACGACAGTCGCTGCCTTCTTCGACGACAAGATAACAAAAATATGGAGAGGAAAAAAAAAAGTATGTGTAATTGGAATTGCCCTTTTTTTCTCATTGTGGAGGATCTTCCCGATTTATAGAAAGTGGTTCATTAAATCTAGGCTCTATGATATCCTTATGTGGAAGGCCCACATATCAAGTCAGAGGGGTAAACAATGAACAAATATTGCTCAAGAAAATAATTCTTAGAAACTAGTGGATAGCAATCTATGTAGATAAGAGAGATAAAAGATGATGAATTAGATCAAATCAATAATTGTTATATGTAAACATCCAATGATCTTTTCAGACCTCACTCCGCTACATACTTTTCTTTCCTAACGCCTCCCCGGGTTAATCAGATTGAGTATACAGATTTCAAACACATTCATTGTATGGATTCTCACACATAAAGAGGATTTAAAGGAAATATTCAATCTTTCATTAAAACACTCTTATCTTACAAAGATAGCTTCCCTAAAGAAAGCTTAGAACTTCATTACAACCTATGGATACAAGGATGAATATGATTTTTCTGATGCCCCTCCAAATAAGAAACATTCTCAATTTATAAAGGAGTTTAATATTGTTTTTTGGATTCCTTCTTATCCTTATGAGAGACGTGTCATTTTTCTTTTGATTTTGGCCATACAGTTGTCCTTCTTCTCTTATGCCTTCTTTCTTCTGTTGAGACGTGCAATTCTTTCTTATCTTTTGTCTTTCCAACTGTCAAATGTATTTTTAAAAGCAAGTGTTCTTATCATGTTTATGATTTCCTCCAGCTATTTTTTGTCTTTTCATAAGAAACATGTTTTTTCAATTCCTTTGACTTTGGTTCAACAATTAGCTTCAATAGTATCTTCATCCATGTTGTCATTGCTTCCTTTTGCCAGCTATTATTACAATTATAGTGATAGACATTTATAGTCAGATCACTTTACTATTTACATTTATAGTGGTAGACATGTCCTGTCAGGCCACTTGGAAAGCTGGGATCACATTTTCTTTTCAAGAGTTATCTAGCCTTCATTATTGCTTTTTGTCTTTTTCATAAACTTTGTAGCTTCATCTTTTGTCATCTGACTGGCTGACAATAATAATTGGTCCAACTCATTGATTTTTTCTGTCATCATTCTCTGCTTTTCCATTGCCTATGACTACCATCCATTTGTTTGTTGCACAATGGACTGAGCAATTCTTTTTTCTCAGAATCTATCATTCTTCCAAGCATTGCCTTTATCCCCAATTATCTCCTAGTCTTTGTCCATTGTCTATTATAATATCCCTATTTTTTGGGTTTAAAATCATTTATTTGAAACCTTGATTCTTCACTACTATTTATTGTGATGAGATGATAAGCTTTGATGCATATTCCACTATCTTCATTATATTTTGGACTGATGGTAAATAATTTGATGTAGAAGTTCTGATGTCCTGTCATGTTACATAATTGAATTCTGAGGGTGTCATTAAGTATTTCATCACAATTAGGGCTTAAATAGATCCGATCAACAAAACCGAAATCCATGGCATCTTGAACAAATAAAGGATCAGTCTTTTTTGTGATTATTATTCTTGGGTAGATAGACCTCAGAGGTTTATAATGTACCCATTACCATAGGTTGTTATAGATAAATTCGGAGAAAGTCAAATACTTTATTTCCATATTAAACAATGTTATTGAAGAGATTATGAATATATTTTATGTTTTTTCTTCAAGAAAGAAGAGGGTTTCATCTAAATTTTCTCTCTTTGAGAGGAGCCAATTTTTCGGGGAACTGCTATCTTCAGCTTTTATCCTTTGAAGGATAGACATTTCTTGAATACCTTTTGAGATATTTTTGCCCTTAGACAATAATATATCTCATGTCCTAATGTTATCAGCAATTGTTGTTACCTGGCTTTTTCCCGAATGGGACAACATATTCAAGCTTACCTTATTGATGTTTTTAGTTTCTGAGGAGACTGAGGAAACATCATCTATCCTCATTATCATTTCTCCTAATCTTTCAAAACATTTTTCAAATAAATTTTGTGAAATATATGACTTAGACCTTATGTCATTGATATCTTTTTGTAAATTTATTACTTTTTCTTCAATTGAAATAAGAGCATTATAATTTTCTGAGACCATATTCATTCCTTCACCATATTGATGGCGAAGTATCAGCCTAAATTCCCGGGATGTTATTCGACATTCATACTCAAAAAGTTTGCAAGAAAATTGTCAGTATTTTTTATATGAACTATTTTAAAATTGTAATAACTAAGAAGAATTTGCTATCTAAACAATCTTCTAGCCTGTACTCATTTTCCTGTGTTATTTCTTATAAATCCTACAACTTGAGTATTATCAATTTCTATTATAAAAGGTTTAGGTAATGAAAATACCTTAAATTTATTAATCCCTTTTATTATTACAAGTAACTCCTTTCATTAATATCATAATTAATCTGATTATTATTAAAAGTTCCACTTGTATAACGACATATTTCTCTTAAATCTGTCTTTAAAATTGTTGCCGAATACTTGTCTGAAGCATCTGTTTGTAATATTAAATTATCATTTTCATTTGACAATCTTAATTTTGGTAAATCTGAACATATATTTTTTAATATCTTAACTATCATGGTTTGTTTTTCACTTAATCCTGTTTGGTTTTTCTTTGTTAACAACTTTTGTAATTTCTGTCTTTCTTTTGCTAAGTCTTTTATAAAATAAGAGGAGTAATTTAAACATCTTAAAATTTTTTGTATCATTTGTTTAGCTCTCAATTCATCAGGGAAATCTTTTATTTTTTCGGCAATATGTGACTGTAATTTTATGCCTTTAGAATCTATTATCATTCATAGAAATTATAATTCTTTTTTCCTGATCTCAACCTTATTTTCTCGAAAGAACTATACCTCACGTTCTTACAGAGTAAACCCAGAAAATTTGAATTTTCCTAAAATGGCAAAATAAAGGAATCGCTTCTCTAATGTACAAGGCAAGTAAGTTGCAAAATTGGAATTTTTCTAGATCTTTGATAACAAAACGGACATCACCATTGGATTCGTCTTGCAAAATCTAGTTACCCAGACGAATTTCATTAAATTATGAGATGGTCGGATTTTCACGATTTTCGAGGTTTCGAGTGTCCGGTGGACCCTAAAAACGAGATTTTTGATAAAAATCTCGAAAGTGAAAAAAATAAATTAAGTAAAGTTCATTTAAAATAATTTGAACTTGAACCGGGATGAAATAAATTATTTTAGGATAGAAACAGACTCAAACAAGTCAGCCGACATGCTACGACGTTATCTAATTTACTTAAACTTAAGTGAAAGGCCTTGGGGGAAAATATCTCATTCTTCTCATTCTAATTTTCTGGTTCTACGGGAGAGAGTGAGAGAGAGCCAAACTTCTCTTTTCAATCCATGGAGTTCTATATGTCGGAAATTGTCGGGTTAAGAACGAAAGTTCATCTACTCGACGAGGGCTACGCATGAGTATCAAAAACACATAATTTGTCCAAGGATTCAAGCGAGGAGTTCAAGAAATCAAAGATTTTGGGTTTAGAAAGTGTCCACGGGACTTCCTAGAGTTTCTTCTACGCTCTAAGAGGTAGAGATTCTTCTTACTTTGGTTTATTTTCCACTATAAGGGTTGTTTGGTTGTGTTTTATGCCATAAGGGGCTATTGGCCGTGTTTTGCCCTGAGGAGCTGTTTGGCAAAGTTTAGGGATGTGGGAATAGTGCCCTGTTTTGATCCTATATGATGTCCAGTTTTTGGGGCTGATTTTTAGTTAGGAATTTGGACTAGTGTCCTTCATGTAAATTATAACCGCATCCTGTGAAACTTGACGTTTTTTGAATCACTAAATTTGACTTTCGAGACTTGTTATATTTCATTATTCCAGACTGCCATAGGTTGTCCTGTTTTGACCCTATACACTGTCCAAATATTGAGACAGATTTTCAGTTGGGAAAGAGAGGGAATTTGAGCTATTGTTCTTCATGGAAATTATAGTTGTATCTGAGAAATTGATGTTAGGCTTTTGAATCACCCAAATTGAACCTGTATAGCTTAAGTTATGGTTCATTTCCCGGGACTGCTACAGCTTAGGTTGTTTAATGGTTTGTGTCCAAATTTTGGGACTGTTAGGGGACTAGTTTCTAAACTAAGTTCGAAACTATTCTGTGGTCTATTATGGCTTGTTGTGGAATGTTTTGTGGGCATCTCTATGCCACAATTGGTCTTGAGGATCAAGTTGTCATTGGCTGAAGCCAATAAATAATTTTTCAGAGAACATTGGAAGCGAATATGTGAGTCCTAATGTATTGACATGTAATGAGTTTGTGTATGAATATGACCATTGCATGACTTGTTTGTAGGCTATTTGTGGACATGTTATGTCACAATTTGGCCTAGAAGAAAAAGTATGTCATTGCTTGATTGGTGATGACTTGTTGATGTTGAAATATGTGTGTGCAAATATGTTGACATGAAATGTGTGATTGTTTGGAAATTTTATGCTGATTGATATAATTGTCCATGATGCATGGGTGATATGAATGAGTAAAATTGTCCATATAGCAACATCATATATGCGACATAGTGTAGGAATGAAATGACACATCGCATTGCATATGCATGAGGACATCGCATAAAATGGGTGTGAGTGCATAACTATAATCAATACTTCGTTTGGTGTTTGATTGGGTGGGATCGATATGGTGGGACAACGTCCAATAGGGTCGCACGATCGCATACATGAAAATGAAAATATGTGTCGGGTAATAGCAAGTAGGGATAGATTGATGGGATAAACATAAACAATGCACAACCAGATTTTATCCCCTCTTGTGAGAACCTAATAGGAAACAATTTAATAGAGCAATAACAATTCACCCAAAGCAACAAATATATGGACACCAACAATGAAGCGTGAAAACCTTCCTGTAAATGTGAGAAGTAAAACCACGTGGACCCTTAGGCCACTTAAACACCTCCACTAATATAATTAATGGGTTACACAATCTCTCTCTAGATAAACGAGGCATATACTAATCATATCTCAAGAATTTTAATCTTGGCAAATGCAAATCAACTTGCATAAAACAATAGAGAAATCTCACAAAACAGAGTCACTTGTTCGACATAAACACCACTGTCTAGAACCCAATTCCACCCTTCACCGTTCAAAATGAAGATCAATGAGTTAAGAACGTGCTCACCAAAATCAGCCTGATCAGACCACGGATGAATCGGGATCAGACTGATGATGAAATCGTCCGGGTGAAAAACCCACTGCACAGAGGCACTGATCTCGGACTGCAAATATGACCTTCCGAAACTCCAAATCAGATCCCACCATTCATAATGAAGATCAACAAGTCACTGTCCCTCCTCCAGATTTCAGGGCGATCGAACCACAGGTGAACCGTATCGGCCGGCTTGATCAAATCTGGGCAGTGAAGATAAAAAAAACTGTGTTTTTCTCTCTTAACTTCAAAATGGATCTCTCTTCTCTTCCTTTCTCATGGAGACAACAAAGATCAAGAAGAAGAGGAAGACTACTTTGATAGTGGCTGCCAAAAAATCCTCAAGAGAATGAAAAGGCCTAATCCTCTTCTTTCATACTATGCTAGAGCTTAAGAGGCCTTAGAAATTGGGCTTTGGGCTTTATCCACATGAAGGAAACCCAACCCAAGCATGAATCTTATGTCAATTGAAAGCCTTGTTATTTTTTGTTATACATATGTGTATATAAAACCCGGGATAAATTTAAATTTTTTCGAAAAAGGTAAATTATCGCTATAGTACAAGTTGCAAAACTGAAATTTTTCTAGATCTCGGATGACAAAATGGACATCGCTAGTTTGGTTCGTCCTGCCGAAATGCAGTTCTGGGGCAATTTCGTTAAATTACGAGACATATGGATTTAAGTTACCGAGCCGTCGGATGTTTGGTGGACCCCAAAAATAGGATTTTTTAGCAAAAAAAATCGAAAATGGAAAACAAATTAAGTAAAGTTCGTTTAAAAGAAATTGAGCTTGAGCAGAAATTGAAATAAATTGTTTCGTGATAGAAAATGACCGGACAAGCGCGTGGACACATGACGCAATGTGGGCCTTGTCCTTAAAACTTAAGGATATTTTAGAAAAGTCAAATTTGAGAGAGGAGGAGCTCATTTTCTGCTGGGGAAAAAAAAAGAAACATTAGAGAGCAAGGAGAGAAGAAAGCGTTACAGCCTTCTTTCTCCAGTGCGGAGTTTGGGTTGTTCGAATTCGTCGAGCCAAGAGTAAAGTTAAATACACTTTCGTGAGGCTACGTGTGGGTGCCGGGAGGGTTTGAAAGATCCAAGGGAGGATTCGGAAATCAAAATTTTCGGGATTATGAGGTGTTTTTGAGACCTCCTTCGGTTTTACTACGCTCCAGGAGGTAGGAATTCTTCCTACTTTGGTTTATTTTCAGCTCTAAGGAGTGTTTGGTTGTGTTTTTTTTTTTTGCCTTAAAGGTTGTTTGGGTTAAAAGAAAAAAATATGTTTTTATAGCTCTTAGGGGCTGTTTGGATTGAAAAATCATTTTTCATAGCTCCTTAGGAGTACATTTACACGGTTTGAAAACTCAGGTTTTAGGGCTCCTTAAGGGTTGTTTGGACTGATAATCTGGTTCTATAGCTCCTTAGTGGTTGTTTGGGTTGAAAAATTAGGTTTTATGGCTCCTTAGGGGTTGTTTGGCTGAATTTTTGGGTTGTGGGAATGCTGCCCAGTTTTGGCCCTATAAAACATCCAAATTTTGGGACTGATTTTCGGTTGGGCAAAAGGAGGAATTTGGGCTAGTGTTCTTCTTGGAAGTTATAGCTACATCTGTCAACTTGATGTAGGCTTTTGAATCACCCAAATTGGACCTCTATAGCTAAAGTTATGGTACATTTTCCGAGACTGCCACATGTTGTCCTATTTTAACCCTATACACTGTCCATATTTTCGGTTGGGAAAGAGAGGGAATTTGTGCTAATGTTCTTCATGGAAATTATAGTTGCATCTGTAAAATTGATGTAGGCTTTTGAATCACCCAAATTGGACCTCTATAGCTCAAGTTATGATCCATTTCAGGGTGCCACGAGTTTGCCATGCGACCCCATAAATCTTTGTCCGGATTTTTGGGACTGATTTCTAATTGGGAAAAAGGAATTTGGACTAGTGTTCTCCATGGAAATTATAGCTACATCTATAAACTTGATGTAGGTTTTTGAATCACCCAAATTGGACCTGTATAGCTCAAGTTATGGTCCATTTCCCGGGACTACTACAACTTAGATTATTTAATGGTTTGTGTCTAGATTTTGGGACTGTTAGGGGACTAGTTTCTGAATTGAGTTCGAAGCTATTCTATGGTCTATTATGGCTTGTTGTGTAGAATGTTTTGTGGGCATCTCTATGCCACAACTAGTCTTGAGGATCAAGTTGTCATTGTGAGTTTAGTGATAGCAGGTGGTAATTGATTGGAGGTCAATATGTGTCTTAATGTATTGACATGTGATGAGTTTGTGTAGGGATAAGACCATTGCATGACTTGTTTGTAGAAATTTATTTGTGGATGTTATGTCACAGGTGGCCCTAAAGGATAAAGTGTCATCATTGCTTGATAGGTGATGACTTGTTGATGTTGATATATGTGTCGCGAAATATATTGACATGAAATGTGTATTTGGAAATTTTATCTTCTTGATTGATATAATTGTCCATGATGCATAGGTGATATGCTTGAGTAGAATCGTCCATATAACATTCATGCCTCTGTTGACATGGTATAGGCATGAATGGCACATCGCATTTCATATGCACGGGGACATTACATGAAATGGGTGTGAGTGCATAGCTATAATCAATATTGCGTTTGGTGTTTGATTGGGTGAGCTTGGTACGGTGGGACAACGTCCAAAAGGGTCGCACGATTGTATACATGAAAATGAAAATATGTATCGGGTAATAGCAAGTAGGGATAGATGCACGCATGATGAAAGCTTAGTTATTTTTGTTATACATATGTGTCAGGTGAAAGCTATGAAAGTGTAGGAAGAGGCTGTGAAGCTTGCGGTGAGGCGCCGAGAGTCGCTATCCACAAAAGACATATGATTTGAATATAAATGATCTTTGAGGTTTTAACATCAGCTTTTGGTTTGAAAAACAAATGAATTTTGTTGTAAAATGATCATTGGATGTAATGTCAAATGATGGGTTTATTACACTTTGATATTGCATGGTGTGTTGGTCGATAAGAAGGGCTCGGTGCATGGTACATGATTGAGTCTCTCATTTCATGGCATGTAGGATTTCATAGTATGTTTTTACTTAGGTCTTGAATGTGGTGTGGTGTGAACATGACCATTGCATGTCTTGACTTCGTGGGAGTAGCCCTTGTAAGAAGTTTACTCTATTAGGCGTAGCTCACCCTTTATGGGACCCTCATTTTAGGTACAGGGAATACATCGATGCACAACGCTCACTCGAGGCCGCAGTTGTGAAGAAAGCCAGGTTGTGGCTTTGTATTCATTTTGTAAGATACTTGGAACAAACTAGTTATAGCTTACTGTATTTTTGTGTAAAATTGTAATTAAATTCTTATAGGAGCGCGTGACATATAATTTTGTATGTTTTAAATAAGTATGGATATATGGGCCCCGGTTGGCCACTTTACTCATAAATGGACTGCAATGCGGTCATTGTGTTATATTGAGCCCAGGATGGAGTCATATTGTGTATTTTCACGGGTTGTATTTCGGGTAAAGCTCCCCATACAAAGGAGATTTTGTTTGATTTTTGTTAAATTATGGGTCCCGGTAAAGGGGACACAATAGTGTGGTATCAGGTTATCAGGCATCGCGAAGTTTTCTCAGGGTGCGGTTGGTCGGCGGATCCACACTGGGTTTTGGGGGTGTCTGGTGTCCCAGCAGTGGCTTGAGTGAGGAATGTAGGAAGGCTACTTGAAGCTGCGGGTGAGACCCAGGAAATTCTCTATCCACAAAGACACATGGTTTTGAATATAAATGATCATTGAGGTAACATCAAAAAGCTTTGGTTTGAAAAACAAATGAATTTTGTTGTAAAATGATCATTGGATGTAATCTACAAATGATGGGTTTTATCACACTTTGACATCGCATGGTATGGTAGGAGTCGGTAAGGACTTGAGTAAGAGGGAGTCGGTAAGGACTCGGGTGCATGGTATATGATTGAGTCTCATCTCATTTCGTAGCATGTAGGATTATAGTAGAAATTGCGCGTTTTTACCTTGAAATGTGAATGTGGTGTGAAATGATCATTGCATGTGTGCACTTAGGTGGGGTATGCCTTAGGAAGTTTACTCGCAGGCGTAGCTCACCCTTTATGGGACCCCATTTAGTCACGGGGAGTACGCAATGCACGATGCTTACTCGAGGCCGCAGTTGTGAAGAAAGCCGGGTTGTGTCTTTGTATTCATTTTTGTAAAGATGCTTGGAACAAACTAGTTATAACCTGTATTTTGTGTAAAAAGAATTGTAATTAAATTCTTATGGGACTATTTTAAATATAATTTTTTATGTTTTAAATGAGTATGGATAAATGGGCTCGATTGGACCACTTTTACTCATAAATTGACCGTGTGAGGTCATTGTGTTATATTAAGCCTCGAATGGGTTATGTTATTGTATATCCTACAGGTTGTATTTTGGGTAGAGCTCACAGTCTGAAAGGCTACGTCAGATTTTGTTAAATTATGGATCGGTAAAGGGAACTGGCAATGTGGTATCCGAGTTGCAGGCATCCACAAGTTTTACGGGTTGATGGTTGGTCGATGGACCCCTGAGTTTTGGGCGTCTATAGAGTCCCATGAATGTATTTAAATGTTTTCATGATCTTTCTCATTATCGGGCTTGAGATTAGCATATCATCGATGTATCTTATTATAAAAGTTTGAATAATCTAAGAATATTTTATCAATTTTTCTTTGGAAAATTTGAGAACATTTTATGTCAAAGGCATTACCATCCATTCATAATGACCTCTAGGTGTACTAAAAGCTGTAATAGGTATACTGTCATTATCCATTTTTATTTGCCAAAATCCTGATTTACAATCAAATTTACTATAATAGTTTTTTCCTCTTGCCAAGTTTATTAATATTTCCTTATTTGGGATATAATATCCGTCAAATTTTGTATTCTTATTCACTTCCTTATAATTTATCACCATTCTTGTCTTTCCTCGTTTTATCTTACTATATTTTCTTACCATGAAAGCAAGACTACTACGTGGGCTTTTACTTTCTCTTATTAGACTCATTTGTATTAATTCATTAATTTGTATTTTAAAGTCTTCTATATCTTCTTATGAATATATCATTGGTCTGACTTTAATAACCTTATCAGGATCTATCATTTGTAATTTACAGTAGTTTTTTGTCTTTTCCCAATATTTTAAAGGATTAATATTAAAATTTTCTTTCAATTTTTCATATGTGTCATGAATTGTTACTTTATAAGTAATAGATGTTTTAATGCGACTACTCCATTTTGGCCTTTTGGTCATAATTTATCCTAAAGGTTTTAATATTCTAGGTAATCTTATCCAGTGGTTACAAGGTGTTTTAAATATTATAGTATAAATTGTTTGTTGATATATTGAGAATTGTTGTAAAAAGTAATTTCCTAATATAATATCACATTCTATATTGTCATATTGGTAAACTTTTCCTATTTTTATTATTTTATTATGGATTATTATTTCCACGCTTTCTTTTTTGTTTTGTAATCTCTTCTTTATTTCCAATTACACATTCTATAGAGATTTTAGTATCTTTCCCATTTTATTTTAATAAAAACTTTTAAATATTGTTATTTACGATCCAGTGTCTACAAATCACATGTATAACTTAGTTTTGGAATATTTACCATTATAAATACCATAGTAGGGGAATGTACTTTCTTTCATTTTGTCTTTCTAGGAAAATACATATGTCTTCACTATAGATTTCCTATTCCTTCTTTTTGTAATCTTATATTTATCTAGTCTATCCTGAAACTTTTTCTTAGAGAATATCCTTAGTGTCCATTTCCTTGCATTCTGTTATCTTTATAGAAATCTACCAAAAAGGTTATTCCTTGTAATCTTATGGGTATTTCTACCTTTAAATTACATTCTAATGTTTGGTCATCATAATTTTTAAAAACATATGGGCTTGTATTTCATATCATTTCACAGTTATCTGCTTGTATATGGTTGCAACTAGTACCAGTATCCAAGGATCAAAATATCGGTAAACACGGATATATCGGTAATTGGATTTACTACGGAATATCGGAAATATCGGAAAATATGGTGGATATTTTTGACTAAAATATCATTAATGGAAAAATTCAATAAAATACTTTGGGAATTCATAGGAAATACTTTGTTTAATTATAAAATGCATAAATAAGAAATATACACTTGTTGAAGGTGATGTCATTATAATTTGTCGAGAAGTGCATCACCCAATGGTCATTTAAAACCAAAATGAAGACCGATGTGGCTCCGTACATTGTTGTGAAGGGATTCCATCTTGATGAAGGCGGTATTCATGCAGACATGAATTAATTTGCGATAATATTGATTGTAACCGAGGCATTACCGTACGCTAAATACGTTATTTCCTGCCCGCAGCCTCTCAGGTGGATGGGAAGTGGGTTCACCCCACATGCTCGTTTGAAATCATTCTTGCATTTGATATAGATTTGGAATGGCATATGGATCATGAGGATTGTTAATCATTCCATATTCTTCTGATAGAACTGAAGGATGTGAAGAAGAATTTGACCATAACTCATTGTATAAGGAGGAAATATGTTGCCCTCTTTGATGAATCGGTGAGATTGAGTTCAATACTCGATGACTCAGCGGTTGACAACGAATCCTCATTGTATGGTGTCATCCTTAGTTTGTCTTCCTCTATATGGCTTCCAGTAAACCAACACACAGGCCGGCTCTCTGGGCCGTGGTCTTCATCTTGTGTAACATGGTGAAATCATCTTCCACCCAGTGAATGAGCTCGATGGATATTGACTTTGTTGTGGATCTGCAATATCCCACCCCATCATTTCGATATCACTACCATCATTGGTCCCTACTCCTCGTGAGCCATCATAACTTTGTAGTAGAGTACCAGCAAAACTTGGTCTCTTACTATGTTCGGCTCTGAATCGAGGAGGGTGAAATGCTTGTTGGGTTGAAATGAGTCTCGTGTCTTGACTAAAACTTTTCACTATGAACTTCTTCAGATAAAACCCGCTCAACATTAACTCCTGCTTCTCGAACATGTGCGGCAATGCGTGGATCAGAGGATTTCCATCTTCATCATCTAAATGAAGAGGTCTAACCCATTGAAATAGTTGATTCTCTTCTTCTTCGCCGAACTCAGCTGAAATTTCTAGTAAATCGAGGAAATTATTTTCGGCAACTTTATCGGTCTCTGCCTCCATATCACGGATCTTTAGTTTCATGTTGTAATAACAAAAAACCAATTGTTGGAGCCTAGGATAAGCAAGCCGATTTCTTTGTTTCGTATGAATTAGAGCAAATGTGCTCTAATTTCTTTCACAAGCTGAAGATGATGCGGTTTGGGAAAGGCAGCTAAGGAAACCCAGCTTCATGTGTTGGGCATTGATTTCCATACAAAAACCACCATTCAGCTGCAATAAAATTTACATATATTCAATATAATAATAAAATAGTTATAAAATATACTTGTGAGAATTAACACTCACGGGAACCATTTTGATCTTGGCGCTATTGGCTGCGATCACCAAATCCTTTTCTTGCATCACGGAATAGTATAAGCTGTGAATTGAAAATGTCAACAAATCTAAAATAAAAAATTAATCGATAAAATTGAATCAATTAATTAGAAACTCATTAATTTACCTCGTTTCCAAAATTAGAAAGACCTTCAGCATTAGGATCTAATTTAGAAAAAACATCATGAACAGCTTGAAGTAGCTCAGGGTTGGAACCCGACTCAGTGCAGTATTGAAAATTTGGATTTAGATAGTATCTTTTAATAGTGATTGAAAATTAGTATGCGATAATAATATAAACATAAAATTATTAAAAATTGAATATTGGCCAAGAAGATATTAATTTGTTACTGTTTGCATGGAGAGGATGCTTAGATTTCTATCCCAATGATGCTGCGATGATAAGTTTCACCCACTCTTTAGCTTTGAGTCGATCTAAATTTTCCTTCATCAACAGAATCAACTCGTAGACAAATATGGCATGGTTGGGACGATACGAGATCAACAATGTGAAGCTTAGCACGTGTATAGTGCCTCATAGATGGACACTAACTGCCACCTTCTCCTGATATTGATGATCCAAACATGAGTCTTTCGGCCTCATGCCCAACTACGATCCGGCTAAGAACTTTGTGAATGACCATTCATTACTAATAAAGACTTCTTGAAATCAGCCCTCTTTTAGAGAAGAGAATTTGTCAAGACAATATGGTTTGTTGCAAACCTTGTTGCTCCGGGGCGCACGATATCTCCACCACATGCACATCGCATTTTGCAAGCAATGACCATGATTGTAAATGAAGTTGGTTATCTTTCGACCATTCCGATCAAGCGAGCAACCACTTGTCCCTTTTACCAATGTCTTGAACATTAAATCAATGCAGTGTCTTTTACATGGAGTCAATCTGGTGTATTTCTTCGTCGACAACAAAGCTTTCACAAATGCGATCATTATACATTTACAATTTGAACCACATTTTGCTTCTCGACTTCCTTGATAACGATCCGCCGACAAACCATATATGTATTTGTTGTCTTTAATCTTATCTGACGCATCAACAGATTTGAGAAAAATTGTGCTTCCTTTTGAATATACCATGAAATTAATTATGCTCAATCTAGTTGGTCCGGTCCATCCATCGCACATAATTGTACATCCATATGTCTCCCATTTCTCCCTTTGCAAGTTGACATAAGCTTCCATGTCTTTATACTCCATTTCCAAGTACTTGCTTTTGATTTCATATGTAGATGGTGGTTCGATGTCCATCCCTACATATAATAATTCAAGGAAAGCTGGTTATTAAAACATATTTCATATGGAGATAATAATGTCATTATTTAAACATATTTCATATGGAGACCATAATGTAAAACATATTATATAATTAGACAAACCTGCTTGTTGTGCACCAAATCATGTTTCATGATGGTGTGAAGTCCGCTTTTGAGGTGGAGCTTTCCATATATGAAGAACATACCCCAATTAATAATGCATTGTTTCCTTGATTGAACCACCTTTGAACATATTTTTTAGGCTTTTTTTGTTTCTTGGCCAGGGCTTGTATAATGATGGTGCAATTAGGCGTGATGGATCAGGTATGCTAGGAACACTTTGTGATCTTTGTATACGTCTTGATGGATCACACAGTTGTGAAGACTTCGCCTATTGCAGTGCGCAAAAGCAAATTCAACTTGCATTATCTTTATCTGCAGCTAATTATGTGAAAAAATGAATTAGGTATAAGATTTTACTAAATTTTCTTTTGCCTCCATAAATCACACTGCAACGATCTCTGTTCCATTCACTAGCTTTTGATCTGAAGTCTTGCTTCTCGATATTCATCTCGCTCATCGAGTTGCATGTCATTGGGATACATATGCATCCTCATCACCCTCATCTTATAGTCGTCATCAGTGAGGCTGCCAATGTTTCCTCCCATTGTGCTGTGTTGACTCGATTTCTTCCATACGGCTGCTTTAAGCTTTGCTTTACCTTTATGTTCTAAAGTTCTTCATTTGCTTTATACGGCGGCACATTTGAATGACAGTGTTTGGTGGGATCAGTATGTGACGGATGAAACTTAATGGTAATTCCACCACTTTTTATGTTTAAACCACAATAATTACAAATTGTTTCATTTTATGTCCCTCAAGGTGCTTAATACCTCAGTACGGGATCAGAGCCTCCAGCTTCCACTAGCCATTCTATAAACATAAGTAAATAAATAGTAATTAATTAACTAAAAATTATAATATCAAATGAAACTAAAATAAAACTCTAGTACAAAAATAAGATTATAATATAAAAATGTTTGCAACATTATATAACTAAGATAACGATTAAGTAAATAAATAATATATTAACTAAAAGTATAATATCAATGAAAGTTACAAAAACTAAAATAAAACTATATAGTATAAAATAAGATTATAATATAAAAATGTTTGCAACATTATATAACTAAAATAACTATTAAGTAAATAAATAATATAGGTAATTAACTAAAAATTGTAGTATCAAATGAAATAAATAAACTATAGTATAAAAATAAGATTATAATATAAAAATGTTTGCAACATTATAACTAAAATAACTATTAAGTAAATAAATAATAGATTAATTAACTAAAAATTATAGTATCAAATGAAACTAAAAATAAAACTATAGTATAAATAAGATTATAATATAAAAATGTTTGCAACATTATATAACTAAAATAACTACTAAATAAAATAAATAATATAATTAATTATTAAAAATTATAGTATCCAAATGAAACTAAAATAAAACTATAATTATTAAATAAGGTATAATATAAAAATGTTTGCAACATTATATAACTAAGATAACGATTAAGTAAATAAATAATATAATTAATTAACTAAAAATTATAGTATCAAATGAAACTAAAATAAAACTATAATTATAAAAATAAGATTATAATATATAAAAATGTTTGCAACATTATATAACTAAGATAGATTAAAATGAAATAAATAATATAATTAATTAACTAAAATTATAATATCAAATGAAACTAAATAAAACTATATTAAATAAGATTATAATATAAAAATGTTGGCAACATTATATAACTAAAATAACTATTAAGTAAATAAATAATATAATTATTAACTAAAAGTATAGTATCAAATGAAACTAAAATAAAACTATAGTATAAAAATAAGATTATAATATAAAAATGTTTGCAACATTATATAACTAAGATAACGATTAAGTAAATAAATAATATAATTAATTAACTAAAAGAATTTAATAATAAATGAAACTAAAATAAAAACTATAGTATAAAAATAAGATTATAATATAAAAATGTTTGCAACGATATAACTAAAATAACTATTAAATAAATAAAATAATATAAACTAAAAGTATAATATCAAATGAAATAAAATAAACTATATTATAAAAATATAAATTATAGTATACAAATGTTTCAAACATTATATAACTAAATAACTATTAAGTAAATAAATAATGTAATTAATTAACAAAAAATTATATTATCAAATGAGATTATGAATCTAAAATAAAATATAGTATAAAATATAAATTATAGTATAAAATGTTTCAAAGCATTATATAACTAAAACAAGATTATAGTAAATGATTAAGTTTTAAGCATTGTTATATAACTAAAATAACTATTAACTAAATAACTAAAATAATTAATTAACTAAAAATTATGCTATAGTATTATCAAATTATAAAAAATAAAATAAAACTATAGTATAAAAATATAGATTATATACTTCAACACTAAAATAAAACTAAATCAAATATGCATAAAAGCAAGAATTAATGAACAAAGAAACATACCTTGTTCCCAATGATCTTCAAAAGGGTAAGATAAAGAACAAATAAAGATTTTTGAAAGTGAAATGGAACTTAGATATTGAATGAATGGTTTGTAATGAAAGTGTATGATTACAGGGGTATTTATAGAATTTTGGAGTCAAAATAGCTTCATTAGTTGTCAAAAATAGTTGTGATTTATTTCTAGCAGTTTAGTTTGATTTTGGTTCAAATCTGACCGTTGGATCATCATATATCCGTTAGAAATCAATCTGGACCGTTAGATCAAGCTTCAGATTTAAAATCAACCGTTGGATAAAAAATATAGCCGTTGGATTTTTCAAAAAAAGCGGACGAAATCTGGACCGTCAGATCAAAAACTGAAAAATATCCAAGGGCCAGCAAAATCCCGAAGCACCCGGCAGCGAAAAAGCGACTTGTCCGATATTTTGAATTTATCGTAGATCATCGGCGATAATATCGATCTGACAGCGCCTCTCCGTAGCGATAATGCGGCATGGCGACAAAGCGAAAAAATCGGCCCTTTAGAAAAATCGCGATTTATCCGGAATTTTGTTCGATTTTTGCCATTCGATTTCCCTTTGCAAAATCTTTTCGAACCTGCCCGATATCCGATTTTTCTCCGAAAAATCGGCCAATTTCGGCGATTTTTTTGTCCCTTCTAGTATCTCATTAAAATTCTTGTTTCTTAACTTCTCTTTCTCAATTGTAATAATTCCCTTTATTAGGAAAGGTGAATGTACATCTTTTCTTATTCTTTGGATACTACTTCTCATTGTGTTATTTATGACATTATTTCCTATCAAGGAATTTCCTCTAAATATGTGTAAATCAATTATTTGTATACAATCTTCTTCATGAATATTATCTTCAAGACTTAAAATGTAATTTGTTGGAATTTATATTCTATCTAACTTTTGAGGTTCTATTATCTCTGCAATTTTTCTACATTCATTACTAATTTCTATAAATGGCTTATCTTGGTAAATCCTTCCATAGTTTGAGTTTGATAGTGTGTACAAAGCACTATAATACATTGTCATTACATTATTACATTCTTTCATAAAATCATTCCTTAAGAATTTGAAATGTAAACTTAGACTATTATCAAAATCCTTATCTCCTAAATTAATGTTATATTTTGGGTAACATGTGAACATTAATTTCGTCTATGCTAAATTTCCTTGGGTACTTCCTAGGTGGCTTTCATGTGCATGTAAACTTAAAACTATTGGTGTATTTAGATTTTCGAAATAATGATTTTACTATTATGTCTTTCTCACCCAGAAATATCATCTTTATTTTTCTCTTATTTATTCATTTTTTATTTTACTTAATGTTTCATTTATAGTATATTTTGTTAATAAATTAAGCTTTTTATTTCCTTTAGCTTTGTTAATTGTTATAATTCTTTCTATCTTTTGGTATTCATGGATTATGTATTTTCTATGCATATTTATTTTATTTAGGTATATTAGTAATCCTTCTCTTGGGGCTTTCAAATCAAAATTTAGATTCTGGATTTTCTGTAATTTTTTATTATCAAAAGTGTTTTTCAATCTATATCATTCTTGATATTCTTTAGCACTAATAACTTCAAATTCATAAATATCATCTTCCTCAATTATTTTCTTGCTCATTTAGTCACTTTCTAAGGAATTATCATCCATTCTCACTATAAACACTACCCACTACTATCAAAACTTAGTATACTTTCTAAATCATCTTCTTTATTTTTCTCCATATGATAAATACCTTTTTTTTTTTTTTGACATTCATTACTGTAATGTTCTAATTCTCCACATTTCCAACACTTTCTTTTGTCTTTTGATGTATTTTGTGTCACATTTCTCCTTTTATAATTGAATCTTTTCTTGTAATATTTTTTAAATGGTTTCTCCATTCTTTCCTAAATCTTTTATATTTTGTATATTTTTTAACGACTTTCTGGTGTTTGAAATTTTCTTTTTCTTATCTCCTTACATCCTCATTTTCCTGAGATGTTATCAATCTTATCACAAAATATCTTTTCGCCATTTCTTACACCTTTTATAATATACCTTTAGGTGTATAATTCTGCTAATCTTTTCTTTAAAAATTCTATTCTGGCTCCTAGAATATCAACATTTTTTGTTGTTATTTTTTCATATTCTTTTTGGAAATAATTACTCAATTTTCCTGGTAACTTCTCATAGTATGTATTTGCTAAGATTGTCATATTTATACTACTATCAAATGCATCATAATACCATTTTCTAAATTCACATGTATATTCATGTATGTCTTTCATTTTACAAATTTGTAATTGTGATAACTTATTTATAGCTTCTCTTATATCTTTTCTTCTTTGCTCTATACTATTTGTCATCCATAATTCTCCTTAGGAATTTATTCATTTTACTATATATTTAATAAAGTATCTACACTTTCAAAATATGCTACCTTCAAAGTTTACAATAGTGTTATTTAATTACATTAAAACTGAGAGTGATATCCTTCCCACCATTTCTAACATCCACATTAATGTTCCTATCATTATTTAGGTTTTAGTATTATTATCCCAATTTGTTCCTTGTGTCAATGACGTTAGCCAGTCTTCAATACCCAACGTCGCGACATTGCGATGTCGTGACATTTTTGTGCTAAGGCTATAAAAAGAAAAGGAGACGACTTGGAGAAGGGGTTCGCACGGGGAGAGCTTCTAGGGTTTTGGTTGGACATCTTTTGCACCTTTTGGAGGAGATTTGAAGGCTTTTATGGAGGGAGACTTGAGAAGATCATGAAGATCCATCATCCTCTTGATCATTAGAGTTTTCCTTCTCTTTACTTTCATGTTTACTCTTAAAATTGTAATGGATCAGACTTACATTATGTTCTAAATTCGTGATCTAGGGTGTTGGTTGTACATTGGACATGAATATTATGTTTAGTTGTTAATTTTCATATTTCTATCATCTTTTAATAATTGTTCTTCCATTAACTCATGTTTGGGTGAATTTGACATATTAATTTATGATCAATCTTAATATGGTGGGTGATTCTTTGTGAGATATGAGAAGTGAATGAAGAATTAGACATAGATGAGTTAACCTAATTAATTGAATAATATAGAGATTATCAATAATTATGAGGCTAGTGGTTATGTGATCCTAATGCATCTTTAACACTTGGGGTTGAGTTAAGAAGCAAGAAACCTAGTGTTAATGGCAGGTTATTTGACCTTGAGAAAGACTTTAATTACCTTAGATAAGAACCGTCTTGGAAGACATTTGCATAAGATAATATAATGTAATTTTAGCACTAACATAGTAGGATTGTCCAATAATACCAACATCCTAGACTTTTATATCCATTTTGTAATTCCCAGTTGCGAAACTCAAAGGTTACATTGAAAGTTTCTTTAATTTAGTTTTAATTCCAGTTAAACATCCTAATCATTAGTTCGAATATTGAAGAAGTATTATAATTTTGGTACTTAGCATCCCACGTCTTCCCTGTGGATCGATATTCATACATTAAGTACATTATATAACTTTACAAGCATATACTTGCACGGTTAGACACTCTTTGCACACTTTAGATCACATATTTTAAACACAATCACGCAAAATGCCTATCAAGTTTTTGGCGTCATTGCCGAGGAGTTGCAATGTATATGCTAATATCAATACTAAGTACTTCTTTGGTACTTCAGACATTTTTTATTTATTTATTGAGTTTTTGATACTCTTTATTTTCTTTTTGTAGAACACTTTAAGGTATAGTAGGTTGTATGCGGAGATTGGGTGTTGAAGAGCTTATACCTTTGGATCGAGAGATAGAGAAGACTTTGAAAAGAATTCGAAAGGGTAAAAGAGAAGCCATTGAAATGGAACAACAACCTCTTGAACATATGGAAGGATTCTAGGAAGAAGAAGTTAGATCTAGGAGATAAGGAAGTGTGTACCCTTGTAATGCCCCTTTCCTTGTCTTCGACAAGCGAGGGGACGTCACACAGAGCAAAGACCTATTAACCCAATTTTCTAGAATTATTAGAGACCATTTCAAACATAGATTCATAATTGACATAAAGTTGTTTCAAAATCCAGAATTATGAAAATTCTTGACTACACATCATAACCTTGTAAAACTACCACCATAATGGTGTTTAAAATGTCATGTATATATATGCTTAAGTTTATAACTACTTGTATTCATACAAGTTCCACTTTTACAAAATATTATATTTACATTTGCATTTCCAAAAACAAAGTCAAGGACCTACATAAGAAGAACTCCTAATGTTGTGTTGGCCTTGAGTGCGGGATCCTTAGAAACTTATTGGAACCTACCGCGAGGATAGAGCACGTGCTAAGCATATAGCTTAGTAGGAGAAAATGTAATAATATATATATATATATATATGTAATAAAACACTACAGTGATCCTGAAACTACGTATATGTGCATATATAATTATTTCACATATCATATATTTCATCTCGTAGGAGTTCACTGAAATGTCATAACTTGAAGGTATTTTCGTAGGTACACTATAGTTCATAATAGAGTTATGCCTTAACATTTGAGTTGATTACTTTCATGTTCATATTGTTCATTATTTAAATACACATCATATAAATTTTTGTCTGCATAGACTAGTAACAATGAATAAGAGGAACACGGTATAATAGGTACTGAAGGCACAAAGACAATATAAAACAAAGAAGTGGTCAAACTTGAACCCACTAAATGGTACCACATGAACAGAGGCCGAATAGCAATCGAACAACAAGTAAGCAATAGCACAAAACAAACGTGCTGATTAGCAAGGAACATAAGTGTTGAATAGAACTACTCCCTATTTATTCACTATCCCATATTAAGTAGGCATACAATTGTATGTGTTTTAGAGCATTTTATACTGGTCTTAATAACATTCATGTTACACTCTTAGTCAATTCTTATGACTATATTTCCCTCATGCGTACTGAAATGTTCATTTTCAACTACAATTTTAACCCGGTAAATGAGGTTTTTAGACAAAGTGATCTCATAAATAAATGTTCACTTATGTCTTAAGTTTCCAAAGGCTCACAAATAAGGCCATTTGGACCTTTAAATTAGGAGATGTGGCCAAAACATTCTGGACTATTCCTAAATAGTTTCCAAGGGCAATATTGTGTTCTCAATTGGACGAATTTCTGGGAACAATAGAGACAGTGTGTGACCATATTTTTCAAGGAAAGCAACTTAGTGTCTACTTTCATTAGGATTTTGATTCACCTTATTTGGATATTTAAATTAGGAGATATGGTCAAAACATTATGGACTGTTCTTGAATAGTTTCCAAGGACAGTATTGTGTTCTCAATTGGACGAATTTTTGGGAATAATAGAGACATTATGTGACTATACTTTCTTTATGAAAGTTACTCTCCTGGGTGTCTAGTTTCAGTATGATTTTGATTCACCTCATTTGGATTAGTATGACCCAATATATGGTGCAAACAACATGAACTACTCTAGTAGAGGGGATAGAATCTGTATCTTAATATAAAACTCTTTTTCAGGGTCTTTAGAGCAGGATTTAAACCTGCTTCTAGACATAGGTAGCTATGGTTCTTAGGTTTCATCTCCAACTAGGACCATCGAAATTGGAGGTTCAGAGGCTGCCATATTAAAATAAAAACACCGGTCTTAGGGAAATTTGGACAGAACTTCCCTTAAAATACCTATATGTCTCTTTACACATTTTTTGTCCTTATCACCGGAAAATTCCAACCAAAACCAAAACAAGATCCAAGCCAACCTCAAACCCAACTTAAAAAAAAAAAAAAAAAAAAAAAAAACACATAATAATGGAGAGTTAGGGATGTTTCTTCCTAACCTTAATTATCTTGAAAGCTTCAACCTAGCTTCCCTTTTCTTCTCTTCTATACATGAACAAGTAGAGCTCCCAAGCTAAATGGAGAGAAATAGCAAAACCAACTTTTTGGTTCTTCAAACGTATGTCCTAGAACTCCCCAAATCCAAAAATGGAGAATGTCTTCTCCTAGAAGACAAATTATCATTTTATGATTTGGCCAAGTTTCTCCTTTGCTATATAAATAAATTCTCAAATTACATTCTATTTGCAATTCAACTTATCAAAATTCTACCATAACATATAATTTTCTAACTTAATATCCATTAAGTCCCTAATTTGACAATTTAACATTATCCTCATTACTTCTTTAATAAATCCGGTTATATCCTTTTTCGCACTTAACTATTAAATTTCCTATAAACACAAATTTGACTTTCATTATACCCTAAACATGTCATAAAACTACTAGGGTCTAATTTGGGGTGTTACAACCTTGATGTTGCAACGATGGACACTCATTTGAGACCTATTAGGGATTATGCTCTTCCTCTTTCTGTTACTCCACTTGTGATCAGGAGACCGGTGATATAAGCAAACAACTTTGAGCTAAAGTCCATCACTCTCCAATTATTGCAAGGAATTCAATTCCATGGTCTTGCACATGAGGATCTGAATGCTCATATCCTGAACTTCTTAGAGGTGTGTGATACAGTAAAGTATAATGGTGTAAGTGATGAAGCCATTCGCCTTCGGTTGTTCCCATTTTTGTTGAAAGAAAAGGCTAAACATTGGCTTATTTTAGAACCTCCAGATTCCATAACATCGTGGGATGAATTGGTGAACAAGTTTCTAGCTCAATTCTTTCCACCAACAAAAGCAACAAAGTTGAGAATTGACATCAATAATTTTTGTCAATATAAAGGAGAGACTTTTTATGAAGCATGGGAAAGATTCAAGGACTTGTTGAGAAAATTTCCTCATCATAGTTTCACTAAATGGATGCAAGTCCATCATTTCTACAATGCGCTGAGTGCACCTACGAGGACGCTTATTGATGCTTTAGTTGGAGGAGCAATTATGGGTAAGAATGAAGTGGAGGCATATCAGATTCTTGAGAACATAGCTTTGAACAATTGTCAGTGGCTAGTTGAATGAGTAGCGCCGAAGAAACAAGATGGGACGTATGACTTAGATGTGTTTACAAACTTATTCATCAAGTTTCACACTTTCTAAGCAATTGTAAATTTCACCACCAATGAGAGTTCTCAAGTATTTGCACACATATAGTTGAAGAAAGTCCACCTTCATGTGATCACATTGTCACATGGAGCTCATCCTTCTCAATGTATCTAATGAGAAGGTAAGATTCCATGGGAGGGTGACAATTAAGACTTGATGGCATCTGAGTTTTATCTAGTCAGAGAGCTGGCTTTGTATGCTCAAAGCGCGATCGGGATAGAAGAACCATCCTAATTTTTCATGGAAAAATCCATTCACGATCAATCCTGGCCCGAGCAAGTAGACCCATACGCACCACCTTAAGATACAAAGTCTGATACGAATTTGGAAACTCAGAACAACTAGTTGATATGTAGATTGATATGCTAAAATCTCAAAATAAGTTTGAAAATGAGACCAGAACTTCTTTGAACAATCAAGCAACTTAGTTGAGAAATTTAGAAGTGCAAATTGGTCAAATGGCGTCATTATTCGATGAGAGAAATGACAAGGCAATTTTACCTAGTACCGCCCGGAGTCGACCAAGAAGAGGAAAGAGCATTGCAAAGCTATAACTCTTAGAAGTGAGAAGATTTTAGAAAAATTAGTTGAGGCCCATGAAGATACTAAAAGATCTACACAAGATGAGAGAAACAGTGCAGAAATTGTGGAAAATGCTGAAAAGTTGTTGAAGAAATCGGCTCGAGCACACGAGTGGAGCGAAGGAATCTGATTGAGAAAGAAATACAGTATCACAAGTATCCTGAGATTGAGGAAGAAGCAGTTTGGATAAACAATTCGGCAAGTTTATGGATATCTTTAAAAAGCTTCACATCAGCATTCCATTGTGAAGGAACTTGAACCGTGCGAGGATATCACGGGGAATTCATGAAGGACATCCTTTCGAGAAAGGAAGTTGGGAGACTATGAAACAGTGGCTCTTTCTGAAGAATGTAGTGCCATAATACAAAAGAAATTGGCTCCTAAACTGAAAGATCCAGGTAGCTTCAAAATCCCTTGTGCCATTAGAAATTCATTTTTCAAACTATCTAGGTGCTAGCATAAATCTTATGCCATGGTCGATCTTCAAAAAGTTAAAATTGGGAGAAGCACGTCTTACAATAGTTACCTTGCAATTGGTGGATCGATCCCTCACTCATCCACGTGGTATCATCGGGGAGCGTCTTGGTGAGGTAGACAAATTTATCTTCTTTGCAGTTTATCATTCTAGACATGGAGAAGATACGGAGGTCAGTTATCATGGAAGACCATTTTTGTACTTTGGAAGGGCGTGATCGATGCAAAGGTAGACTCGGACTAAGGTTAAGAGAGCAAGAGTGACATTTAGTGTTTTAATGCCATAAAGCATCCACATGATAATGGCGGCTACTTTAAAGTGGATGTAATAGAGGCTATAGTGTCTAACCCGATTAGGTTTGTCATATGATTGGAACTAGCCTAACTGTGAGACCCTTCCTCTTCACAGAGATGATTAGGAATTATGTGTGAAATGGATGAATTCTTTAGGTCAGAATAAAAGAAAGTATTTTAAATCCTTTGGGGGCTAGTCAGGCCGGTTGATTCCTTGATTGAGAAACCACCCATTCTGCGAGAACAACTCCTCTACTCATTTGAAATATTCTTATAAAAGTGGCTATACCGTCATCATATCGTCCTCCCTTTCTAACATGAAAGAAAAAATTGAGTAAAGTGCTTAGGAACATCGAGAAACAATTGGATGGTCCCTAGCTAACATCAAAGGAATCAAACCATCTATGTGCATGCATCAAATACTATTAGAGGGGGATATCAAGCCTATAGTGGATGCTCAGAGACGCTTAAATCAACTAATGCAAGAAAATTAGTTCGGAAAGAGGTGTTGAATGAAATTGGAAGAGTCTGTCATAATGCTTATAGAAGCTCACTTAATTTATAAAGGGGAAAAATAAGGTTTGGCATATTAAGACATCTAGTGAGGCGCCTTTAAATCGGGACAACAAGTATTACTTTTCGATTCAGATTGAAGTTTTCTG
The DNA here is from genome assembly GCA_016808115.1 of Tetrastigma voinierianum. Lineage (NCBI taxonomy): Eukaryota > Viridiplantae > Streptophyta > Magnoliopsida > Vitales > Vitaceae > Tetrastigma > Tetrastigma voinierianum. Next base: position 124,566 of record JAEQBH010004368.1, on the reverse strand, counting down.
CAGGAAGCTTAAGTCAAGATAGTCAGTCATTTGCCGTCACTCGAGTCTTTCCTTACATATAGTATTGTAGGAGTTGATTCACGGAAAGAGGTACTTTTAAAGTGAATAGGCAGCAGGTGGAAGCTACCTTATTTTTGAATCGACTTGAAAGTACAAGTCTTTTTGACCTTGAAGTCGATATAAGCGGTGTAGGAATCATTAAGTAGTTGGAATTTAGTGATTCACATGTTTAAGCACTGCGTCATGGAGACCACGAAGCAGTCGACTCATGACAGCATTAAACAAGCGCTACTTGGGGGGCAACCCGACATTTTTAAGTTTTTCATTATCGCTGATCTTAATTGTTTTTCATCAGTGTTTTTGTTTTGATTTTTTAGAAATTTCAGTTTTCTCGAAGTTCATAAATTATAACCTAATTGTGTTGTTTGTTTTTTTGTGTTTTTAGGTTCGAGGTTGGGCGACGGCGGGATTAAGAGAAGCCACAAATATAGACTTGGAAAAGTGTGGAACTTCATTGAGGGTTTCTACAACCAAGATTTTTGCCAAAAACCTATTTTTGAGGCTCTTTGCCTTAGCGTCACGGCGTTCATCAAAATGAAAAATTGCTCTCTCTAGAGATATTCTGATGTTGGTTTCCTCACCTCTCTAGAGCGTCGCGGCGTTGACGATCTTTGCAGCGAGTTCATTGTTTTCCTCTGATCTTCTTTATTTCTTGGAAATCGAGCACCGTTGGCCGAGGTGATAAGCGATCCCTTACATCCCGATTCCATATCTGCTCCTTCAGGTTTTGCAAATGCTGTTTACCAAAATGGCTTCCTAAATCATATAGGTGTGCAGGTGCTCCCGAGAATGCAACGCTCCGAAATATTTCTTTGAATGAACCATACCCTTGTCACGCATCATTTCTAGAATGACTATTGCTTCCACCATTAAGATCCTTGTGCAGCTAAGAGGAATGTATAAATTTTCAAATAGAATTTGAAAGGTCATGAAGTCCTCCCAGCCCATAAAAATACGTACCACACTAAATTCCTTACTGAGGTATATATTTCTTACTTATGTACCATTTACATTTCTTTGGCTAGGGCTCGCGCCTGATACGAGCCAGAGCTTGGAATGACGGTTCGGGTGCTATCCTCTTTTATTAATCTGATATAATTCATTTTTCTCGATAAAACACATTTCAAATGCTCATTTTACTTAAAAGATAATTATCATATATGAAATATATCGTATTATATATCACGTTAACCAAGAGGCTATCATTTTTGTTCTCGATACACATTTCATTCAATATGGCATTATATGCATTTGTTCTATTTCCCACCTTTATACATTCACATTTGACATTTATAAGTCGTTTTAAATATAAAAACATTTACAAATATTTATTTAGAGTTCAATTTTTCACAAAGCATAGTTTTAATACAAAAGTATCAAGCGATCATGGGTTTCATGTATACATGTTCAGACTTTCACTTTACTGTGCGGCTTTAGCCAGTATTTCTACTGCATGCAAGGTCTTTTAGCACCCCGAACACATTCCTCCCTACTGTGATGGTAAAACAACGCTAAACATTTTTCATGCTTGAGTGGTTCTACTCTGATTATCTCTTTACATTTTATTTAACACGATCATAGACTTTCATGATACTTTTGAACCTTATCGACAAATAATAACTCCCGATATATATATATTCATTTACCATTCGTTGATCATTCCAAATGTACAATTTCATATGCAATAACTCATTCAAAACTCAAATCATACATTTCACAAATATTCTTATCATTTTGCCTTTAAGCCGTTTTAGTGATGTTTTGGGTGTGTAGGATAGCGGAATCCAGGCGCAGTCAGAACTGTTCACATTACCAGAATAAAGGTTTTACATAACATCGTCACAGTCCCACGCTAAATTTCTTGGTAGTTATAAAAAAGAAATCATTTATGAACCTCTTGGAGTATTATCCTAGTTGAAATTTATGAATCAGTGACACTACATTCGTTAGTTCGTGTCTTCTTTAGTTTTACCATATTTGATATACCAATCTATCCTTAAGGCTACTGTGGATAACATTCTATTAAAGGCATTAAAAATCAAACATAGAAATTTACAATGAGGTATAACCATTTCATACTCAAATAGCACATTTCAATACTCATTACAATTTTTTTCATAGTAATAATTTCACGATCAATTTTCTCAAATCACTTAAAAAATAAATCGATATGCGGTTTATTAGAAAATCATTTCAATAATTGAGCAAACAATTTTGATACTTGAAATAAGAAGAGAAGAATAGAGAACAAACCAAAAAGGTAGTCACACTTCGATTCCTATCCTCGGAATCTCGACTTCAATTCGGGTTTTCCTCGTCGCTAACTCCTAATCCATCACGATTGAAACGATATTAATTAGTTTATTTAGGTTTGCTACAGTTAGAGTTGTTTTCTACCCAACACATCTTCACTTATAAAAAATTGCCAGGAACAAATTAGCCATATTTTACAACTTCCTTCAAGTCCATTGTTCCTCATAAATCTATTTTATTCAGAAATGCAGATCATCCAATTTGGAGCACGAAACAGGATATATCCTATGAAACATCAAGGACTATTCTATTTTCAACACCGAACTATAATTTTTCCAAAAAGTAGGGCTCCCTTTTATAATTAAGGTCTAATGGGGTCTAAATTTGAATATACTTATTTCAAGAAAATTTGTTCTCTAAATCTAGTTTATCAAATTTGAATCACTCAATTTGGATAAGTGAAACTCAACTTATGGCCTAAAGACCAAAACTATTTTGAAACACCAAAACTGTATCAAAATTGACTCCAAAACAGAGCCTCACTTTGAAGAAATTTTTTGGATCTAATGGGATCCAATTTAGATACTTGTTTTTAGGAATTTGTTCTCTAGAGAGTCTAGTTTACCCAGAAATTTGAATCATTCAATTTGGATAGTGGGAAACTCAACTTATGGCCTAAATACCGGCTTGTTTGAAACACCAAAGCGTATCGACTGAACAAGGATTGACCCGAATCTGAGCCTCACTTTGAAGATTTATGGGTAATAGAACCCGAATTTGGATCTACGCTTATTTCGAGGAAGTTGTTCTCCTAAAAGTCTAGTTTGTATCGAATTTTTGAATCCACTCAATTTGGATGAGTGAATCTGAAAAGAGGAAAACAAAACATGGGTTTTTATTCTTTGAAAGAAACTGGCGTTTATTGGGTTGGACCCCTTAATCAAAACAATAACAACGACAACCCTGAAGCTTGCCACGTAATAGAAACGTTTTGTTGTTAGGGGTTTCATTAACTCAAACGTGGGAAGTTGGGATTGATTATTATCTTGGTTTTGGCTGACGCCAGTGTTTGACATCGCGGATCGACGCCAATCGTGTTTCGTGAACAAGACCAAACTCGATCTTGCTTCCTCTTCTCTGTTTGAAAAACCATAACGCTGTTCCATCTTTCTTTGAAGTATTCAATGCATCTGAATAATGTTGATTGACGTCAAAAAATCCTTCGCTGATGTTGGCTATTATGATCATGTTATGCGTAACGTTTGAACAAAACTCAGTTAATACGTTTTATCCGTTTCGTTTTGGCATTGCCACCTTCATTATGATCGCCGATTCTCATTGACTTATTTTACCAAATTATCGACGCGTTGCGGGACGTGTTTGTTATGTTAAATGCGGAATGTTGTTCTACAACATTGTTATCAAAGCATTAGAGTATTTTTTAGGGCTATGACACCTTTACTAGCCTCCTGAGTCATGCCTGCATAAAACACAGTCCTAGTTATCATAGATGCATTACCGATCCCTCCCTCAGAGGTTCTATCGCATTAGCAATAAGCTAAGCAATCCACTACATGAGTCAGATCAGAGTGCCCAGCGTGGGGATATGGAACACAGCATAGACACCCAGATAAACTTGGCAATAAAGCTAGCCGTCACATATTGTACCTCTCAGTATTTGAGGAGCTCGATAATACCTCGTGATAACTCACGATTTTCGAACGTACTCCTCTCTTAGACATTACCTTGAGCTTGCAGTCACCCACCTCGAACTCTAGAGGTTGTCCTCCTTAAGTATTTCAAGGGCTCGATATACCTCGACGATAGCTTTCCCCCTACTTAACCCGACCAATTCTCTTGTAGGACATTACCTCAAAAGACATGATCACCCACCTCAAACTCTAGAGGTTGTCACCGTCTGTCAGCATAGCTCTTTGCTAGCTCTGAGCCATGAGAAGACGCTTTTGTATCAAGTCCACCTTTTCGGAGGTGTCTCTAACCAAATTCGGACCCATGGAGAATCTCTTTCCCACCTCCATCCAACAAATCGAAGATCGACATGGCCTCCCATATAGTGCCTCATAGGGTGCCATTTGTATGCTCACCTGATAACTGTTGTTGTAGGCGAATTTCACTAAGGGTGAATGCTCTTCCCATCTACCCTTAAAATCTAGGATGCATGCTCGTAGCATGTACTCCAAAGTCTAGATGGTCCTCTCTGATTGACCGTCCGTCTAAGGATGAAAAGCAATGCTCATCATCAATTGTGTTCTATGGCACTGAAACTCTTCTTTAAAAATGAGTCAGAACCTGATCCCGGTCTGATACTATAGAGACTAGCACTCCATGTAACTGGACAATCTCTCGTATATACAACCTGTAGAATTCCTCCAGCGTGAAGGTCATCCGTACCGCTAAAAAGTGTGCCTACTTGGTAAGCCGGTCCACTATCACCCACACCGTGTCATGTCCTCACGATGTCCATGGCAAGTGGGTCACAAAATCCATCATGAAATGCTCCCAATTCTACTCAACTACCTCTAAGATCTGGAGTAATCCTGCTGGCCTCTGGTGTTCGGCCTTTACCTGCTGGCACGCGAGATATCGACGAACAAAGTCCCCAACGTGTTTCTTCATCCCACCAGCAATACTTAGCTGACGGCATCACGGTACATCTGCACTGGATGCACGTTGAAAACGGAGCAATGGAATTCCCTAAGGATCTCCTCTCCCAAATCTACTGACAGGGGAACTACCACCTTCCCCTATACCGAAGACTACCATCCGTGTGAATGGCTCCACCCTTCACACCGTAATTCGTCTCGTACTCACCCACGGACAATACTTCTATGTCATGTCCCCGGGAACTTGATCACCGCCAAAGAGGAAGGTGTGTAGCCACTAAACTCCCTGCTGCACCTTGCTTCCAATCATTGCACCAGAGTCCGAATCGTCCCACAACTTCGAGCATCTATCACTCGAGAAGCCACACTAGCCACTCCCGCGGATTTTTATTGAGGGCATCGTCACTTTCACATTTGCCTTACCGGGGTGGTAATGCAAAGTGAAATTGTAATCCTCCAGATACTACATCCACCTGTGTTGCCTCATGTTGAGGTCCCGCTGTGTAAAGATGTACTTCGCACTCTTTGCGGGTCCTAAACACCTCAATCGCCACCATAGATAGTGGCGCCAAATCTTTAAAGCAAAGACAATGGCCGCCAACTCCATATCATGCGTGGGGTAACTCTACTCGTGGCTTTTTAACTGCTGAGAACCATAAGCCACAACCCTCCCAGATTACATCAAAACACACCCAAGTCCGTCCTTAAAGGTATCACAATACACTGCGGTACTCGTCCCTTTCGACTATAAGAATGTATTTAAGTAAGCCTCCTCTTCAATTCCTGTAATGCCCTCTCACACAAGTCATTCCACTCGAACTTGACCTCTTTTCAGGTCAATCTCGTCATAGGCCCTACTAATCGGGTGAAGTCCTCAATGAACCTCCTGTAATACCCTACCAATCCCAAGAAACTGCGTATCTCAAAGATTAACTTCGGTATCTCCCAACTCATAATTGCCTCCACCTTCTTCGAGTCAATGGATACACCCAAAGCCGACACGACATGTCCCAAGAATCTCACCTCAGTAATCCAAAATTCACACTTATTGAATTTGACATACAACTGATGGCTCTCAACGTATGGAGAACGATCCTCACATGATCTTCATGCTCCTTCTCAGATTTTGAGTAGATCAAGATGTTGTCAACGAAGACCACAACAAACCAATTTAAGTAGGGTTGGAACACCCTATGCATGAGATCCATGAATGCCATTGGAGCATTCGTCAATCCGAATGGCATCACCATGAACTCGAAATATCCATACCGCGTCTGAAACGTTGTCTTAAGGATATCTGCCTCCCTAAACCTCAACTGATGGTAACCGGTGAGGAGATCTATCTTGGAATACACCCAAGCCCCTCTCAGCTGATCAAACAAATCATCAATCCTCGGAAAAGGGTACCTATTCTGATAGTAACCCCGTTAAACCTGGAGCACTATGCAAAAGCCGAAGGGTCTTATCTTCTTCGTAAACAAAGACCGAGCTCCTAAGGTAAAGTGCTCGTTCTAATAAAGCCTCTATCTAACAATTCTTGTAACTGGACCTTGAGTTCTTGCAACTCAACAGGCACCATTCTATGCAGGGTCATAGAAATAGGCGGTGTATCAAGGTGTGACTCAATAGTGAAGTCTACATCCTTATACGGAGGTAATCCCGATAGTTCATTCGGAAAAACGTCCTCATACTCACAAACCACTTGAGGTAAACTCAACCCTTGTCTCGCCTCGTCTTCCAAAGTAAGGCTTGCCAACCAACCTATCAACTGCCCGTGCCACCTAGAGTCGTACGCGGCTCGGGGTAAAGCATCATGCTTATCCCCCTGAAACATAACACAAATACCATTCAGTGTGTAGGCAAAGAGAACTTCCCACGATTACAATCAATGACGACTCGATGTGCCGGGCCAACCTCAGACACCCCAAATTATACCCTCGACAATTTTATATCATGTTTAGGTATAATAAAGAATCTATATTTTTTCGAAAATAATGCTAAAAATAAAATAAGCAAAACCCGAAATTAATACAAAAGCCAAGGATAAATTAGTAATTTGTCAATTAAGGACCTAAGTGACATAAGTTAAGAAGCTTTATATGATAAAGTGAAATATGTTAAATTAGAGTTGCATATAGAATGAAATAAAAGGACTTAAATGCAAGAATGGAAAAAGAATGCAAAAAGGGGTTTTGGCCAAACATGGCCTTAACTCCAAAAATGGGATAAGACCAAACAATTCCGCCTTAATCGAGGGAAAATCTAAGGCTTTCGGTAGGGAAAAGAAAAGAAAGAGAGAAGAGAAGAGAAGAGAAGAAGAAGAAGAGAAGAAAAGCAAGGTATGGAACTTGTTAGGATTTGTATGGATACTTGTTTGGAGGTTTAGAATACCTATTTCTGTGTAGAATCCCTGTTTGGAATAAATCTTTAAGGTATGGATATTTGATGGAATGGTTGTTTGGTTTGGTTGTGGTCCTCAATGGAGGGAAAATTTGTATAGAGAAAATGTTGGGTTTTAGGGGAGTGTATGTTTTTTTTAAACCCATGTTTCTGTTTTGGACATAACTTGGTCATCACTCATCCAAATTGAGTTATTCAAATTTATAGGTAAACTAGAATTCTAGGAGAAAAAATCTCTCTGAAATAAGTATATCCAAATTTTGACCTCATTGGACCCAAAATCCATCAGCGGGCATTTCTATTTTCAAGTCAATTCTTGTTCGCTTCGATATAGTTTTGGTTTCCTCGAATGCTTTGGTGACATTAGGCCATAAGTTTAGTTTTACTCATCTAAATTGAGTGATTCAAATTTTTAGATAAACTAGACTTCTAGGAAAACAAATCTCCCTGAAATAAGTGTATCCAAATTTTGACCCCATTTGACCAAGAAAATTCGTCAAAGTAAGGGAACAATTCTGCCCCTGAAATATGTCTTAGAACAGTCCCCTGAACTGGAATAATTCTGGTTGTTTAAATCATAACTTGAGTTATACTAGTCCAAATGAGGTGATTCGAATTTCTGTACAAACAAGACATTTGGGAGAACAACCGTCATGAAGAAATTATGGTCAAATTATGTCTTTATGATTCCGTAGTTTTTCAAATATAGGACAATACAATTCCATTCTATTCTCGAAATCGTCCAAGAGCGTCGAATGTTCGGGACCATATTCTCCAAATTAAAAGTTCAAATGACATGATTCAACCATAAGAAACTTAAGTACATAGGGGTATATTGAGTTAGAATATCACTTTCTAACAATCCCGCTTACGTGGTTAAAACTGTAGCTCTAAAATGGACTCGGGAGCGCCTCGAATTGCTCGTACATAATTGGTTATGGAAATCGAACGTATAAAGGCTATAGCAATGTATTGTTATATGAAATAATGCATTTATAAAGTTGATCATGATAACATGTGTTATGAAAGTAAAGAGAATACACGTGATAATTTTGTTATATGAAAAAGTACAGCTTTAAATGCTTATAAGAGGATTATTTGATAATGAATATCTTATAAGTATACATATGATATTAGTAGTTATTCATGTATAATGATATATCTTTTTCGATAATCGGTAAAGACGTCAAGAAAAACATAATAAAACTTCATTACTCAGCATAGATCGAGTAGTTGGATAGTAGCATGCCTATAGGATTGGCACTTGCTACATCATACAACTTATAGGATATCGAGGCCCCGCTTAATGATGACATGGGATCCCGCTTTGATCATTATAAATACCTCCGCTTCGAGTCATACAGATAAAATCCACTGCCTCATACAAAGGATAGTACCTTCGTACATAGTTCTTCTCGTGATTCACTTCTAAGGTATATGCGCATGAAACATAAAAATGACAAGCAGTAAATGATTTGAATATGATAAATGACATTATATGACATGATATGAGAAGTATAACACTGTTATGTGATGACAAGTATACTGTGACAAGAACAAGAAACGAAATGTATATGAACAATGATAAGTAAATATGAAGTATGTATAAGCATGTGTAAATTACATGTATGAAATATGCATAAGCATGAGTATAAGTATACGATGAAAGGAACAGCAGTGCATGTGTCTAAAGTGTGATGATCCTTACGTGGGTCGCCCACGAGTATTTATCTCTACCTGTTATGTTTGTTAATGCAGTGTTTCATCCGTAGGTATTAAGAAGGAACTAAAAGCCCAACAATTTGCATCGCAAACAAAGGTCACAATACTAGCCCATCAAGACCCCTATGGTCCATTTCAGATAATATTTGTTTTTGTAAACAATGTAAAGCTTTATATGTCAATTGCTTATGGAGTTCGAATATATTTCAGAATCACGCTACGTATCATATTTCAAGTTTACTTAACATTATATGAATGAACAATTTTATAGTAAACAAGAATTAAAAAAAGACACTCTAGTTTCGATAATCGGTGCTGTCGGGGCGTCACATAAATCCATCCATCCCAAGGATGACATCAAACTCCGACATGTCCATGACCCTTAGGTCCATAATGAGAAGAATCCTTGAGATCTCTAACTCACAATCCCGACATATCTGATCAACACTCACCCTTGTTCCCAGGGGAGAGCTCACATGCAACGACTTTTTCAAGGTTTCAACCTTTAAGACAAAATTTTTCACACAAGATGCAGCATTGAATGAATGAGATGCACCAAAATCAAACAATACTCTTGCCCATAAGAGAAAGAGTAGAAAGGTACCTTGAATAACCGATTGATATACAAGCTCAGTCTGAGGTGTAATGGAGTAGGCACGCCCCTGGGTCCCTAAAGTCCCAGTCTGAGAGCCTTGTCCTGGACCTCGGCCCATGCCTTAGCCCCTCTAGCCTATCTCGCGTGCAAGAGGCCAGGCAAATGACTCGGGACTGATACGGTTCCCCGCCCATGCCAGTAAGGAAACAAATTGTGTCTGTGCATGTACCACTGATGAGTGAAACTGAGGTGTCCCATAACTTTGGGATCCCTGCCTCTACGACCAATCCCGTCTCAAGTGTCCAGGCCGGTGGCAATGGTAACATGTCCTCGTCTCAAATACTAAGAGTCCTAAGTGTCTCCTGTCTTGCCCCGATAGTCGCGGGCCCTATCCCCGAACCCGCCGAAGTAGAAGTCCTTCAAGTTTTCTAGAGCTAAAAGAAGAAGGCCACCCCCTTCCTCTACTTCATTGCCATTCGGAAGGTCCGGATGTCTCAAGGCCATCCACTTTCTCTTAACGGCCAGTCGCTCTCGACCACGAGTCCATGTCTTGCAGGAGATGTCCTAGCCAATTTTACCTCCTCCGATGGACAAGCCTGCACTATCTTCACCCCTCCCACTTCGCCATGTCGATGACCACATAATTATAAGCAAAATGGGCTAACTCAGTGAACTTAGCCACATACTCTAGCACTGTCATCGTTCCCTATTTCAACTCTAGGAACCCCTGAGCTTTTGCGTGTCGTGCAAAAGCAGGGAAATATTAGTCCATGAAGAGCCCGCGTAACTCTTCCATAAAGTCATTTCCTCCAAGTCCTCGTTTTAACTTCGATCCCACCACACTCGGGATCACCTCAGCCGAATGTCGATACCTTACCCAGGTGGCTCCGAGGTGATCTCCATACCTAAAATCTTCCTCTCGACTGTCGGAACCAATGATCATCTACCATCGAGTCTCTATGAGTGCTCCAAAACACCTATTATACTTAAGGCCGGTTTTTCATTTTCGTGCTTACTTATAAGTAATTTCATGTTTTTGTGGTTAGACTCTGATTTGTGTTTCATTGGCCGCAGTGCACGAGCAAAAGGGCAAACAGCTAATGAAGCAATGGGGAGCAAAGCAAGAAAGGGAGCAGTCACGCCGCACGCCCCCATCGCCGCGATGTCCCCACGTCGCGATATCCCCACGTAGCGACGTCTGACGCAGCGACGCCCCCATCGCCGCTGGTCCCACCGCCACGACACTGGTCAACAATGCGTAAGTCAACATCCGCAACGCCGTGACGCTCAACGCCGACGCTTCACCAGGCCGCGACGCTGCAACGTCGCGACGCCGAGATCCGCACCCCATCATTTAAAGTACGAATGGCTCGAAATCGTGGCATCGGAGGCGATTTAACGAGGGCACCTGAATTTCGTATAGAGTGACAATGCATCACTAAGTGCCCGGATTTGTATTGTTTCCATTTATTTTGATATTAGAACGATGTTTTGAGATTAAACATTTTCTTACATTCGTGTCTAAAGATGGGTTCTAGACCATATCTATGGTTTTGTTGAACCCCGTCATGAGTCGATGGATTAAAGCTAGTACTTTATATTGTCTAAGTATTTATCTATTTGTTTCATCCGCCCACGCCCATGATTTAATTATATATGATGTCCGGCCAACATCGCATAATCACACCGAGATCCGAGATTCGAGAGATGAGGTTATCCAGGATCCGGTAGAGAAGCCATTGAATTCCAGAATAGAGATATTCGATCCCGAAGGTGGCATCTCGGGGTTAGAAACATTTACATTTCGAAATATCGAGTCAGACAGAGATATATACCAAATCTATTCACTAGATAGCGATATACCCCGAGAGATATTATCTCGTAGCGCAAGATCACCTCGCCAATCGACAAAATGATAAATATATCGAGCAATAGCATCCTGCAAATAATCCATCAACGCATTGTGGGAGATATAACCCTAGTACTCACGCCAGCAATTCATTAGAATCAATAGCTTAGTCGAAATTCTAGCATACTAATTTTACTTTTGGGAAATCGATATTCAGATATTATCTAAAAGCGTAACTTTGTAGTCATTAAGAATTGGCCCCTATGGATCGACATCCGTGATCATGAGTACACTATATTACTTAAGGCGACACGCACTTGCGCATAGGCGCATACACATTTTACACATCGCTCAAATTTCTATCACCCCTCCTCCCATGAATGTGTTGTGGCGATGGTGTGTGCCTTAAACTTCGAGGTTATCGACCTCTCGCTCGGCCAGTTGCATCAGTTCGCAATGGCACAAGAACAATGTAATGGTCAGAGTCGCAACGCTCAATAACCACCATGAAGGTTCTGCCGATCAATAGCTCCAAGTGTGGCACTGGTTGTTACCCCATCCACGCCTCACGCCCTTTTCCTCGACTCGCCATTCACACACATGTTAACAGAAAATCGAGATTCCTTTGTAGTCTTAACTAGTAGCATAACCAATTAATAGACATCACATCCTGAACTAATCCGTTCATTCATTTTCCGAACTCCTAAGGTCATGTTTTCTAACCCTAGTGTTCCTTTTTTTTTTTTCCATATACATTTTACCATGCATATAGTTCACACAACACATAGCATACAATCATGTTGCATATTAGAGCACAAAACATGAAATGCACAATGAATGAAATGGTTTAAACCCATGCCCACTCAAGCCCAGTGTCTCAGATACTTAAGCCTCGATACCAAGCTGTGACCCCGCATTAGATGCACCATAAATGCCGCTGGCTAAGGTCCCATGCCTCTCAAGCTCTATGTACTCAGATATCAAGCTCCGACATCAAGTCATGGACTTTGGCATCGTGATGCGACGATGCCTTATCGCTTCCAGGTAATCGCAGACACCTATACTCTTCAATGCCTGTCGTGATGCCGGTGACGCCATCGAGCACCAAAATCATAAACCCAAGCTCGATACCGTTGTAACGCTTCAAAACATTGACCAACCGCTCCACGAAAAATATGCGCGGATGTCGTGGGTAACCCGATAACACACCGTCGTGTCCTTACCAGACTCATAATTTAACAAAATCAATGTAGCCTCCTTTGCGCCTAGCTCTACCCAAAATACAACCTGTAGTGCGACGCCCCGATCCCCGGGTCCGTTGACTCACCCGCCAACTGGCGGAATACAAGTGGGATGTCGGTTACCCAACCCACTTCAAAATCGCGTAGTCTCCCTTGTACGAGCTCTACCCAAATACAACACCTCGCATGTTCGCCCCCCAAACAAATCTAATAGTAACGTAATGGTGATTAAACGCACTCACTTGGGCTCATAAAACCAATACTATAACAATATATATATATATATATATATATATATATATATATATATATATATATATATATATATATATATATATCCAACTAGTCTAAACTATAGTTCAAGAGGTTCAGTTTACTCCTTACATGAACATATATTGAAATTAGAGAATTTAACATGTAATACATCATAACCCAAAGCCACAACCGCCTTCTAAACCTCACCCAGATTGGGTCGCCCTTCTCGCACGCCTCCCCACTGTGAAATAGTATCCTCGATTGTGGTGAGCTAATGCCCAGAGTGAACTCACCCTAAGTGGGCTACTCTCCACCTAAGTGCTGGGTAATGCTCCAAAATAAACAAAACATCTAAGCAAATGCATGATCCTACTTGAATGTCTAATCGATCATCTCGTAATCTCGAGTCCTCACTGACTCCCCTCACACTCGCTTGCCTCGCATGAGAATTATTATATTTTATTTGTTCAGACAACCCTCCTATGTGTATATCAATCAATGCCTCCGACAATTGATATTATTTATGGACTAATCATGTATATCAATTGTCGCCTCCGGTTTTACTGATATTATTTATGGACTACCCTCCGATCATTTTTAGTTTTAGACAACTAAACCATTCACTCTTGACTACCTCACACCTCAATTCCTATCATCCTAGGGTGCTCCCAAAGGCATATGGAATGCATGATGTCAATTCCATTACAAGCCTATGTCACATGTAAATATATAACATGCATATATTCACATAAAATTCAATCACACAACTGCTATGTAATTACAAAAGATTTCTATCACATCAAAAATTAGCTCACATGGGCTAATATCAAACACTAGCAATTCTACTTGAATTACTCACCAAACATATTAATTCACAAAATTATTTTGATAATCGCTTTCGAGAATGTGAAACCTCGGTTATCATTCCCGAAAAATCACAAATCATCGGTTCACTTAGTGAACCCGGTTTCACGGCCCTTCCCGGCCTTTTCCAAACCAATACATGATTTAATACATAATTGTACCAACAACCCAAATCACCGTGGCGCCTACGGCCGGCCTCCACTCTTGGGTTTCTAAAATTTATGCAACAATTCGTCCCAAGATTTGGAATCGATCAAACGGCCCTCACGGCCTCATTCAACCAAACATCACAAAGTACTTAAAGAATTGACAAAACCAAGTAGGAGAAACCCCTACCTCTGAGCCTGAGGAAACTCCCTAAACTGTACCCACTAAGCCCTCCGCGCAGAAAGCAGCCTTTCCTTCTTGTCCCGAAGACTCCAGACAGCCGATCGCAAGAGAAACTTAGAGAGAAGGAAGACCCTCTCTCTCTAAAAGTTTGGAAATGGCTTCCTACATCTCCCCTGCACGATTTCTTTTTCTCATTTTTCAAATGGAGAAGGTCACTATGTCGTTTTGTCTTATTATCATTTAAGACAAATTCCAAAATGACATTATATCCCTTCTTTTCCAGTTTTGACATCTCTGCACTATCCTGGGTCGCCCATTTTCATACTTTCTACTCATGCCAATTTATGGCACATGAGTACATGTTATATGTGACTTTCTGTCGAGATCGAAATTTGTTTTACAAGACGCGAACCGGTGATGCCTCGAAAACGTGTAAATTCGACCGTCTCGGAATTTGACGAATTTTACGGCTAGCTACTGAGACAATTTAACTACAAACCGTTTCGTCATCCGAGATCTAGAGAATAAATTCCGAATTTTTAACCGAAATTACAATTTTGTAACCGCAATTACGATTTTGCCATTTTTCTAGAAATTGGAATTTCTCGGGTCTTACATTCTCCCCTCCTTAAAAGGAATTTCGTCTCCAAATTCAGATCATCACAATCACTCACATGCATATGCAACGTGCACTCTACCATGCATGTAAAATGGCCATTTAAATCTTAAACGACTAAAACCACGTGACCTTCTCATCCTGAACAAGATGTGGTGGCCTTATTTGTGTCCCGCCCCACGCCACCTCCACCCAGTGCCCATAGTACTCCTCACTAGCCCCAGCAAATTTTTCGCCGTGAAACCCACGGCTATCCAAAATGCACACCGGTCCCTCCAAAGGTCCCATCGTTGTCAACCTCAATCCGCCTCAATCCACCACATGATTTGGATATGGAGTATACTTCGAGGAGACGCAAATACCCCGTGAACACTGGCTATACTGGCAACGCTAACTGATACGCAACAGTGCCTACTCTCTCGAGTATCTCGAAAGGCCCAATAAATCTCGGCGATAGCTTCCGCGCTTGCCGAACCTGACCACTTCTCTCTTAGGCATCACCTTCAAGAAGACATGATCCCCAACCTCGAACTCTAAGGGTCGACGCCACATTCGATAACTCTTCTCGCGGCTTCGAGTCGAAGACGCCGTAGTATCAAGCTCACCTTCGGAGGTGTCTCTAATCGATTAGGGACCAAGCATGGAGCCTTCCCACCGTCCAACATAACGGGTGCGGGATCTACATGGCCTCCCATACAATGCCTCCCATACAATGCCTCATACGGTGCCATCTGTACACTCGCCTGGTAACTGTTGTTGTAGGCGAATTCCACTAAAGGCAAATGCTCCTCCTAGCTACCCTTATGATCCAGATCGATGCTCGGGCAAAGATGTCCCTCTAACACCCGTGATAGTCCTCCGGGACCGACCATCTGCCTGAGGGTGGAATTACTGTGACCATGGTCAGCCAGGTGCCCATACCTTTGGAAACTTCTTCCAAAAGTGCGCCCGTGAAACCCTGCGGTCCCTATCCGATACTATGGATACCGGTACTCCATGTAGCCAGACTATCTCTTGAATGTACAACCGGCAGAATCTCTCCAAGGCGAAGGTTATCCGCACGACTAGAAAATATGCCGACTTCGTGAGTTTGGCCCACTGGTCATCATACCGCCATAAGCCACAGCCCGCGGGCAAGCTGGTCACAAAGTCCATCGTGACGTACTCCCACTTCCACTCAGCCACCTCCAATGGTCGGGGCGGTCTCGCTTACTTCGTGCCAAACTTAACCTCGCCGACATGTGAGACATCGCCGAACAAAGTCCCTACGTATCTTCATCCCACCAATAGCATCGCGATGAAGATCCCCACATCTTCATGCCACCTGATGCAATTACAAATCGAGAACAATGAAACCCTCGAGACCTCCTCTCTCAACGGCCAACCGGGGAACCACTACCCGTCCCTATCGAAGACTACCATTCGCGTGGAACTGGCCCAAATTCTCGTCACCCTTATAACTGCACACTCTACTCGATGGATACTCATCTCTCGGGTCCCGCCACTCGAACTCAATCATTTTGCTCATCAGACGGGGTAGCTACCAAACTCCCTAAGGTACCCCCGAGTTTGCTCGGGCCAGATCAGAGCCTAAACTCAACCTACGCTCTCAGATCCGCCACTCCCGGAAGCCATACTAGCCAATGCCCTCGTGACTCTCTCGACCGAGTGCATCAGCTTCACCACATTTGCCTTACCGGGATGGTAAATGCAAAGTGAAGTCATAACTTTCTAGGAATCCCATCCATCTCGGGCGCTGGGCTCTCATATTGAGGGTCCCTACGCTTGAAAATAGATACTTCTCAGACTTTTATGGGCCTAAGTACACCTCGAACTCGTCAGATAAGTAGTGAAGGCTAAATCTTCAAGGCGAAGACTACTACGCCTAACCCATGTCGTGGGGCACCTTCGGGCCGGATTCTTCAACCCGACGAACCATAAGCTACTACCCTCCGACCGCATCAAAACACATCCCAATCCGCCCCTCGAGGCATCACACAATACACCGTGCACCCCGTCTCCCCCGGGTCCGAACTATCAAGATGGGAGCCGGGCAAGTCTCTTCAACTCCCCGGGAATGCTCTCAGACGTAAGGTCATCCCACCAAACTTTGACCTCCTTCCTGTCAACTTAGTCATAGGTGCCGCTATTCAAGAAATCCTCAATGAATCTCCCGTAATACCCACAAATCCCAAGAAACTACGATCTCGAAGACTGACTACTCCCAACTCATCACTGCCTCGACCTTCTCTGGGTCGACTGACACTCCTGATGCTGACACCACGTGTCCCAAAAATCTCACCTTAGTAAGCCAGAACTCGCACTTACTGAACTTGGCGTACAGCTGATGGTCTCTCAACAACTGTAAAACGATCCTCAAGTGATACTCATGCTCCCACTCTGACTGGGAGTAGATCAAGATGTCATCCACGAAGACTACGACAAACTGATCTAAATAGGGTTGGAATATCCCGTGAAGGAGACCCATGAACACGGGGCCGGGCGCATTCGTCAATCCAAAGGGGCATCACCGTGAACTCAAAGTGCCCATAACGCTGGGCCCTAAACGCCGTCCAGTATATCCGTATCCCTAACCCCTCACCGATGGTAACCAAGGCGGCGGTTCATCTTGGAGTAGACTCGCGCTCCTCTCAACTGATCAAACAAATCGGTCAATCCTCGGTAATGGGTACCGATTCTTGATCGTAACCCTGCTCAACTGCTCAGAAGTCAATGCACAAATGGGGCGGTTCGTCTTCTTCGCAAACGTAACCGAGCTGCCCCATGGTGAAGTGTTCGGTCTTATGAACCCCTTGTCCGGGGCAGCTCCTCGTAGGCCGACTGAGTTCCCGTGAATCTCAATCGTGCCATCCCCATGGAGTCATAGAGATGGGTGAAGTACCAGGGTGTAACTCAATACTGAAGTCCACATCCTATGCAGGTAAATCTCGTGTAGTCTATCCGAAAATATCCGCATACTCACAAACCACTCGAGGTAGATCTTAAGTCTGGTCTCACCGCCCTCTAGGTAAGGCTCTTTAGCTAACCCGCCTAACCGTCCCCGACACTTGACTCAGATGCATTGTCTCGTAAATGTCATGCTTCATCTCCCCGGGAATACCACACGAGTACCGCCCCCGCGCAGGCGTGAACCTCCCACGCCACAACCGATAACGACCTCAGGTCGCCGCCTAATCCATCCCTGTGATGATGATCGAACTCGACATGTCCATGATCCCCAAGTCCACCGCGAAAGAGTCCCGAGATCTCCACTCAACCCCGACATATCATCCCTATTCACCCTAATCCCTAGGATAACTCACATACAAAGGCCCTCTAAGGTCTCAACCTCTAAGCCCAACTCGATCACAACCGATGCAACAATGAATGAATGCGCACCCGACCAAATAACACTCTATCCCATAGCGATAGCAAAACGTGACTTCGTATAACCGGGCCGACTGGCCGACTCACCACGGCAGGATATGACACGCCCGGGATCTCTCGATGTCCCCGCTCGTGGGCCCCGCCCTCTACCTCTACCCATACTCTAGCCTCAGCCCGCCATGAAATGTGGGGTGCCCGCGTAGCCCCCAAACCGAGACCGTTCCTCCGGGCTCGCACCGTGCCGTGGAGGAACGCATCAGACATCTCCGTCCCAAGCATCGATCGACTGTACATCCCAAACTCCCCGATCCTGTCTCTTAGGACAATCCCGCCTCATGTGTCCAAGCTCGGCCACAATGGCAGCACACCATCCGCCCCGCCCGACCGCAACTCTCATTTGTCCCCGCCCGTATGGCCGCGACTCGAACCTCGTGAACCAGAAGCCGCTCTCTTCGAACCGGAAGAAGACTGATTGTCCTTCCTCTTACCACTAACACTCGTATCCCGAGTGCTCCGAGCATCCTCCATCTCTCTCTCTATGGTCAGGGCCATCCCAACCATGGAATCCATATCCTGTAGGCGGAGTCCTACAATCCTGGCCCGAATGAACAACTTCACCCATTTCACCCTCCTCACCTTGGCCGTCTAAGGGTCACGTAATCATCAACAACCCGCTAACTCGCGGAATCTAACCACGAGTCCATCACAAATATCGCCCTCGCTTTCCAAATTTCTATGAACTCCCGAGCCTTCGCATGCCTCGGGTGAGTCTCTGGGAAAGGCGCACCCATGAACAACTCCCCAAACTTCCGCCATGTCATAACCTCTAAGTCTCTAAAGTCCTAGCCCATCTCCACCATACCTGTAGCTCTCACCCTAGCCGAATGCGCCTAATCGATCTTGGTCGCATCGTGGAGGTGGATCTCCATAGCCTCCCAACACATTCTCGGTCCGTATAAACCAATGATCTACCACCACTGCCCTCCCCTGTGAATGCCTGAGGGTGGTGCACCTAAACTCGGAGGTTACTAGGACCTCCTAATCCACCGCTATGCTAGCCTGTATGAGAAGTAAAGAATGCAACACCTGGCGAATTTCAAGAAAGGCTCGCTGATCAAATGTCGGCACCGGGCTAAATGTCGGTGGTGCCCGACCGCACTCCTCGTGGACGCCCACGCCCCCTCGTCCTCTACTAGCCATCTAGACAATTAAAATGACAGTTAAATACCATGCAGCATCTCGAAGGCATAAACACAGCCCCGAGACACCAATCATACACAAAATCAGTGCATATATATCAAGTCTCTACATTTATAAGCAATGCAAGGCAATCATTTCCATTTTAACAAAATCATTTTTGACTCAACAAAAATTTCATTTTTGAAATTTTATTCATTGGTTGGTTTTATTTTTTATTTTTTGAAAATTTTGCTTTAATTTTATTTGATTTTTCAAAATTATATATATATATATATATATATATATATATATATATATATATATATATATATATATATATATATATATATATATATATTTCGAAAAAAATTCCCAAAATTGACTCAGAACAAGATCTAAGTCAAACTGGTCAAAACAGTAGCCAAAATCGAGTGCACAAATTACGGGCCCAAAGAAGACGCCCAGCCGCCTAGCCGAGCCAGGCTCTCGCGCGCCCGCCTCGCCGTGCGCCCCACACTGTCGCCTCCCGCGCACCCTCGCCCGCGCGCCCTGGGCCGCTGCTCATACACCCACGCGCCCGTGTCGTGAGCACGCCCAGCCGCCCGCAAGACCTCGTCAAGGCGCCTCGCCCGAGCGCCTTCACCCGTGCGCCCCTGCGCCCAAGCGACCGTGCCGCTCGTGTCCCCGTCAAGACCCTCGCTACCCGTGCTCAGCCCAAACACCCCAAATTTCTAGGCTCAAATGGGCAAGAGCCCATTTCAAGAGCCGCCTTTTTTTTTTTTTTTCCACCAATCGGAAAATACTTTAAAAATTATTTATTTACTTTCATTTTCCAAAGACACCAATAAATTTATTTCATCTATATTTTTTTTCATTTCCCAACAAACCAAATAAATCGCTTTAAATTTATTTTATTTATTTTCTTGTTCCAGTTTACACATTGTAAACTCTAAGGTTTGTTTTCCAACATGCCTATGTGCTATCTACCTAAGCACACAAACATTCACATCATACATACATGATCACACAACATTTCATCAAATCACACAAAACATACCAAACACATGCATGCAGTGTCCTAGTTTTGTCCAATGATTTCCTAGGTAATCTCATACCTAAACTCAACATCGAACCACACCTAGTGGTGATGTTCTTACCCGACTATGGCCTAAGCCCAAATCCCCTCAAGCCCTAGGTAGTCGTATACCTAGGCTCTGATACCAAGCTGTGACGCCCCGATCCCCGGGGTCCGTTGACTACCCGTCAACCCGCGAATGTTATGGGATGCCCAAGTTACCCGACGCCACTTCAGAAAATCGAGCAGAGTCTCCTTTGTACGGGGAGCTCTACCCAAATACAACACCTGCATAAACCTGTCCCAAACAAACCCAAATTATAATCTGGCTCTATGATTAAAACGACCACTTGGGCTCATAAACCAATACTCATAACAATGTATATATCCAACTATCCAACCATAGTTCAAGAGTTCAAAGTTTACTCTTATACAACACATATATTGAAATTAGAGAATTCTAATACATGTAATACATCATAACCCAAGCCACAATCCCGCTTAAACCCGCCCTAGGACGAAAGGCCCCCCGCACGCTCCCCGTACCAGAAAATAGTATCCCCCGACAGAAATGAATTTAACGCTCGCAGCTGAATCACCCTAAGTGGGCTACTCTCCACCTAAATGGTGCAATGTCTCCAAATAAACACACATCCAAGCAAATGCATGATCCTACTTTGAATGTCTAATCGATCATCTCGTACCCGAGTCCTCACCGACTTCCTCACACTCGCCTAAGCCTCGTGATGAATTATTATATTTATTTGTTTGTGGACAACCCTCCGATGTGTATATATCAATTGGGTCGTCTCCGACGATTGATATTATTTATGGACTACCCTCCGATGTATATCAATTGGGTCGTCTCCGACGATTGATATTATTTATGAACTACCCTCCGATCATTTTTAGTTTTAGACAACCCTCCGAAACCATTCACTCTGCACTCCACCTCATGCACTCACTCCTATCATCCTAGGTGCCCTAGCTAAGTGGAATGCATGATGCCAATTCCATTACAAGCTTCATGTCATGTAAATATATAAACATGCATATATTCACATAAAATTCAATCACACAACTCGTTATGTAATTACGCATTTCATCACATCAAAATTAGCCCATGGGCTAATACGATCAAACACGAGCAATTCTACTCTGAATTACTCGACCAAACATATTAATTCACAAAATTATTTTGAGAACACGTTTCTAATGTACTGAACCTCGGTTACTATTCCTAAAATCATTAAATCATCTGGCTCACTTAGTGAACCCGGCTCACTACCCTTCCCTACTTTTCCAAACCAATACATGATTTAATACATAATTGCAAATTTAACAACCTCCAATCAGCTGTGGCAAGCCTACTGGCCGCCCATTTGGGTTTCAAAAATTTATAACAATTCGGTCCCAAGATTTGGGATCGATCAAACGGCCCCTCACGGCCTCATTTAGCTCAAACATCGACAAAGTACTTAAAGAAGGAATAAAACCCAAGTAGGGAGAAACCCCTACCTCTCGGAGTTTGAGGAAACTCCCTAAATTCGGTACCCACGCGAAGCCCCTCTCCGCTGTAGAGCGCCTTTCCTTCCTTATCCCGAAGACTACCGACGCTGACAAGGTGAAAAACTTAGAGAGAATGAAGACCTCTAAAAGTTTGGAAATGGCTTCCCGTATCTCCCCGCACCTATTTCTTTTTCCTCCTTTTTCAAATGGAAGGTCACTATGTTGCTTTGGTCTTATTATCATTTACACAAATTCCAAAATGACATTATATTCTTCTTTCCAGCTTTGACATTCCCAAGCACTATCTCTACTGGTCTACTATACTTTCTACTACGCCACTTATGACACACATGATACATAAGTTATATGTGATTCTCACAGATCGAAATTTGTTTACTAAGACCCGAATCACATGTCTTCAAACGTGTAAATTCGGATCAAGCTGGAATTCGACGAAATTTTACGTGCTAGCTATATTTCGCGAGACGATTCCAATGGTGAAATCCGTTTCATCATCCGAGATCTAGAGAATAAATTCCGGATTTTTAACCGAAATTACAATTTTGTAACCGAAATTATGATTTTGCCATTTTTCCATAAGTTGGAATTTCTCAGGTCTTACAGCAAGACATACAATAACATGACCCATCCGAGACCCAATATAACACAATGACCACGTGGTGTCCATTTATGAGTAAAAGTGGCCCAACCGGACCCATTTATCCATACTCATTTAAAACATATAAAATTATATTTAAAACAGTCCCATGAGAATTTAATTACAATTCCTTTTACACAAAATAAAAGCTAGAACTAGTTTGTTTCAAGCATCTTTACAAAAATGAATATGAAGCCACAACCCAGCTTTCTTTACAACTGCGGCCTCGAGTGAGCATCGTGCATCGGTGTATTTCCTGTACCTGAAATGGGGGTCCCATAAAGGGTGAGCTACGCCCAGTAGAGTAAACTTCCCACAAGGGCTACTCTCCACCTAAGTGCACATGCAATGGTCATGTTCACACCATTCACATTCTAAGTAAAAACATGCAATTTCTACTACGAGTCCTACATGCTACGAAATTGGGAGTTGATACCCAATCAAAACCATGCCCGAGTCCTTACCGACTTCCTCTTAATTGAGCCCTTACCGACTCCTACCACACCATGCGATGTCAAGGTGTGATAAAACTCATCATTTGTGGATTATATCCAATGATCATTTTACAACAAAATTCATTTGTTTTTCAAACCAAAAACTTTTTGGATGTTACACCTCAATGATAATTTATATTCAAATTACGCGCTCTGCTGCAACCACCAAGCTTCCTACACTTACCGGGCTTTCACCGTCAGACACATATGTATAATAAAAATAAATCCGGCCACCCGATGGGGGTATCTATCCCTACTTGCTATTACTCAACACATATTTTCATTTCATGTATGTTAACCGTACGACCATGGACATTGTCCCACCTCACTGCTTCCACCCAATCAAACACCAAACGCAATGTTGATCACAACCATGCACTCACACCCATTTCATGTGATGTCCCCGTGCATATGAAATACGATGTGTCCTTTAATGTCTATACCATGTCACATATATGATGCTATATGGACAATTCTACTCATGCATATCACCCATGCATCATGGACAATTATATCAATCAGCATAAAATTTTCAAACAATCACACATTTCATGTCAATATATTTGCACACACATATATATAACCTGTTCATAAATAGCCTACAACAGGCCATGAGAAGATGCCTGCAATTAGCTGTGAGAATGATAGCTAAATGAATCTAGAACTTCAACTCTCTGTTAAATTCTGTTGTTTTATCACTGGAATTGAGTAATTATGTCGGTTTTCTTCTGTATTTTCTGCTTGTAAGATAAGTTGTATTTTCTAGGCCATCTTTTGGATGCTGCCTTTGTTCAGTGACTCCAATAGTACATTCACATCCAAGTTTTGTATGCAAAATCATTTTCCTCAAGATCGATTGAACTGAAGACTTTTAGTTCAATCTTACTGATCTGGTTTGTTGCA
The DNA here is from genome assembly GCA_016808115.1 of Tetrastigma voinierianum. Classification (NCBI taxonomy): domain Eukaryota; kingdom Viridiplantae; phylum Streptophyta; class Magnoliopsida; order Vitales; family Vitaceae; genus Tetrastigma; species Tetrastigma voinierianum. The sequence goes on along the minus strand of JAEQBH010004368.1, from coordinate 100,552 downwards.
TCCTGGATTTGGATAATTTGCTTATGTTTTTCAAAGATTGAATTCAAGAGGATTCCTTCAAAGCATTAGTCTATTAGCAAAAAGGTCAGAGTGCTTTTTTTTTTGTTTTGTTGAAGCTCTTCAGATGGGCAAGGACTAATAAGACAGATCTTGATAGGTTTCCCTTAAATAAATAATAGATATAAATATTTAAAAGATACTGGGAAACAGTATCCCGAGACACATTTGGTTTTGCTTAAAATAATCTTTTATTTTGTTTATCTACCTAAAAATCTTGATTTTTTATTGTTTAAAAATCAAAATGATTCAAGTCTTAAAAACTCAATAATTTCAAATCCTATTCTTCCATTCAAAACCGCTATTTTGAATTCAAATCCTAACATCTCTTTTCTATTCAATTCGTAATGGTTTTTTATTTGAGTCCATCCTCGATGACCAACAGCCAACAGCCAACATCCTAAAGTCTGTGCACTGAAAACACGCCTCAGTTAAATTTTATTTTCTATTGCCCTCCATTTACGGGTACAACATCAATTTCGAACCTACTAGCCAACATTCCCTAAAAATCTACTGCTGCTTTGTCAGTTCCGGACCTACACACAGCCACCAATCCAAAAAATTCTACACCTGCTTTTCCTTCTACGACTGTTTCAACTTGGGAATAAAGCCTACAACTATAACAGGCATCACCTACCTTTTGAGTTTTGTGTGTTACCGATTTAATATCTTTGGATCGGAGTTTTCAGGATATTTTTATATTAAAATTCTGATATTTTGAATATTTTTGTAAAAATAGGTTTCTTAAAGAATAAATATATTAGAAATGTTTTTATAAGTTACAATACTGATGGTAGTTTAGTTGTTCTTGACTTTCATTTGGTTTCTAATAATCACTAGCTTGAATAATAATTGGCTATCGATGTTAACCCCTTTTATTAAAACCCTAAAAAGAAGAACTATAAAAAATGTGTTGTGAAAAAAAAGTTATCCAATCCCTAAATTTAGACTCAGCTTCTTTTAAACTTGTTCTCGTCATTGATGACACTTGAACAAATTTGAAAGATGTCAAATCCGAGTTTAAACAAACTTGAAAGGTATCAAGTCCAGGTTTCTAACTATGGGCTTCTATATAATGTTTAATTTAATCATCTTTAAGCTAAGATTCAACAAACTTAAAAAGTTGTCAGCCTCAAGTTTCTAACACAACTCATATATATGTTGGACTTAATTATCGTAAATTATATTTAAACATATTTGAAAGGGGTTAAGTCTATATTTATAACATGTACAATATCTATTTAGTTTAGACTTAATTATCATAAAGTTATATTTGAATAAACTTAAAAATGGTTAAGTTCATATTTATATGATGATTAAAAAGATAAATTTATCAAAATGATATAAAAATATCTTTATTTTTGGGTTTTAAAAAAAATGATTAGATTTATAATTTTTTTTTACTTTTTATCCCTTTTAAACGATTACCCCTGTTTTTTGAAAAGGGTTTCAACTATCTCTATCTAAAAGTGAGGGTAGGCTAAGCTAATCTGAAGGCTAACGGAAGAAATAGAGGATCCGAGGATGGCCTAAGTGGTTTAGAAAGTCCCAAGTCTTCATTGACAATGATATGTGAATTATGGATGAGATTGGAAAAATCTCAAAGTCCAAGTCTTCCTCCCTATAAACCTCAAAGTCTTTGCGGGCATTAATGAGTATCCTCATTTATACGTGTATTACATCAATAATGATGGGAGTTAGATTGGACGAATAACTTTTAATACGTATATAAATTTTATCAATTATAATAAATATGAGTTTTTATCTTATGACTTATTAATCTTAACAATTTGTTAGAGGTTGTAAAAAAAAACTATATTTGTTAGAGATAGAAGCTTTTTGAGGAGTAAAAGGTGTGTAGTTTTGTTTTTTGACCATTACATCATAACCCATAACAAAATATATGTTAAGAGATGGAAACTTAATTAAAAATGATGAGAAATAAAATAACACACACAAATCAAAAAACAAATTACTTTTGAATGAAATGATTTATATGAAGTTTCGGATCTTTTTAAAAAGATAATTTTATAAGTCATTAAAAAGTTTAAATTTTTAAAATTTTTTTTATAATTTTGAGGGGTAACTCAATTTATAATTTTAAAACTGTTTTTAAGAACAATTTTTAAAAATAGAAAGAACATCATTTTGATGTTCATTGAAAATTGTTCTTGGTATTCAATTTATTGTTTTTTATGTTTGTTTAACGAGGAAACCAAACATGTTCTTTGTCTTTTTCATTGTTCTCCTTATATTTCATAATAAAAAATATTTGTCAAAAGTTGTAATCAAATATGCCTAGGGTTGTTTGGTTCCTTTTCAAAAACACGAAAAACATCATTTTAGTCTTATTTAAAAACTTGTTTTTATTTTCTAAATTTAGTTTTTATTATTAATTTTTTTTGTGTTTTCTATGTTTAAAAAAAATGGGAATCAAAATTGTGAGTACCGTGATCTTTAGACCTACTAATTACTTAGGCCCAGACCCACTTTGGTCCGTAGACAGAATAACCCAAGGTCGCATCGTATTGTCCAAGCTGATGTTATTCAAGATAGAAGTCCCAAGACCTTGATGAGCAAACTGTAAGGCCTTTCTCAAAGACTTGTTATGTGGGCAATCCGTCTAGGATTTCAAGTCCCTGCATAATATCTACCATATGAGAAGTCTGCTATGGATGTTCATGAAGGCCGAAATACGCAAAGATATATTTATCAACGGATTGCACCCAGTATCCAAATCCCGTTTCTGGTTAGTTAATCCGATAAGAAAACATATTCCATCCCTAAAATTAAGAGATTTTATCCCTAAAATTAATAGAAGATTTGTGAACCATGCTCTATAAATCGGGAAGATCTCCCACGGTGCGCCAAATTCCCAACCGTGTGAACTCTTTCCTCTTCTTCCACTCTGCGGCCGTAATTAATCATCGAGAGCGTGGTTGGCGCACCACCACCGAATCACCTTTTTTGCAAGTTCACGTTGTTTTGTTGATACCCAGAGGTTTCGACGATCAAGGTTCTACACTGGCGCCTATCCGTAGAATCGAACAGAAGTCCCGTCTACATGTTAAGGTTTGGCTTCAACAATCGTCAGTAGACCTCATCCCTTTGAACTCTACTCACCCCCTTCCACGTCCGATCTCGCCAGGTAGTCGCAATGTTAAGCAATCCGATGAACCAATCACCAAAAGATCAATTCCTCCATTGGCGTTAGGAGATGGAGAAGAAACAAAAGGAGAAAGCAAGATAAGCTGTGCATCCAATCACTCACAATAGAATGAAGGAGCCCATTATCCCTGACAATGTCGATACCTTAGCAGATGATGAGTTGTCCTCAGGCAGTTCCCTATCTTTGAGTCTCTCATTGGCAAAGAATGCTTAGGAGAGCACAAAGGCTAGATCGGGCAAGAGGCCTTCGCATCACCCTACCTTCAATGATCGCTAGTGGCGATCTAGTAGGCAAGGCGTGAAATAGCAAGTATGAGGCAAGTAATCCACCTTATATTAGGGCCCTAGGAATATCTGTACGCCACTGTGCACGATGCCACCAGATGCCCGCAGCAGCAGATGTCACTGCTGCCGCTTTGTCCATCCTACCTTTGGTATAGGGCCAACATTCTATATGCCGCTTGTAGCCTTGATTCGGAGACCCGATGACATGCTCTTTTCCCCCCTAGGGCAACACATTCTTAAATATGAGCCACCTCACGGGTTTGTCATACCAAATTTCGCTAATGCTGATGGCCTCCCACAACCTCACAATCATACGCCCATTATAATCAAGTGATGATACTAAATGTTTAACATCCGGTCATCAGGTAAAGTATTCCAAATTAGCTTTATGTGGCCTCGCTACAGGCTTGGTTTCACAGTGCCCTGTAACTCAAATAAATTCGTCAATGAACTATGGTTTGCATTCATATCGCAAGATCTTTATACTCTAAGTGCGACAAAAGAGGAACATTAACTCTTTGCAGACTATTCTACGACAGGAAGGGGAATCTATTCGAGATTTCACAAGGAGGTTTGGGCAAGCCGTCCAACAGGTAGAGTCATATAACATAGATGCGGTCCTCCAAAACTATAGGAGAAGCTTTGGACCATCTACTCCTTTCTTCCAATCACTATCTCTAGACCCGCTTGCAACAATGGAAGAATTTTACAGACGGGCAGATAAGTATTCAATGCTGGAGGACAATATCCGTGCAGCAACCCAGACTGTCATGGTTACAAACCAATCGGTTGAGCAAAACAAGTCATCTAGGAAGAAGCCATCTGAGTTCAAGGAAGGTTAGGGTAGAGACCGAAAGCGGTCCCGTGATTAGTCACGGAAGATGAGAGAGCTCCCAAAATTCACCCCCCTTGAACATCTCATACGAGAAGTTACTGCCCATCATTCGTGCATTACTAGAATTTAAATGGCCTGCACCTATCCAGATGGATTCTTCCCAAAAAAACAAATCCTTGTGGTACGATTATCACAGAGATCATGGGCATGATCGACAAGTGTCGAAGCCTGAAGTTTTCAATGGAAAAGTTTATCAAGGCTGGACACCTTAGAAGGTATGTTAAAGAAGGTCACCACAAAGAGGAATCAAGGGTAAGCAATATTAAAATTACAATTGAGCAAAGAATCCCGGAGTAGAATCCTGCATTCAGCCATAAATTATATTCTAGGAGGCCCGTCTGACGACTAATATCAATTGAAGCGCTAACAAAAGTTCTTAAGAGCTGCCACAGTTAAAGCTAGGGTTAATGATATCCACACAGAAGGCAACCATGAAGAAACCAAGACAATAGATGACCCCATATCCTTGCCTCCTGTCAACCCGAATAAGATCATTGTGCCCCACTATGATGCATTGATGCTCACCCTATGTATTAACGATTTTGATGTCCACAGGGTACTGGTAGACCTTGTCAGTGCGAAAGATTTATTGCAGTTATTAACCTTCAAGAAAATGAAGCTTTCCTTTAGGTATGCTGAACTCATTCAGGTGAATCATCTCCGGTTTTAATGGAGCAACTACCGTAATGCTCAGGGAGAGATGCCGCACTCGTAGTGCTGTGGTCACCACTCAACAAGTTTTGTTCTCAATTGTCGAAGACTTGGGGCCTTACAATTCCATAATGGTGCGGGCTTGCCTGCACTCGATGAAGGTTATCCCTTCGACCTACCACCAAATGGTCAACTATTTGACTAACGTTGGGTAAGTTGACCTTTTAAGCAGTCAATTGGCCGCAAGGCAATGTTATCAACTATTTATACAAGAACAGAGAAGGGAGAAGAACTCTGAAAATCCTCCCCTCGAAGATCAAACCCTCGCATAGCAATCACAAAGCCAAGGTTTAGATTAGGGCAGAAGGATTTGTCAACCGTGGATCCCTTTGGAAAAAGTAGCGCGGATCGACCGTAAAAGTTCACTTTATGTCGCCTCTCATATCCAATGAAAAAAGGGAATAGTTATAGCTTGTACTATTAAATAATATAGATGTATTCACTTGGAGCCACTTAGATATGGTTGGAATTAATCCGACGATGGCCTCTCACAAACTAAATATTATTCCCACGGCCAAACCAGTAAGTTAGAAAGTGAGGCGTTTCCACCCGGCCGCCATCGATTATCTCGCACTATAGACAAATCTATCGAGAGTAGGTTTCATCGTATAGCGTGAACACCCGAATGGCTAGCCAACGTGGTGGTAGTTCCAAAGAAAGGCGATAAGTGGCAAGTATGTGTAGATTACACTAACCTCGACAAAACCTGCCCAAAAGATAGCTTCCCCTTGCCATGAATAGGTCAAATTGTTGATGCCACAACCAGGCACGGGATACTATCATCTCTGGACGCTTTCTCTAGATATCATCAAATTCTCATGCACTGTCACCGTGAGAAAACGAACACCTTCATTACAATCAGCATTGTGCGTTATACTACTACAATGTGATGCCTTTTGGCTTGAAGAATGTCAGGGCAACTTATCATAGGTTGGTAACTAAGATATTCTGGCCGCTGTTAGGAGAAACCATGGAGGTCTATATCGATGATATGAGTGTAAAGTCCAAAAAGCGCTTCGATCACACCAAACATCTACAAGAAGCCTTTGAGCTATTGCGAAAGTACAACATGGAACTCAACCCTTTGAAATGTGCGTTCGGAGTTAGTTTGAACAATTTTTAGGCTTTATGGTGATCCAGAGAGGGATAGGGAGGTCAACTGTATCAACTCAAAGCTATAATGGATTCTCATATTCCTACTTCCAAAAAAGGGGTACAACAACCACCGCTCACTCAGCAGCCTCTTGGGGTTTCTGCTCATATCTCTCTTCATACGCTTAAAACCCTTTTTTATCACTCTAAGGGAAGCGAAAAGGGCCGATTGGAATGAGGAATGCGATCAAGCTTTCATGGCGATCAAACAATATCTTATCGAACCGCCAATTCTAGCTAGCCTAGGAAGCAGCGTATTTATTTTATCTTTACTCTAGCGTTTAAGTCAGTGCAACTTAATCAAGAAGACAAAACTGAAACATAGATCATGATTCTTCGTAAGAAAATCTCTATCTTAAGCAAAACTTGTATACCCGTCTCCAAACAAGTCAAGACTGGCCTCCTGTAGCTAAAAACTTCGCTTCCTATCACAAGTATACACTCATCGTCAGATCAACCAACTCCCTTACAAAATCTATATATGTTCTCCAATTTATCAGAGGGGATGGTCTCAAAGGGCAATTGCTTTTGCGAATTTATTCAATATAAGTCATTGGTGACAAAGGCGTATATTATGCATTTGGGTGGAAGTTCCCCAATAGGATGCGGACCTGGATAACGCTGGCTAGTGGATTCTTAATGTAGACAGTGCATCTTGACAAACGATAGCCGGAGCTCAGCGAAAAGTTAAAGCCCCAACCAGAAAGGATTAATAGGGCCATACGGCTAGACTTCCCTGTGTCTAATAATGAGACTAAATATGACGCAATCCTAGTCGGAATCGACCTTGCAATGCATGTATCTTTAGAAAAAAATCATCACACGAAGTGATTCTCAACTAGTAGTAGAGTAAATAAACGGAGAATACGAAATGCGAGACCAGCACATGATCAAGTATGTATGTCTAGTTAAGCTATGACTAGAGAGTTTTATGGCTTGAAAGCTTGAGCATATCCCGAGGGATTCAAAACGAAAAGGGCATGTTTGTTATAGTGGCTAAGATCCTCTCCAAACCAAAGATCATCACTCAATACTAAATCTAAACGGAAATAGATGAAGCATGTTCTTCCTGGATGTCTCCAATATGGCATTATTTGAGCTCGGGAGGATTGCTAGATAATAGGATTAAAGCCCATAAGATTCAAGTCCAGGAGGCTAGATTTTCCCTTATGAACATAAGCGGTCTCTAGACAGGCCATATCTTAAGTGTCTCACCAGTCAATAGAGACAATATATATTGGCAGAACTCCATGAAGGAATATGTGGAAACCATCCAAGCGGTAGAACTTTGGCTCACAAGGCCCATACGCAAGGTTATTATTGGCCAACCATTAAAGTAACTACTTACGTCGAGAAGTGCGACTGTTGCCAACGACAAACCCCCATCTTAAGGGTGCTGGCTCAAGATCTAACCACCATCACAAGCCCTTGGCCCTTCGCTCAGTGGGGGATTGACATAGTTGGACTGCTACCTACCACCCCGGCCCAAAAGAAGTTATTGTTAGTTACCACCGACATTTCAACAAATGGATAGAAGCTGAAGTCTTCACCTCCATCAAAGACAAAGATGTCGTCCAATTTTTTTGGAAGAATATAACTGGCCGATTTGAAATAACGGAGCCAATTGTAACTAAGGTTAAGAATACCGGTTTACTTGGATTTTACGGATATATCGGATATATCAGAAATTAATAAAAATACTTTGAAATTTATGGAAATACTTTGTAAAAGTGTAAAAATGACATTAATAATGAAATATACACACACATACGTAAATGGTCTTTCAAAACCAAATGAGGATCGACGCGGCCCATCAAGTAAACATTCGACGAAGGATCCCATCTTAGTGAAGACAAATACTCATACTTAAGGACATAGTGTTCCGATAATATTGATTATAGATCAAACATGCCATATATAAATGTTCTTGATCAAAACCACAACCTTCCATGGATAGAAATTCAGTTCACCCACATGCTTGTTCAAATTGCTGAGACTGACATGGAGTTTGTAATAACATTTGTGGAACATGGAGGAGAATCATTCAGATCACCAATGGAACCTGAAGAATGTGAAGAAGGCCGACCATAACTCATTGTGTAAGGAGGAAAAACGTTGGCATCATTTAGATGAATCACTGTATTGAGTGCCAATCCTCATGGACTCAAAACTAATCGAAAACAAATCCTCATTGTGTTATGTCATCCTTCTTCGTCGACCTCTATATGGCTTTTCAATGGCTCTAATACCTGGACCAACCCTCCTAGACCCGTGGTCTTCATCTTGTGTATCATGTGTGAAATCATCTTCACCATTGAATTGACTCAATGGATATTCACTTTGTTATTGATCTGCATTATCCCCACCATCATTTCTAGTATCACTACCATCATTGGTCCCCTCTCCTCTTAAGCCATCATAGCATGTTAATAGAAGTACCAGCAAAACTAGGTCTACTACTATGTTCAACACTTGAATCTTAAGGTCAGAAGGACACTGGTTTAAATGATTCTCAGTGTCTTGACCGAAACTTTCACTATGAACTTCTTCATATAAAACCCACTCAACATCAAACACCTACTTCGAACACAAAGTAAGAGAATTGGATCAGGATTTATTTCATCATCTAAATGGAGAGGTCTAACCCATTGAAATAATTAATTATCCTATTCTTCACCAAACTTGGTTGAAATGTCGAGTAAATTAAGATAATTTTTTTCAGCAACTTTATCGGTCTCTTCTTGCATATCTCGTATCTTTAGTTTCATGTTGTAGTAACAAAAAACTAATTGTTGGAGCTGAGGGTAAGCTAGGTGATTTCTTTGTTTTGTATGGATCAAAGCAAACGTGCTCCAATTTCTCTCACATGTTGAAGATGATGCAGTTTAGGAAAGAACCTAAGGGTCAAATTCCTCAATGTGGGAGCATGGTTTCCATACATAAACCACCATTCAGCTGCAATAAAAATTACTAACATTCAAAATATAATAATAACATGGCAATGGACTTTACTTTTAAACTTTTAATGAGAAACAACACTCACCAGGAACTATTAAATCTCTTGATGCTATTATTGCTCGATCACCGAATCCTTTTTTGGCATCTCGAAACATTATAAGTTGTGAATTCAAAATGAACTTGTCAAATCAATATATGTGTAAGTGTAACCAAATAAATTTGAATCAATTAATTAGGAAACATAGCCTATTGATGTACCTCATTCCAATATTACTAAGACCTATCAGAAGTAGAATATACCCTTCAAATACTTCATGAACAACTTGGAGTAGCTCAGGGTCACTACTAACTCGAGGTCTATATTGAAATCTTGGATTAAGATAATATGCTACAAAAGCAATTTAGAATTAGTATGTGAGAAAAGGAAAAGAATGTGCATTAAAAGTGATTATGATATTGAAGTTACCTGTTGTATGAAGAGGATGTTTTAGGGTTTTATCCCAACGATCTATAATGATTTTTTTGACCCATTCTTTAGCTTTGAGTGCATGTAAATTTTGCTTCATCACTCGAATCAACTCATACAAAATGACATTGTTGGGACTATTTTGGAATCAACAATGCGAAGAACTGTATATAGTGCCTCATAGATTGACACTAGGTTAGAAACCTTCTCCCAATATGAATGATTAAACATGAGTCCTTCAACCTCACGTCCAACGGTCGTTTGACTAAGCTTGTGAGAAGCCCATTCATCACTAATAATTATCATCTTCAAATCAGCCTTCTTTTATAAAGACTTTATTAGGCGATGTAATTTGTCGCAAATCTTGTTGCCCCTAGGACGCACAATATCTCCACCACAAACCTTTCTCATTGTTGCAAGCAACCAACCATGATTGTAGATAAAGTTGGTGATCTTTCATGTCTTGGTAATTAAGTCGAAAACACTTTCTCATTTACCAATATCTTCAAACATAAGGTCGATGCAATGTGCCACACATGGAGTCCAATATAAATTGTACTTCTTCATTAACAATTTCCCAGCCTTCACAAATGATGATCCATTGTCTGTAATAATTTGCACAACATTTGCTTCACCAACTTCCTATATCACGTCTTTCAACAAACCATAAATGTTTTTTTTTTGTCTTTGGTATTATCCGATGCATTAATAGACTTAAGAAAAATTGTGTTTCCTTTACAATATACCATGGGATTAATGATACTTAATTTTGTGGGACCAGTCCATCTATCACACATAATTGTGCACCCATAGGTCTTCCATTTCTCCCTTTGGAGATTCACATAATCTTCCATGTTTTTATATCTATATTCAAAGATTGTTTTTGATTTCATATATATGTGCCCTCTGGCCCCTATGTCTACAAGCTAAAGTAAATAATTATATGGTTTGCAACTACAACAAGATAATAATGTTATTAGAAATTGAAAAGGGATTTTCACATACCAGTTTGTTGTGCACCAACAATCATGTTTTTGAAGTGGTGAGAATCTACTTTGTGAGGCGCAACGCTCTCATATATGAAGAATTTACTGATTAATTGACTCATCGTTTCTTTGATTGCACCTCCGTTAAAAGTATTTTTAATACTCTTTTGTCTTGCTACCGAATATTTGTATAATGATGGAGCAAGAGGTGGTGATGGATTCGATTGTCTCACACTTTGAGATCTTTGCTTGCACCTTACTGAATCAGTTAGATGTGATTGTGAAGGCTCACCTATTGCAATTATATATATTAGAAATGTTTGTAAATCCGTTTATACTATAATAATGAATTTAAGTTAAAAGATTTACCAATTTTTCTTTTGCCTCTCATAAACCCTTCTTCTTGTTGTCGATTCCATTCACTAGCTTTGGATGCACGACATGCTACTTGCTCGTCAGGATTCATGTCAGCCGGATACATATAGACATCATCATCTTCCTTCTCATTTTCCTCATCATCATCATCATCACCATCATCAAAGAGATGTCTATGGCTACCACTCATCAGGCTCGTAGTTCAAATTTCTCAATTTCTTCAATATTTGCAGTTTTCTTCGCTTGGCTTTATTGCTTCTAAACTAAAAGTTGTTCCCATTTCTTTTTGTCTTGAGGTACATTAAGACGCTTCTTTCTATTTGAGTGGGGATCTGTATATGATAAGTGAAATTTAAATCGAGTAATTCCGCCACTTTTAATCACCGTACCACAAAAATTGCATATGGTGCCATTTCTATTCCCTTCAATAGGTGTACAATACTTCCAAGCAGGATCATGACCTCCAATATTGCTTACACTTCCACTATCCATCTTATAAACTTCAATAATTGCAATCAATTTATATTCATAATCTCAATCTAAATATAAAGTTGCATCAATTCATATTACATTAATTAACAAATTTTTATATTTCATATTCATAATCTTAATCTAAATATAAAGTTGCATTAATTATCATAAGTTAAAGAAAATGTGTTTTTACATTAATTTTCAATTTATTATATTTCATATTCATAATCGTAATCTAAGTCTAAAGTTATATTAAATATCTAAATATACATAATATATAAATATATTTCATACAATACTAACAAATTTTATATTTCATATTCATAATCTCAATCTAAATATAAAGTTGCATTAATTATCATAAGTTAAAGAAAATGTGTTTTACATTAATTAACAATTTATTATATTTTATATCTATAATCGTAATCTATGTTTAAAGTTAGTATTAAATATCTAAATATACATAATATATGTTCATATTTCAAATAATAATAACAAATTTTTATATTTATATCTATAATCTCAATATAAATATAAAGTTACATTAATTATCATAAGTTAAAGAAAATGTGTTTTTACATTAATTAACAATTTATTATATTTTATATTCATAATCGTAATCTAAGTCTAAAGTTATATTAAATATCTAAATATACATAATATATGTTCATATTCCATTCATTAATTAATAAAATTTTATATTTCATATTCATAATCTCAATCTAAATATAAAGTTGCATTAATTATCGTGTTAAAGAAAATGTGTTTTACATTAATTAACATAAAATATACATAATATATGTTCATATTTCATATTCATAATCTTAATCTAAATATAGACTTAAATTAAACCTTAATCTAAATATAAACTAAAATTAATTACTAAATTGCACAAATGTAAAAAAAAAATTAATTAACATGGAAACATACCTTAAGTTGCACAAATTATGTATTGAATGAAAGACTTGAGCATCAAAAATTGACAAAAATATTATTCTCCAAGACTTTGCACAAATCAAGAATTGTTTGAGAGAGAATGGATGAATTTGATATGAAAGCTAGTTATTTTAAGGCTATTTATAGATTTTCCGGAGTCAAACTAGCCTTTTTGGTCAAAACCCTTTAAAAATGAATTCTGGCCATTGGATTTGATTTTGGATCAAATCTAACTGTTAAATCTTAATTTGACTGTTATAAATCAATTTTGGTCGTTAAATCAAGTCAAATATTCAAAATCCACCGTCAGTTCAAAAATATAGTTGTTGAAATCAAAGGGATTGAAATCTGGTCGTTGGATCAACACAGATTGTACTCTAGCCGTCAAATTCACAAGTAGCCCTTGGAGATTTTGAATTTTTGAGACAAAATCTTAGCTTTCCACGTGTCCAACAATTTAACCGGCCGATCCGCCGATTTTTCGGGCCGAGAGACACTATCGCATAAGCGTGTTTTGTTCCACGCACTGTTTTGTATCCGATATTGTGTCTAATATATCAGTAAATAACCGATATATCGGCGATATGTCGTCGATATTGACCAATATTTTATTTTTCCTTCATTTGACTTTTGTTTACTGATATAGTGTCAGAAAGGCCCGATACCCGAAATGTCGACGATATATCGCGACATTTCCATCCTTGATTGTAACTAACAATGGGCCACAGTTTGACAGTGAAGTAAACAGAAAATTTTTCCATGAGTTGAAAATAAAAAACTTGTATTCAACCCCACGGTACCCATAAAGTAACAACCAGCGGTAAAGCGCCTAACAAAAAACTTTGATAGTTTCTCAAAAGCGTCTACATCTCTGGGCTAAAGGAAAATGGGTAGACGAGCATCGTGGAGTTCTATGGGCCCATGTAACAACCACCAAAGCCAATTGAAGTTTCACCCGCCCTCACCTACGGGATGGAGGCCATAATTCCATTAGAACTCAAGGCCCACGCTCAAATGGAAATCCTTGAGGCTGGGCTACTTCAGTTCACAAAGACTTAGATATGACAAACGAACTTCGTGAAGTTATGGCTATACGTATGACATCTTACCAGCAAAGAATAACAAACCTATACAACAGGCGTGTAAGACAGCGTGCATTCAGAGCCGAAGACCTAGTCTTGAGAAGAGTCTTTGAAAACACAGATGACCTAGCAGCCAGCAAATTCCAACCAAAATGGGAGGGGCCATACGTGATAGTAAGAGTGGGGGCAGCCGAATCGTTTGCATTAAATAAACTAAATGGGACGTCAGTGCCTAAGATGTAGAATGTTATAAATCTTAAGAGGTATTATCAATAAAGTTTTCTTATTATCAATAAAGTTTTCTTTTAAATATTCATGGAATAGGCCCCATACTAAAGACCAGAAGTGGCTCCTATCCTGCTAGCTAAAGCTAAAGCCCATAATGGTGCTTTGCCTACTGGCCCATGTGCAATCCATAACAGCTTCTATCGCTAAAAAACTTATAACAATGATATCTCTTGAGCAACTATCCTAGTAAAGACTCATAGCAGAAAGATGTAAAATAAAAGATATCAATTGCATAAGTAAATCAAATATCAAACTTCAGTGAAATTCCAAAATACGCCAGGTTCCATAAAAGTATATATCATGACAGCCATACGGGCCCCCTCATAGAAATTTCAAAAAAGAAAAAAAAGAAAAAAAAAAGGAAATTAAGATGTTCCAACAAAACCTCAAATGAGCACTTGTCCTGTCCTCTCGTCTCACTGATCCACCCTATGTCAGTGGGCCTCAAGGCCGTTAGGATCGAGACACCTAGTGGTCGGGCAAAAACTCGCGTGAGGTAAGAGGAATCGGGCATCCCGTTTGGAACTTCTAGTTGATCATCACAGATGTTGTGTTTGAACATACAACATCCGTAACCATAGGCAAAAATCAATTCCAAGGCCTTCTAATAGTCCTTATTCATGGCTGCTTTGTCTTTGTGCCTGCTTGAGATTGAAGGTAAGACACTTCATCTTTTGCCTCCCCAATCTCCAGTAGAAGATAAGTCTATTCAACCTCTAGGCGGGTAGTATTAGCCTCAACCTTGCGCCTGGCTTCCTCCGCAATCACTAAGGCATCTTGGACCGTAGCCAAGTCATCCTCCGCCCGTGCCTTTGCATCACCGGCCACAACGGCAACCAGCCAGACAATTTGAGCCTCTTCCTTAGCCTTGTTCCTCCTTTCCACACCCCGTAATCCTCCCTTCCTCAGATCCCAAATTTCTTTCCCAAAATCCCAGACCTAGACTTAGCCTCGGTTTCAGTATGCCTTCTAAGGCGCATCGCTTGGAAGGTGAGACTGAGCATAGCATTGCAAGCCTTTCTCAACGCCCAAATTAAGATGAAGTTCCCTATGCCGGGCGCGCCATATTCCCGAGAGCGGTGATGTACTATAAAAGAAAAGGTGTCGACGTAAAATTCACAAACGTAGCATCCACGTGCAAAACATTGGAAGTCTAGCCATATAATCTCAGCCGTCTCGTTGAAATCATGGTTTCAAATATACATTCCCTCTTCAGCCACACATTGGTAAGATTTTTTGTCTATATAGGTGGGGAAGGGAATGGAATACTCTTCAGAAAGAGCCACCACCGCATTCGAACAATGTGGTGGGTAGAGTCTATGCATATTGGTGATGTGGCGGTCCCTGCTAGTGGGTTCCACAGCCGACATGATTAACCGGCAAAGATCCTACCAGTGGACACGTGTTCGTCGAGAGATGATCCCACATCATTGATTTAACAGTGAGGTCGGGCGGCTGTGACTACTGGACCCCTACTCGCGGGACTAAGCAAAGCGGCGGACTAACGACTGTCTCTATAGAGAAAGCCTTGCCCGCAACTTTATCAGCGCCGGGATGTCCTCCGGCTGGAGTCCCATCCTCTAAGTATGTGCAAGCCTCCCTACAGGCATCTTGGGTGGCGCCCTCTAAAGCCGAAAGGGCATCAGAGGCTCATTTTGAAGAGCCCAAAGTAATTACTAACGGGCTCTTCTGAACCTCTTCATTTAAACTCGACGATTTTAGACATTTACCGCCTGGTATTTCAGAGCCGGGGGTAGTTTCCCCTTAAGTGTTCGCAGCTTGCTTACACATCCGTATGGAAAATCCAGCATCAAGACTAGACATATCGTCCCCTCTCCCCTCAACCAACTCACTAGCAATTTGGAGAACAGGACGGACACCCTTAGTCTCTCCTGTAGAAGGAATTTGATCCACCCAATCCACAAAGCTTTCTAATCCCGAGCAGATAACCTTTATCGGCCCAACCTTCTTCCCCTTCTTTCCCTTCTTCGTCGCCTAGGGGCAAGCTTTGGATCCTGTATAACCAAAGATGATTGGTCGGGTTGGGCAAAGCTAACCAAGGCTCCTTAAGCGATCTCGGCTTGAGGCTCTCGCTCTTGCTCTTGATCGAACCTGGCTTGAGAAGAGCTACTCGGATTGACTTTAGGAGGTCAGTGAGAATAAAATGTTCACCCTTAATAAGCTCTTCTGGCAACGGACGGTGGATCATAGGGACTATGTAAGGAAAAGGACTGGCGCCCAACTCCTGCAAGTTTTTCATAGAAAAAATGAGCTCGTGGTTGCGCTCCCTCTTAGTAATCTCAAGTTTCCGTCTGATGCGATCCAACCTGGTATTCTCCACCCAGCTAACCAGCCGGCCTTGCTTATGCCTACTTGCAAAAAGTTCAATGAGAAGGGGCATATCAAAACACAGACGACCTAGGGAAGTGCAAGCTCCATCAAGCTTAAACAAACTTGGAAACAAGAGAGTCTGATTCAAATCAAATGAAAGCCCAAGAGAACCTGGCATCTCATACCATGGACCTTCAACCAAAACAACCCCTTTTGCTTTAGTCTTAGGAGAGTCCGGGAGCCTAGTTACAAACTGCAGCCAAGGGCTATGGGCCGACACAGATAAGCGACCCCCAATCCCAACCTTCAAAGTATAAATAAAACAAATCTTTACCAGGGAAATATCCAACTGGTAGAGAAGGTTTAGCACACTACAAACCATCAGAATCCGAAAGACGCTCGGATGTATAAGCGCAAGAGGTGCCTTAGTGAAGTAAGCCGCCACCAAAGATGGATAAGGGAGCGGTCTAGCAAAGAAACTGTCACGGTGAAATAAACTAAGATATCCGCCACTCCCCCAATGGTTGGGGCAGTCGAGTCGTTTGCCACCTTTAGTCTAATGTCGACAGGAAGCTGACTAAATGATCTCAATCTCGTACGTACATAATGTCGACTAGGTCGCTTACGTGGGCGCTTCTTAAGTGGTTCCCTTTACGCCTCCGGCCCACTAGTATGTTTCCTTCATGACCTCTCATCGTTCTATAGACAAACATACAGAAAAAGAGGATCAGCTTGAGGCCTCTTCATGACCTCTCATTATGGTCAATGTTTTGGTGGTGCTTCCACGAAAAATATTAGACGGAAGTGACATGTTTAATCAAGGGGGATTATGTTTTGATAGAATGAAGAACCCAAAATTATGGAAAAAATTAAATAAGTCAAACATGGAAAGAACACATTTAAATTATTAAAACATGTCATGAAATAGTAACTATTCAAATTCAGGCATAAATGCCCTTCGGCACACCCCTCATAAGAGAGAAAACATGTGATATCAGCAAAAAAGAACTAAAAAAATAAACCAAAAAACAAATTTAACGGTAAAACATTTATGTAATATTCTTAAAGCATTAATATAATATAGTGTAACACCCTTAAAAAACTAAGGTAACATTCGGGGTGTTCCATTAATACTTTAAGATATTATATTAGTGATTTACTGGTATTGCATTTGCATTGTTGACATAACATATTTTTCTCTCATAAAGGGTCATAAAGATGTCCATTTCACCAAAACATAATCCCCTTAAATCAATTGATAGACTTTCATGGAAGAATCTCTACAAGCCGGTACTGATACATGGGTTACTGTCGCTAACAATGCTTTCTACTCAGCTATATTTCTCGAAATCCGTAGAGCTGACACAAGAAGGCAGACTTCTCTTCTTCTTCTTCTTCTTTTATTTACCATGGCAATGGGTTTCTGTTCAACCACCTTGTTGTTTTTAGTCCTCTCCACAGTCTTTTCTGCAACTTCAGTCTCTTCCTCTCCAACCCCACTCTCCTACACCCACCACTGCGCTTCCATCGTACCGGAATCCACCCCAACTCAACCGGAATTCACCACCTCCAGACTCACCGGCTTCAGCGCCGGTTTCTTCACCGGCGGCAATGCAATTCTAGACCAAAACTCGTCTCCTTTCGCATTTTCAAAGTCCCTGTCGTTTCAAACCGGCAGCCTGTCTGCGACAAAAACCAAGGGCGTGTTCAAGGTTGAAGGGCGTTTTGTCCTTTCAAGCGACGGAACGTACTATTATGAGGAGAATTTGGAACGCCACCAACCGTCGTTTCCGCAGCTACAAGGGTTCTGGTCGGAACCTTTCGGAAAGCTTTGCGTGGTGGGGGTGGGTTCTGTCTACTCCGGTGGAAGAAAGCTTCGTCTCTCTGCTGTTCTTAAGCTCAGTAATGTCAACAGCTCAAATAACATCACTGATTTGTGACCGGAATTTGGAGAGCTTGGATTCTGCCGATGATTCAACGTATTTTGATCCAATTTCGGTATTATTCATCCCAGAAATGAATTACAAGTACAGTTTGTCTTCATCTGGTACTGGCTGTGCTGCCGGGGCTGACGCTCCAGAGACACCTTCACTCAGAACAGACTCCATGAACAGTATCTGTTCCGTACTCTCATGGGAGCAGTTTGGATTGGAATACGCCCATGACTGCAACCCATCTCGGAATTGCAGTCCTTTTGGCGGGAATATTGGGTATTTGCCTCAATTCATATCTATTAAAGAAGTTCATTGCTCAGAGGATGAAGAGAAGCTACAAGTTATGGTGAAATCCAGAACAGTAGCAATGATTATTACCGATCTTTCGATCCCAGCACTACACTAATTGCGGAAGGATCATGGGATGGAGAGAAGACTCGGCTCTGTTTTGTTGCTTGCCGGATCTTGACTGGGTGGATTCTCTGGCTGATGCTCGGGTTGGGGATTGTTCGATTAGATTGAGCCTGAGATTCCTGGAAATCGTGTCCATCAGAAACAGTAGTAGTATGGTGGGTGAAATTTGGACCAACAACACTGTCAATGATCCTGGTTTCTTCAGCAAGATCGTGTTCCATAGCATAAGGAATAGGATTCTGGGGATTCCAGGGCAGAGATATGAGTACACTGAAATTCAACGAGCAAGAAAGTTGTTTCTGGAAAAGAAGCCTGCTGGGAAAAGAAGGGAGACATACCCAAGTGGAAACCCTTCCAATATGCAGTTTGACTTATCAGTTCGAAACTCTACGCATCAAATGGGATGGGCTTATTCACAGCTCATAACTTTGGGGGATAAATTCAATGATCCATATGTTCTCCAACCTTTGATCAGTCTAGATGAATCTAGTGTTACAGTGGGGACTTCGTCAGTCTCAAAGCCAGATAACTCTTTAGACACTAAAGCCCAGAAGAGCAGGACAATGAATGTGAGCTACAGGATAAACTTAATGCTGAGACGTGGTGTTAAATTTGGTGATATGATCCCCACTCCCTCTAACTTTTCAGGAGGACGTATAGAAGTAGAGATTTCTGCTGAAGGGATTTATGATGCTGAAACAGGATTGCTGTGTATGGTAAGCTGTAGAAAGCTGAGCTCATCACTTAAAACATATGACAGTAATTCTATGGACTGTGAGATTCTTGTGAATCTTCAGTTTCCTCCATTAAATTCAAAGAAGAGAGGAGATATCAAGGGAAGCATGGAAAGCACCAGCTTCTCTACTTTGAACATCTGGACTTTGTCTGCAAAATCTTTCTATGGAGCAAGACAATCGATTTGGAGGATGGATTTTTAGGTCATCATGGTTCTGATATCTCATACCTTTTCATGTGTCTTTGTGGGAATGCAACTCTTTTATGTGAAAAAGCACTCTCAAGAGCTTCCTTCAATCTCACTACTCATGCTTGGGGTTCTTACTTTGGGTTATATGATCCCTCTGGTACTGAACATCGAAGCCTTATTCTTGGGGAGCCAGGATTGGCCAAATGCCATGCTTGAGAGCCGTGGATGGCTTAAAGCGAATGAGGTGGTCTTGCGGGGAGCTACAATGGTGATTTTTCTGCTGCAATTCCGTCTTCTCCAGCTTACATGGGCATTAAAACTGAAAGAGGGTCACCAAAAGGGCTCATGGACTGCAGAGAAGAAGGTTCTCTATCTGGCTTTGCTATCATATATAGCTGGCTGTCTAATTGTCTTGTTTTTCAACCGGAGAAGGAATGAATATGGTGATGCAGTTCCATCCTATGCCTTTCAAGATTACCAGCAGCATTCCCTTTGGGGGGACTTGCGATCTTATGCTGGCTTGGTCCTAGATGGTTTCCTCTTCCCTCAAATCCTGCTCAACATATTCACAAGCCTGACAGACAGCTGCCTCTTTCATTCATTTTATGTTGAACCACCTTTGTTCGCCTGCTGCCTCATATATATGACCTTTACAGAGCTCATAACAATGCTATCAGTGTTAATGGCTCTTACATTCATGCAATCCTGGTGCAGACTTTTACTCCACTGCTTGGGATGTGATTATTCCTTGTGGGGGTCTGCTGCTTTGTGCTAATATTTTCTTGCAGCAGCGTTTTGGTGGTCGTTGCATTGTTCCCAAAAGATTCAGGGAGTTGGAAGGAGATGAGAAGATACCAGCAGTTAGCTGTGAGAATGATAGCTAAACGAATCTAGAAGTTCCGACTGTGTGTTAAATTATGTTGTTTTATCACTGGAATTGAGTAATTCTCTGTTTGGTTTCTTCTGTATTTTCTGCTTGTAAGATAAGTTGTATTTTCTAGGCCATGTTTTGGATGCTGCCTTTGTTCAATGACTATATCTTGATTATTCGCTTCTGTTTCCAAAACAGTCTACCTGAAAGACCAATCTAACTGCAGGTTCATAACTTTCAGGTCACTCCAATAGTACATTTAACTCCAAGTTTTGTATGCTGAATCATTTCGCAAGATCGATTCAACTGAAGGCTTTTATTGATCTCTTGCTTACCGATATGGTTCTTCTACATCCTGGATTTGGATGATTTGCTTATGTTTCTAATATTGAATTCAAGAAGATTCCTTCAAAGCATTGGTTTATTGGCAAAAAAGGTCAGTGGTCTTTTATTGAAGCTCTTAGGTGGGGGAGGACTTCGTATAATAAGACAGATCTTGATAGGTTTCCCTTGTATAATAAAATATATAAGAAATAAAAAAATACTTTTCATTACTTCGATGCCGATTTGATTCTTTCTCTATAGCATTTATTAGTATATTGATACTGTCCTCCACCACTTTCTAGGAACACTCCTTGTGAAATTTATTAAATCTAGAGACGGTCGATGCATTTGATCTTCAAATTCTTGTATCAAGAAAACTTTGAAGCATAGAAGTCAACAAAGATGAACCAGAGGATGATAGCCAGACACAAATGATCCTTCCTCTGAATTGCTTCATCCTTTAATTATTCTGCAAAATTCATATGTCCTTGTGTTCCTGTTTGATTGAGAAATGACTTGAGAATCAATTTTGCTAGTTCTAGTTTCGGACTGAGTCTGAGCTACACACTGATGGATGATCAGATCCTATAGCAAACAATGGGTGATTATTAGATCATCCTCTTTGTTATCTTCTCCTTCTTCCTTGAAGAGATCTACGGATATTTTTGTCAATTCTTGTAAAACCCCCTCTTCACAGAGGTGGTTCCAACTATCATGGCTCCATTCAATCTTCTTTGTAGTCTTCTTTATTGTCTATGTATTCTCCATCATTTCCTCTGCTGCTCAAATCTCTTACAGTGATCACTGCTCTTCCATTGTCCCAGAATCATCCCCAACTGCACATGAGTTCATATCCTTACCATTTTCTCACATACCAAACGGTTACTGCCTTGGAGGTGATGCAATTATAAACCAGGACCCGTCTCACTACTCTGCAAACTTCTCTAAAGTAATAGTATTTGGTAATCTGGAAATACATATAGAATCGAGGTAGAAAGTGAATTCAAGGTTGAGGGGATTTTGAACCTCCTGAGCAGGAACATGTACTATTCTGGAGGAGATTCAGGAGATGCAGGATCGTCCATTCCCGGGCCCTCCCTCCTAGCTCCTGGGTTGGTTCTGTGAGCTTTGGCCTACAAGGGTTTTGGTCGATATCTTCTGGAAGGCTTTGCATGGTGGGATCAGGTTCTGCATACTCCAGAGAAGGTAAGTTACTTAATCTTGCTGCTGTCCTTCAGCTAAATAATGTGAAAAATTCTAGTACTGTGACTGATTTGTTCAGTGGTACTCTGGAGAGCTTGGATTTGGCCAGTGACTCTAATTATTTTGACCCAATTTCCATTCTGGTATTTCCTCAAATGAACTATGAATACACTTTGATTTCTGAAGAAGAAAGTGGTGTTGGGTGTCCTGTAGAGACTAATGTTCCAGATGGTTCATCACTTAGTGCAGGGCCAATTTGGAGTCTTTCTTCAATACTCTCAAGGCTAAGCAATTGGTATGAGTTGGAGTATGAACATGACTGCAATTCTTTACAGGATTGCACTCCCTTTGGCGGGGCGATCGGATATTTGCCCCGCATCATTGCAACAAAAGTAATTCAGTTTTCAGGGGCCAAACAGCAGTGGCAGCTTCTGATAAAATTTCAGAACGTTGGAAAACTTGAGTATTACCGGCCTTTTAATCCTAGCACCACTTTGGTTGGGGAGGGATGGTGGGATGCCAATAGGAATAGGCTATGTGTTTCTGCTTGCCGGATCTTGAACACTGCGAATTCTCTGGCGAATGCTCGTGTTGGAAATTGTTCAATCGGGTTGAGTTTGAGATTCCCTGCAACCTGGACAATTAGAAACAGAAGTAGTATGGTGGGGCAGATTTGGAGCAACAGAACTGTTAATGATTCAGAGTATTTCAGTAGGATTATGTTTCAAAGTCCTCAGAATATTGTAGAGCTCCTGGGTTGGAAATATGAATATATTCGAGATTGACAGAGCAGGAAAATCATGCCAAGAAAAGAAGCCTGTTGGAAACAAGAAGGCAGCATATCCAGAACCGAATTCTATAGATATGCAATTCGACATGTTGGTAAAAAGCTCTACAGAGATAAATGCATGGGGTTCCTCAGCCCCCATCTTTGTGGGTGAAAATCTGATCCCTATTAAGCCTAATGCCAGAGTAATTCTGCAGCTGAATCACATAGCAGACAGATTGATCCAGTGAATATTAGCTACAAGATGAGCTTCAGATTTGAACCTGGTGCTGAATCTGTGGGTATTTTCAGTCCATTTAGGTCCTGCTTTTCAGATATGAATCTGCAATTAGAGATTTCTGCTGAGGGGATTTATGATCCCAAAACAGGAGTTCTGTGTATGGTAGGCTGCAGAAAGCTGAGCTCAAAGATTCAGACATCAACAAAAAATGACTCCATGGATTGTGATATACTTGTGAGCCTCCACTTCCCTTCAGTGAACTCCAAGAATAGTAGCTACACCAAGGGAATTATCCATAGCACACGATACGAATCTGATCCTCTTCACTTCCCAACTCTGGACTTGTCTTCAGCTGCTTTCACAGTGGAGGAAGCCAGAAAGTCCATTTGGAGGATGACTATGGAGGCCACCATGGTTCTGATATCAAACACCCTTGCCATTCTCTTTCTGAGCCTGCAACTCATTCATGTGAAAAAGCAGCCCAATCTGCTTCCTTCCAACTCACTATTCATGCTTGGAATCCTCAGTCTCGGTTATTTAATCCTTTTGAAAAGACTTGGAATGCCATCTGGGAAGCCAGCTGAGGATTGTGTTTGTGAGTGTACTGACAATGGTAGTTCCTCCTACTGCAATGCGGGCTTCTCCTGCTCACATTGTCATCTAACGAAATACGGAGAGCCAAACCGGCTGTGGCTGCTGAGAGGAATACTTGTATGTGTTCTTTTGCCATTATATCTTGCTGGGTTCTTAATCACATGGTTACTGAATTATCAGCAACATTCCCTTTTCTGGGACTTGGGATCTTATGCTGGGTTGGTGGTTGATAGCTTTCTTTTCCCTCAGATTCTGCACACTCTGTTCATGGACCGCAGAACAAGTTCTTTCTCAGTCTTTCTATATGGGAACAACTTTAATCAGATTACTTCCTCATCCCTATGATCTTTACAGGGCTCAGAATTATGCTCAGAGCTTTGATGGGTCATACATATATGCAAATCCTGGTGGGAATTTTTACTCAACAGCTTGGGATGTCATAATTCCTTGTGTGGTTTTGCTGTTTTCAGCTATCATTTTCTTGCAGCAGCGGTTGGTGGTTGTTGCATCCTTCCCAAGAGATTCAGGAAGCTGAGTCGCTTATGATGGTACCAGTGGGTATTGATGACACAGCCATGTGACATGAATTTTGAGTGTTTTTGTTGGTGTTTATTCTTAGAACGATTTTATTAGAACTAATTTTTCTAGAAATATTTGGTTAAATAACCTCAAATAACCCAATATTTTGTAAATTTACAATCTGTTTGAACTTTATTTTTAAAATCAAGACAGAATACCATTTTGGTATTTTTTGAAAATTGTTCTAATTTTTTTAATTTAGAGGTTTTTTTGTTGTGTTCTTCATTTCAAAAAACAAAAAAAAACAAAAAACAAATGTATTCTCTGTGTTTTCTTAATTCTCCTTATTTTTCATAAAAAAAAAAAGTTTTCGAAAATTGTAATCAAACAGGCCTTGGCCATCTCCACTTTTTGTTTAAAAAAACCTTTTTTTTGAATAAAAATGTCATTTGTCATTTTATATATTTACATATTTTTTGAAAGAAATTGTTAATTTTGCAAGAGAATAAAATGGGTATTCTTGTCAAAACAATGTTAAAAATTGATGAATGATTAGATCTCCAAAATTTGGTTTTCAAATGATGTTTTAATCAAATCACCATTTTTTGTTTCTAAATGTACTTAAGAATAGTATATCAAGTGCTTGGGCAAAATATACGATAAAGTGATCTCTAAATTTTATCAAACTGACTTAATTTCTTTATTGATAAATGATAAGCCAAAAAAGGTCCAAGAGAAGAAGAACAAAATCACGTTGAAGTGGGGGCTGTTACATTACATGAATCAGGTTGTTACATGCCTCATGGTTGCCTTGGTCAAATGTAATTGTTGAGATATTTTCTTTTGTAGTTGCTTAAGTTTAGGTTAAATAGTTGAGTTAATAAATAGATGGCCTATTAGATAGGACCATTAGTTGGTTGTTTATCCAGTATATGAAGTGTCGTGATTTTAGGCTAAGAGAGATCAAATTTGGGTTAGAATTGTATTTGTATTTAAGCTTTTTGGGTGGGAGTGGAGAAGGTGTTGAATTGAAAAATAAAAATCGTTTTTTGTGGTATGTTTTTGTCCAAAACAAAACAATTTTCTTTTTGCTTATCAAAGTGGACCTATCAAAATGATTGGCATTGAATAATTATAAAACCCTTCTAGTATATTGTAGAATCTTTCAATCCCACCAAAGCTAAAAACGTTCATGTGTTGTGCATGCCTCAACCTTCTACCAACAACGGTCAACTTACAAGTGAAGCGAGTTGTGGAGTCCACCAAATGCTCATGTTGTCGTCAAGCTCAGAAGAACGTCTTGCATGCTTTGGTGGTGTACCCGAATATAGCTTACCTATGGCCACGACTTTTCTCGGTAGCATGTAGTGATCAGGGTTCAAAAAATCGGCCGAGTTCGGTACGACTCGACCGATTCATAACCGACTCAAGACCGAAATACACCGCTACTGTGCACGAGATGCAGAGTGTAATTCCATTTAAAACTCTAGACTCCTGCTGTCTCGCGAGATGACTCGGTCAACTCGATGCAAAACGGTGAGAATACAGAGAATAATCTCAATAAACAACCCAAAAAGCAACAAAATTTCAAAAATAAACAATAAAAATCCAAAAAATCGCAGATTCGACTGAAATTTCAGTGATCTACCTAAAAATGTAAACGAAGAAGAACCAAGAAGCAGGGAAATTAAAAATAAACCAATCTACCCGAGTGGAGAAGCGGAGAAGATGAAGTGATGACTGACGAACAGACTCCTACAGAGCCGAGTCCCGACTACCGAGTAGAACCGGAGCGGGAGAAGACCACTCGACAATGCCTTGGAGCTGTGTAGTCTCCTAGTCCTCCTCTTCTTCTTCCCTTCTTCACTTCCGCATTGATTTTATCGTTAGAATCGCATTGTGTAATAGAGCAAACCAAGTAGTAGATGAACACCAACACGCTTGTGGAAAAAAAAAAAAAAAAAAAAACAATCGTAACCCCGCTTCTGCGCATCAAGTCTCAGGCTCGGGACACAACTCCTTAAGACACCATTGCCCTCGCAAAGGGTGCTTCGAAAGTTTGACAATTCCACTCCCAAGATGAAATGATCTTCCACCGAAGAAAGCATTTTGTGGTCAAGCCGGCCGAACCCGACTGTGTACGCCGTAACTCGCCCCTCTCTCGTATGAAATGAATGAATGTATGAAAAAAAAAAAAATGTTTTTCAAATGAGTCAAGGTGTGGCCTTTATATAGGACTCCGCTCATGACCGTTCTAGCATACCATGAAGCTGGGAGGGTCATGTCCGTTCGGCCACGCCATGAAGCTTGGAAGGGCTGTGTCTATTCGCTAACAAACATGAAGTTGAAGGGTCGCGGTTCATTCATGGCGAATGCATACGCCACGCCCCGCCGGAGAAGACGACGTCCAACGCTTTCAAGGGGTGACATGCTCGAGGCAATTTCTAATTCACTTTTAACGGTTTCTGAGCAACTCAATATATAATCTTCATCTCCTCATGGAGGAGAACATATTCTCATGTGGACCCACCTAAAAGTCTTTGTGGGACCAATGTAATTTTAGCTCAAAGATAGCTAAATTATTGTGCTCAAACCCATTTTTCCAACAATCCTCCACATGAATGAAATTGACTGAGATTAATGCGAATGACATGCTGACACTAAGAGAGAGAGTGTTCAGTTGGAAATTTTCTGTATAGAGGAAGGTAGCTTGTGGCCTTGAACCTTCCCTTGTGAAATGCTATCTGGCTACCGATTGATCTATGAACATGATGTCTGAACTGTTCAATCATTTGTGTAAACCAAGACAATAACATTCACGCAGAATCTTCCTCGACACACAAATTTGGTTCTCACCTGCCAGTTCATTTCAGCTCCGAACAATTCCTGACTTCATGAGTGCTCCAGAGAATGTAGCCTTTATCATTCCCATAGAACCTACCAGCTTCACTCACATAGGTGACTTCTATGGAAGGTATTTCATATACCCCACTTGTCTCTAACAAGATATAAGAATCATTAAAAGCTGTAGTTTCCACTCGTTCAACACTACATGTGCATCACTATTCGATTATAGGAATGAGTAGGAGATTGGCTCATAGTGATCTTCAATGAGTCACACCAAACTCCTATTGTCCCTTTGAACCTAGATATTGGGATCTCCACATAGTTGGTTGCCATTCCTGCGACTCTTGTGCATAGGCTTTAAACTCCATCCCCGATGATTTACTTCATTTACTCTTCCGGTCAAACCCTTGGTTAACTGATCCGCAATGTTCTCTTGACCTTATGTATTCAATGGTCATAACACCATTAGAGAGAAGTTGTTCATTTATTATGTCTTCGACGAATATGTCGAGACTTTACCATTATATATATGACTCGTTGCTCTTCCAATCGCCGGAACACGACGTGAATGAATGCGTATGTGCACAAGTCAGGCCATATCAATATCTTCTAAGAAATGACGGCTTCACTCGTCTTCACACCAGCCTTTATCTAATGCAATAAACTCAGATTCATAGTGGATCTAGCAATGCACGCTGAGTTTAGAAGATTTCCAAGACACCGCCTCCACCACCAAGTGTGTAAACAGATAGCCACCTTGTGGACTTATCCTTGTGTCGGATTTACCCGCATCACAAGATCCTTCAAGTACTCATAGATATTTTGAGTAGTGTAATCCATGGTTTTGGGTGTATTTCAAATACCTCAAAACTCTAACTATTGCCTTCCAATGATCCGGACCTAGATTACTTGTGTATCTACTCAATTTAATCGATAAATATAAGCTATGTCCGATCTGCATACTCACATTACGCATCAGCCGCCAATTGCTGCATATTCTTGTTGTGGAAAGACTTTTACATTATTTTTGGATAGATGTAGATTTACATCTACAGGTGTTCTCATTAGACTACTATCATTTTGTTTAAATTTCTTGAGAATTTTCTCAATGTAATGTGATTGAGATAATATTAGTCCATCTGATGTTTTGGAGATCTTTATTCCAAGTATAACATCAGCAACACCTAAGTCTTTCATTTCAAACTTATTGTTGAACATTTCCTTGGTAGTTTTAATGATTTCATTATTACTACCCATGATGAGTATATCATCAACATAGAGACAAATAATGACAAATCCACGTTCGGTGTTCTTAACATATACACATTTGTCACACTCGCTGGATTTTGAATCCATTTGTCATCATTACATCATTAAATTTCTATGCCATCGTATTAGTGCTTGCTTTAATCCATAAAGGGATTAAAGCCGATTAAACTTTCTTTCTTGACTGGAAATAATAAACCTTCCGGGTTGTTCCATGTAGATTTCTTCATCCGGTCACCACATTTAAGAAAATTTGTCTTTACATCATTTTGATGTATCTGAGATTGTGTATGTTCTGTGATAGCTATTAACATCCCAGAATGGATGATATTCTTGTTCGCGAGGTGAATAGGTATCGAAATAGTCAGAGCTTCTTTGCTTGTAACCTTTGATAACTAATTACGGATTTATATTTATCAATAGGTAATCTAACTTTCATTTCTTCTTGAATATCCATTTTATATCCTAGAGTTTTGAACACGGTGGAAGATCCACTAGTTCCCACGTATGATTTGCAAGATGGAATCTGCTTTATAGTTTATAGCCTCTTTCAATATGGGCCCGGGGCTCGACATAGCTTCATAAAGCTTTGAGCTCGTCTTAGCAGATACGTTAGAAAATCTAGACCAGATTTTGACGTTCTGGATTCTTTTCTTTGCGTCTAGGTTCATCATCATCTTGTTGGCCTTGACTCGCGCCTGTGCCGATATCGCAGGTCCTTTGCCCGAGTTGACTCACATTATTGGTTGTAAAATGCATTTTCAAAGAAGATGCATTCCTTGATTCGATAATAGTGTTAGCATGCATATCGATAATTTCGATTTATGAATCGAGAAAGCGATATGCTGCTAACGATATGTGCGTAACGATGAAAACACAATCGACAGTTTTGGTCCTATTTTAACCTTTTTAGGTATAGGTACCGCCACTTTAGCCAAACACCCCCACACTTTTAAGTATTTGTAAGAAGGTCTTCGACCTTTCCACAACTCGTAGGGGGATTTATTGGTTTTCTTGTGAGGTATTCGATTGAGAATATAATTTGCGGAAAGAATTGCTTCCCCCCACAAATTTTAAGGTAGTTCAGAACTTAATAGTAATGCATTCATCATTTCTTTTAAAGTTCTGTTTTTACGTTCAGCAACCCCATTTTTCTGAGGTGAATAGGGTGCAGTCGTTTAGTGTATTATACCATGTTGTGAACAAAAATCACCAAAAGGTGTTTCATATTCACCACCTCTATCACTTCTTATCACCTTGATCTTTTCTATCAGGTTGGTTGCCCACTCATTCTAATAAATGTTGAAACATTTCAATGCCTCATCTTTACTTCTCAATGAAGTAAACATAACAATATCTTGTGCAATCATCAATTAATGTAAGAAAATATTTCTTACACGCCTCCCGCATTTGAATAAATTTTAGAGATCACGAGATATACGAATGTATTAATTCTAGAGGAGTTCATACTTCTTCGATTGATTGGAAAGAAGTTGCAGCGGATTTAAGATTCCACACCGTCTCACATTTATGATTTGAATCTATTTTAAAAATTAAGGCAAACATTCCATATTAATTAAATGCAGCATGATGTATCATAATTAACATGTCTAGTCTACCATACCACATTTGAAGATTCAGCGTCGCCAGCGAGAAGGCGTGCTCTTTTTATTGATATTCTTAATAGGAGATCTGATAGTCATTACATTCATTTTGAAGAGCCCATTGCTCATGTACCCCTTTCCCACATACATCCTATTTTTGGTGAGGATGAAGTTGTCTGAGACAAACACCAACTTGAAGCCCTTCTTACTCAACAATGATCCAGACACTAGATTCTTCGATTTACGGCACATGCGGCCAGCGTCATTGAGAGTAAGTTCGCTTTGATGTCATCTTGATACTACCTTCCTTGATTGACCTTGGAAGAAGAGGTTGCGTAAAGTTGTTCTCCATTATACATGGTTTGATATGATCAGAGCATCTTGCGTGCCAGCAGCCTGACGGTGGCCTGTGTGCCCACCATTCCTTGGTATTGCTGCGGTAGTTCACCTCGGAGACTCACGGTTGAGGTTCATATCAGATTATCGTCTCGCCGGTCACATTGGCTTGAGGCGTTTCTTCTTCGGATTCCCTTGTTCCTTGCGACTATGACAGTCCTTAGCACGGTGCCCTTGCTTGTGCACATAGCACTTGCCTTGGAACTTCTTCGGTAGGACCTTGCCCAGGGCTAGTTGCCATTGTGCTTCCCTCTTTCTTGGGATTGTGGGAATGCGCCCATGTTCCTACTTGATGGCCTTGGATTCCATGAAGCCCTTCTTCGGATGCACGATTGTCTTCCTCTATTCTCGACCTCACTATCAAGTCTTCAAGTCTCATTTCCTTCAAAGCTTATGCTTTAGGTAATTCTTGAATTCTTTATAGCGGTGTGATTTTTCAATAATTACGTAGCGGAAGGATCGAGAGACATCATGCATGTATGTCATGCGAATCATAATAGATCTTGAACTGGGTGATCAACGTCTTGGAGATCAAGCATCTTATAGTCTAGGAATTTTCCCTTTACAAACTTCTTGAGCCACACATCTCAGTCTTGTACTTTTTGTCGAGTTCTACGATTCTCTTATGATGTGAAGAAGCATGATACATTTATATAGTGTGTTGTCGGTAAATTCGAGGATGTAGCGTTCGCGGCCGCGAAATCAAAGCCTTCCATGCTTCCTGGCGGCAACCACTTTGTCGGTTTCATCTTCGCCCCGATGCGGGGCATCCTCTTGAAGAAGCGAGTGAGAATTAGTGGTCAGGGTAGAGCAATGCTGTTCGCCGCCTTTTTGAATTGATTCCATTGAACTGCGGCTTCTCTCCATGACTCCACGGTCATTGGCGTCATAACGGTAGGGAGGGAGGCACCACGGTGAGGTAGAATCATTAGTCATTCTCTTTTGAACGAATTCTGTTTCCCGAAACAATATATTAAAAACAAATTTAAATATTACTTAGCCAAATGCTGAATAAAACCAGTCTTGAATAAAAGTGAGCTCACGTTCACAAAACGATATCTTAAAATTAACAAATGTGACTTAGCCAAATTAAATTACAAATATATATTAAAACAAACAGTTATTGTTTTTTTTTTTTTTTTAGAGAATACAATATCTTAGCGAATACAGTATCTTAGTAGTATAGTATCTTAAAAAATATATATTTTTAACATTTAATGAAACTATTTTTATCTGCTTGCCTTGAAAGCTAGCGCTGCGTTTGTTTGCAAAACGTTCTATTTATGTTAATTTTTGATACAGTAAGGTTTTTTTTTTTAGAAAATAGTACGTTCTTTCTTGATGCGGATTACGAAGCGCAGTTTCTGTAATTTTTTTAGTTTTGAACTACGAGTTATGAAATCTGAAGCTGGCACCCAGGCTTGATTCGGAATACAAATTATTACCTTTGGATTTGTTTATTTTCAAACGTGATATCGATTCACGGAACACAAGGCATTTTTCTTGCCTTTGCGTTTCTTGTTCTTACATATAAACAACACCTTTTACCATAGTTTGCATATAGAAGTTGATGATCAGTTCCGCTTAACGAGTGGGGTATATTGCTTTATTGATCATACATGGCAATACATTTGGTTGAAATATATTTTCTTTGTTTTGCTCAGTGTTTGGCTAAGCAATTTTTTTTAAGATACTGTATCCTGCAAAAATATTTATTTGTGATCAGAATTTGGCTAAGCCATTATTTTTTGGCTAAGCAATTTTTTTAAGATACTGTATTCTGCAAAAATATTTATTTGTGATCAGAATTTGGCTAAGCCATTATTTTTATTGATTTTTAAGATGCTAAGATACTGTATTCTATTTGAATCTTGTAGGAAGCCTTTTAAGAAAACGATTACATATTGGTTAAGAGTCTCTTCTGATTTTGAGAAGTACTTAAATGACCTCTTATTTCCTTTTTTTTCTTTGTTTTTCTTTTTTTAAATTGTGAGTACCGTCCCCAAGCAAGGGCAGCTGAAATGTAATCTTGACGCTACCAACTTCCCGGAACTAATCATGATCTGGGGAGGCTTTAAGTTGGCTAAAGACCAACGGTACTAGCGGGTGGTGGTTGAATTGGATAGCCTTCTCACGATGTCGGCAATAACATAAGCTATCCCCTATAATACGCCTGTGGGAAATGTCTTACAGGACTGCAAGGATATTCTGAGGAGTATCCCTAAGTCCTCTGTTACGTTTGTTAAGCGATCGTAAATCAAGTTGCTCACCTTCTTGCTAAGGCAAAGCATGGCCATGGAGCTTGATTTTTTACCCCCATCTTTCCTGGATAATGTACCGAACTCAAATTTGATCAATGGAAATTAAGAACTAAGGTTCCTTTCAAAAAAAAAAAAAAAAAGAATAATTTTTTCTTGGGTCGAAATTGTATAAATTTTCCGGTCATTACATGAAAAAAGTTATCAGTGTCTTGTGGTATAAAAATCTCAATCCCTTTCTTTTTAATGAAAAGGCTATCTTAAACATTTAAAATCTTTAAGATTATGTACTTAACTCTCATCTTCAAGTGAAAGATGTATTGTCATTGAAAAATGGATTCATTGAATTCCTCTAATTAATTGAAATTTCAATCTAAAACTTTGGTGGTTCAGAAATAAAGAATATATAAAAGTGCATAAATTCTAATAAAACAATTTTAAAATGATTGTAAATATGCATATAAGCAATCGTCAATAATCATTGTAAAATGTTCTGGCTTTTAGAGATGTGTTAGTTGTTAAGAATAAAGAGTTTTTATATCCATCCTTTGGCCGTTCAAAAAAAAAAATCCATCCTTTTGGGAGTAACTCAAATCACTAATATAGTTTTTTTAAAGGAATATGTAGTAATTTAAAATCATATTTTTTATCTATCATACTATTTAGTAAATTATTTAGTTAAAAAAAATATATTTGTAATTTGAGATCTACTTTTTGAAGTTAGATAAAAGTCAAACTTTTTTTTTCACACCTATGTACTTTGTATTACATCATTGTGGTATTATGTCCTTACGAAAATTTGAGCCTAGAATTTCTCATATACTCATCATCTTTTACCACTTGAGTCAAGTCTAGAGTTGTCAATTCGGGTTGTCTGATCATATCGAGTCGAGTCCACACCAGGCCAAGGGAAAATCGAACCAGCGAGTCTATTGCATTGATTCTGTTACTAGCCCGATTTAGAGCTAGCAATTTGGGCTATCCGATCATATCAAGTAGAAGTCACAACGAAGTAAATTAATTACGTTAAAATTCTGAATTTACTGTGATCCAAAACTAATTTTAGAATTGGTCGGGCTCAAATTAGGCTAGTCGCAGTCGACTGCCAGTTTGGGCCAACCATTCGGTTCGCAGGTCAAAACAAACTAAGTTAATCTTGTCCCAGTTCTATTTATTTGTTTTTGATTAGCGCATGAGTTATGGGTCAAAATTGGCTGAAACATGTAAGTGTTAAAAACATTAATTTTATAAATTACATACGTTCACGAATAAAAATAAATAATATATAAATATATAATAATAATTAATATATAAAATGATTAATTATAAACAATATAATAATAGTAATAGCTTAAATAAATAAATAATCTTTATAACTTGTTATAGCAAAGAAGTGCAGTAATATTAATAAAAAAATAAAGTATAACATATCGGGAAAAAAAAAAAAACAACAACAACTTTAAAGTATCGAATGAAATATCGTATGCGTAATTTTCATTATTGTCTTATTATAATAAAATAATAATATATGACTCCACATTAGAAAGATATGCATCTTCGTCTTGGTTAGTGTCATCATCTATCCAATTAAAATTTTAAAATGTTAACAACTTAAATTTCATTTATATTTAGAATAATTTTTTTTCCAAAAATGCATCTTAATCGTATAATAATGAAATGTTCTATCTATTTTGAAAATCCACCTTGATAGAAGATATAATCATATTATGAAATAAATAAGTGTATAAATTATAATTTGTTGTTAATTACTTTAAAAATAAAAATATTTGTTAATGTACTAGTTTAAGTTATAAAATTATTTAAAATATCTTGATAATTTAGTTATTAAATTTAATTTAATTTATAAACTAGTACAACTTCATTTTATCAAAAAACATATATGATTGAATAAAATTTAAATGATAAATACAAATGAAATTATAAATATTTAAAATATGATTAATGAGATAAATGAATAATATATATATTCAATATTAAAGCGTTTATTTAATTCAAATGCATTCTATAATTTTTCACCTAGTAAAAGTAAATAGTTAACACAACAAAGTTTAATATATTAATCATATATTATAATTATTATTATTTTTAAAACCCCTATGCTACAAAAACATATATTTGACTCATGTTAAGAGTTAAAATATCGAATTTTATAGATTAATCCTTGAAAATCTCAATTATTAAACTAATTATTTAAAAAAATTAAATAAAGATTTATTTAAGCATGCTAATCGAATGCTTGGGACCAAGCCATGAACCACTTGAAGCAAAGCGGGTCGAGGCCAATTTGGCCCTGTTTTATTCGAATCCTAAATTTTATAGTCAAACCCTCCAAAAAATCGAGCTAAAGTGGGTCGGCCCATCGAGCTCAACCCATATTGTCAACTCTAGCTCAAATTGTCAACTCTAAGAACAAATTTGAGATGTCAATCGACGGTCGATCGGTAGAGACCACATCAGAGCAGGGAAAAGCTTGGATCGAGCCCTGGTATATTAGTGTTGTTACCTTGATCGTCGACCTCAAAGCGTCAACTGGCTGTGTGTGAGCGCAAAGGGTGATTCGGTGATGGTGGGTCGACAGCCTCTCAGATGGTCAGATCAAGCAAGAATATGAAAGAAGGAAGAAGAAGGAAGTTCGCGATTGGGTTGCATACCTTCTCATCATGGGGATCTATCTGGTTATAGAGAGTGGTTTTCTGAATCACCACTTTTACTCGGGAAGAATCTCTTTTGAGAACAAAATCTCTTTCTTATCAAGGCTAATTCTTCCTTGTCATGGATTCATCTTAGATGAGTAAGGGATTTGGAAATTAGGAGATTAGTGGATAATATCTTTTGCGTATTTCCTGCCTTTATCCATTAGTCCATAGCGAACTTGTGTAGCGGAAGAGCGATTGGGTTCGGGGGCTTGGAACTCTGGCGGATTTGCCACGAGCTAGCCTGCGGGAGGATAGCCGGACTTTCATAGACGGCTCGGTTTCGATGCAGGTAGTGCCCTCTGGGTTTAATATGAAAGGTGGGTTTAGGTCGCTTCATATTGCGGGCCAGGCTAGGTGGACTTAGGGCCAAGCAGGCCGAGCCCTAGGCCCATCAAGTAGTAGGTCATCGAGTAGTGGGTTTAAAAACCACGGTACTCACAATGCCCCCCTTTTCCCTAGCTGGAATTTTATGCTTTTTCAGTTAGGGAAAATATTGTAGTATTAAATGTAGAATGTAGAGAGTTGAATGCGCCGAGGCGATGCTGTGACGCCCCATTTCCCGGGGATTCGTTGACAACTTGTCAACCCGCGGAATACTCGTGGATGTCGGGTAACCCGACACCACTCTCGAAAATCGGGAAGAGTCTCCTTTGTACGAGGAACTCTACCCAAAGTAGAATATGTCTCAATCACATGGCAACCTGTCCCAATGTTTTACAAAGACCACACCGGGTCCATATACAATTACAATGAGTAAAAATGGTCACGTGGGCCCATACATCAATACTCACTAATATATATCCCAACCAATTATATTACATGGTTCAAGAGTTAATAAATCACTCTTAAATTCAAACATATATTAAGATTTACAATTTTAATACATGTTATACAAAAACATCAAAGCCACAATCTGGCTTTCTTCTAAACATGACCTCACAGTGAGGCGTCGTCCTCATAATACGCTCCACTTGTATTGCACGAAATAGTGATTCATGACGAGGTGAGCAAAACTAGTAGTGATAATTTCCTACGTGGGTTACTCATAAATCCCCAAGTGCACGTGTCATGTGAACAATCGCACTCAAGTAAATACATGATCCTAATTGAATGTCTACATACTGATCCATGTCTCGTCCTCACCGACTCCTCGCATCAAGTCGAATGCGAGTAAAAATACAGTTTTGAAACAAAAGCTTTTTTGTTCTCGAAAACTTACTACCGGATTCGGTAAATATGATGGACAACCCTCCCCGGGGCGAATGCGTTGGATGACCCTCGAAACAATTCATGGGCCCTCAGGCATGAATTGTTGGACAATCTCAACACAATTCTCTAGGAAAATCTTGATCGAAATTCCTTTCACAAACATTTTTCCTTTTCTTTCATTTTCGTGTCATGCACTCACTCCTAATATTCTAGGGTGCCCCAGTGTATATGGAATGCATTATGTTAATTCAAAAATATTTATGCTAATATATTTAACATGTATATATTAACACAATTAATCCACATAAATCATGTTATTCAATTTACAACCAATAACACCAAAATTAGCTCACATGGGCTAATTAACAAATCAAACAATTCATTTTGAATTACCAAAACCACACAAAAATCACGTGAACGATGAAACCCTCGAATTACGACGCGTTTACGACCACACATTAGGATTTCTTCACTCGATTCAAAACTTGAGGCCAGATAACACGGCCTTCTAGGCCTCAACAAATCCTCATCCATAAAATGGCCCTTAGCCAAAGAATAAACCAAGTAGGAAAAGATCTCTACCTCTTGGAGTTGTTGGAACTCCACCAAATTGGTGTCCACGCGTAGCCCTCGATGCGTAGATCGACTTTGCTTCTTGCTCTAGTCCAAGAACCAAGCGTCCGAGCGCGGAAATCTAGGAAAGTAGCTCTCTCTCTCTGCAAAGTCTCGAAATCTAACTCCTTTACCAATTTTGCTCTCACACTTGCGTTTTTGGCTTTCCAATGGAGAAGATGACTATTCCATTTTTGTCTTTATCGATTAAACTTTTCCCAGTGTCATATTGTCCCTTTTAAGTGACTTTTGACACGTGGCGTATCCCCAAGCCATTCATCTCCACCCTCTGCTCTAATCATGTGACATGTGTCACATGAGGACATGTAATAGGTGACTTTGTCGCATCACGTATCTCTCATGAGCGTTCACGGCTCCAGGCACCACATGCCTCGAAAAGCGTGAAATTTATTGTCTCGAATTGATGTAGTAGCTGCGATTTGAGGCGATTCCAACGGTGAAGTCCGTTTCGTCATACGAGATCTAGAAAAATTTCGGATTTTTACCAAAATTATCGTTTTACCCTTTTTCAGAAAATTCGAATTTTCCCAGGTTTTATAGATGCTCTCGTAGGTTTAAAGTGTGTGGGAAATGCACGCTCCCTAATATATGTACAGTGCATTTTTCTCTGACTACACATTTAATGCGCCAATTGGCGCCTTACCTCTACAAATAGGGGTAGGAGTTTCAAAAGCAATTTCTTTTACGTTTTCTTAAAGTTTTTCTGACTCTTGTAATTTTTCCTTTTTTTGTGCTTCTGCGAACTTTCCTTCCAAAGGAGCCATCAAAGACTCTTGACTCTTTGACGACTTTCTGTTTTTTGGTGAATGTTTGCGTCTCAAACCTTCTTTTTATCGTTGGTTGGTTTAGGTGTTTTTAGGGGCATCCTACTAGGTTCAACGAAGGTTTTCGGTTCATGTTTCTTAGGTTTTGTCACTGGTGGGATGTAAAACCTCCAAGGGGGGTTTCTTTTATCTTCCTAGGGTTTTGTTTCCATCTTCGCTTAATGGGCCTCAAGCTAACCCCCTATTGTCATTTTTTTTGTTTATTTGTCTATAGACTAGCAAGAGGTCACGAAGAGGTTTCAACAGATTAGAATTTGGGCGTCGGAGGGGACTCTAAAGTACTTGCTATGGCTTGATCCTAGTTGTTGCTATATCTCTTCGAGGGCGAGGTTGTCTGACCGGGGTTCTGCCAAAATCGGTCTGGCAGGTTGTCGAAGCAGCCCGACTACATCAATTGTAAAGGAGGCAAATAACACCATCCGCCACTTTTAGAGACGAGTTCGCTTCAGAAGCAGCTTCTACCGTCCCGTCATTGGTGAAACGGTTTACGCACTTTGCCGGGCCTCACACTCGAACACCCGAATGTTTTTCAGATTCTAATGGGTTGCAGTGTGCTGAACCCTCTCTACCAATTAGACATCTCTCTAGTGGAGATTTGTTTCATTTACATTTTGAAGCTTGGGATCGAGGATCTCTTGAAGCTAATACCAAGGAGCTCTTTAAGCCCAGTTCGCTCTAAACCCTTGTTCGGTAGGCGCCTGCCCTTATATCAACGCGGATCGAGCACATGATTGCCTTGGTGAGCAATTCACAACTTGCCCTCGGCGAAGAAGAAGAAAAAGAAAATTGACAAATTAAGGTTGTCGACATAAGTTTGAGGGTTTGTGGACTAGGCCAGTTCGGAGTTAAGCGAGAGTCGGCGAAGAAATGGAGGCTAAGATGTCGAGCCTCGCAGCTGGATTTGTTGTGTGGATGCGTAAACGAGCCGCTAGCACTTAGGGGGAGGCTACCCCAAGCTCTGAGGGTCTAGACGAAAAATGCTTTAAGCAGTTTGGTCTTGCTGAGGAGGTCCAGATCAGCCCGGTAGTGATTTCCATGGATTCTCCAGCACAAGCTCTTGGTGTCCTATCGGCTTTGGAAGGTGACGCCTAGGGTGCCTCCCGAGAGGTTATGCATCATTGGAGGATGGGGCTCTAGCCGGAGAGCCTCCCCTTGCTAACAAGGTTGCAAATAAGGCTCTTCCTATAGAAGAAGCGAGTAGCCCGCCGCCTTTGGCCAAACGACCTAGTCTCGCACTTTCTGGAGCCCGGAGGACAAGTCCACCCAACAAGTTGATACTTGGCTCGTATGTTAAGCCACTAGAGTGAAGCCATCCTCCGGCGGATGCGTCGACACCTGATTAGGAAGTTACCCGGTTGCTCATCAAAAAATGCAACCCTTTTGATAAGAGGGACTCTCTAGTAGGGTACATACACGATCTCTACCCCTACAACCTCCGCGTCCCGATGGTGGCTCATTTTGAAGAGTACTTCATCCCTTTCCCCAACTACATGGATAAGGGGTCCTATCAGCGTGTGGCGGAAGATGGGATGTATATCCGCAATCACAACGTCAATGAGATGGCCGAGCTGGTATGGCTCGACTTCTAATGTTTGAGCATGGGTTTTGTATTGTTATATCCTCCTAATGCCTCTTTTTTAACAAGCCATCATAGCTAGATTCGAACATGGCTGCCCGGCATAGGAAGCTTCGGGTTAAGGTACGGGGGATGCGAGGGTTGTGGCTCTATGTTAGGTTGCCACTTCCAAACAGAGGCCCTAGAAGAGATCTGAGTAGGCCAAGTCTTGGTCTGGGTGTTGGGACGGAGGCCTGAGGAGGGCACGGAGAGGATCGTGGGTGTGAAGAAAGAGAGAGACAAGGCTAAGGAGGAGCTCAGGATTACTGGCTTTGCTCTTTGTCATTGACAACAAAGGTAAAGGTGGAGGGTGACGACTAAGGTCAAGATGCTGCGGTGTAGAGGAAGCTAGAGGCGATGAGAGGAGAAATTTAAGCATGAAATTTAGGGCTTGAACCGCTTTCGTGCGGAGGTTGAGGCGAGACATCTTTCTCTTTGGAGATTAGGGTGGCCAGGACGGTATCTCTCTCCTTTCAGACACAAAGACAAAGGAGGTTATAGAGAAGGATGACCAAAAGGCCCTAGAGGTCATTTTTGCTTACAGCTACAGGTGTTGTGTTTTCAAACACAACATATGTGAAACTTGACTAGAGGGTTCGATTGGTATACCCCGATATCACCCGTTGTCACTTAGGTTCTTTGTGAGCCCCTAAGTGCCCTCGGTCTCAACGGCTGCGGGGCGCGTGGTCAAGGTGCACCCGAGCGAGGCGGCTAAGGAACTTGAGGAGAATGCTTCTACCATGGAAAAAAGCTGTAAAACCCGAGAAAAATTCAATTTTTCTGAAAAAGGAGTAAGCAGTAATTTAGGTTGAAAACCGAAGTCTCTGAATCTCGGATGATGAAATGGATTAACGATAGTTAAATTCGATCTCAAAAATCTAGTGACCTAAAGTTTCGATCAGTGCAGGACAATCCCGAGAAATATTCACGATTTTTCTAGGTGATAAATGCGTCAGTGACTTTGGGGACGGGATTTTACGAAAATCTAGGAAGTCGAAAATGACTTGAGTTAAGTTCATTTAAAATAAAGTGGAAGCGAAAGAAATAAATTTTTTCGGGATAAAAATGGACTCGAATAAAGCAATATGAACTATGAATATCAAATAATAATAATAATATAATAATAATAATAATAAGAAAAGAATAATAAAATAAAATAAAAGGATAAAAATCAAAAGAAAAACGGACAGGAGGGAGACAGTGTGTGAGAGTTTGGGAGAGATTTTAATTTTAATTTTTCTTTTCTTTGCTTTTTCTCATATTTATGAAAATCGGATCATAGGTTTTTGTCGAGGCTGAAGGCAAAGTTGATCTACGTGATGAGAGCTACACGTGGGCATCAAAATCTTGGAGTTTCGTCAAACTCCACGGGTGAGAATTTTTAACTTGTGTTATTTATTATAAGGGTATTTAATGGTTGGAATTGGCTTAGAGGCGGTGAGGCCGTAAATTTCATTCCTGAATTTTTGGGTGAGTGTATAAATTTTAGGAATTTTCAAGACTATTTACACAGACGATCCATTTGAATTTCGAATTTGTTTCGGACAGTTCGGGGGCTGAATTTTGAAGGCTTGTTTTTAAACGATCATGAAGTACAGGTATTTTCGAGCGATCCGGACGTATTCGGAGTTTGGTTTGCTCCAAGACTGATGTCTTGGGTTTGTGGAATTGTATCTTGGTATCACCGTATTCGATGATGAACGTGAAGAGACGAGGTGCCACATTTTATATGGAGTGCGAGATTTGGATCATTTTTGTGTGTTATTACTAAAAAAATGAATAACGTGAATAGTAACATGAATAGTGACACAAAATTATTTTTTGTGCAAAATGTGTATGGTTGAGTGATTCGAAATGAATTGCTTTCGTGTTGTTAATTAGCTATGTGAGCTAATTTTCTTGTAGTGATTGTGGTACATAACATGTTTATGTGATTTAATTATGTTAATATATATGCATGTGAATATATTAGCATGAATGTGTTGAATTGGCATCATGCATTCCATATGCCAGCAGGGTAACCTAGAAATTAGGTGTATGTACAAAGGGGTGCATGGTTGAGGATCGTGATGTGTTAGGTGTTTGATGGTGTGTCATTGAGTACGGTTGTGGATCAACTTGCGCATAGAGGTGTTGATTAGTAGGCTTAGTTAATAGGACTAACGTCAAATATAGTCGCACGAGTTAAGAAAATGGAAATGGCTCATTGCATTTCATGTATCGCTAGGGCACCCCTAGAACAATAGGAGTGAGTGCATGAGGTGGTTTCTTGAAGAATTGTTCGGAGGGTTATTCCAACAATATTAGTTATCGGGTGTGTCCACTACAACATCGTACTTAGGGTTGTCCATATAATATCAATCGTCGAGATCACGCGAATTGATATACATTGGAGCGTTGTATAATATCCAATGTCGTCGGAATTCACCTTGATTGATATACATCGAAGGGTGTCCATAAAATAGATTATCGAATTACGTCCATTATTTATATCGGAGGTTGTCCACGATTAAAAACAAATACCTTTTTTTGGAAATGGTTTCATTCATGGCAAAATGCATGTTTGAGAGTCAATAGGACTCGGGGCGTGGTGTAAGAGACCCGCGATATCATAGTTACTGTATGGGTGTAGAGACACGTGGTATCATCAGAAAAGTTATGTTGCCCGAGGAAGACCTGCGATCATGTTTTATCCACATAGACTTCGGGTTGTGTGATAGGAGTCGGGATTGACTTGGGATTTGTTGCCCATTGACACTTGCATTGGGTAATGGAGCTGGTGAGGGCTCGATACTTAGGTCATTGGTAATACCAGTGATTGTTGTCACAGTTGGCGTATGCATGTGAGACGAGTCGGTGAGTGACTCGGGATATATTACTCAATGGCATATTGAGTGATGGACCCGGCGAGAGCTCGGTACATGGGGCATGGTGAGTCGAGTCTCATTCATGGCATGAACATTCGGGTAGACATGTATGTTATAACTTGGATGTGTGTTTGATTATGCGACCATTGCATGTGTGCACTTAGGTGGGAGTAGCTATTGTAGGAGATTATCATTCTTGGGAGAACTCTTCTTTCATCTCGTCGTTAGGACCCCCCCTTTCGGTCTGGTCGGTGCGGGCGGCTAACTTCGCGTGATTGCACATATGAAGAAAGTCGGATTGTGAAAACAATATATTTTGTGAATATATATGGGTTATGTATTTATTTGTATAAAGTGATGTAATTTAAACTCTTATGGACTATGGTTTTATAGTCATGTGCTTATATGTTTGAGTATTGATGCGGGGCCCAGTGGCCGATATTTACTCGCATATAGACCACAGTGTGGTCATTGATTATTAGGACGGGTATACCTTGGTAGAGCTCCGTTACAAAAGGAGACTGCTGCCGATTTTCGTGAGTGGTGTGGGTAACTGAGCATCCACGAAGCCATGAGTTGACGGGTTGTCAAACGGACCCCCAGTTTAGGGCGTCACAAAGAGCGATTCAATCCCTTTTTTTCCTTTTCTCTTTCTTTTGAAATTTTTTGTAAGGGCCTCGATAAGCCGCGATTAGTACACAGTGCTATTTTGAGTCACATTTAAGATAGTTTTGAGTGCTTTGCGTACTAATCATATTAATTAAGAATTCGATTGACATGTGCGGTCAGGTTAGTACTGCGATTTTGTTTTGAGGTTGTTTTTGGTAGTTTGCGGGTTTTAAGTAAGCCGTCCTGCATCATATCAAGCTTGGCATCAGAGAAATTCTTATTTGCTATGCCAAATTCGTATGAATTCTCATCGATTTCATCAAGCCTGGGATGAAGAAATAGCAAACTAGAAGATGCAATGCAGGCTGGAGGATGCAGTAGAAGATTGGCAATTTCGCTATAGCTAAATTTTCGCTATGATAGCGAAATTTCACTATCATAGCAAATTTTCGCTATCATAGCGAAAATTTCAATCATAGCTAAATTTTCAATTTTCGCTATAGCTGAATTTTCGCTACCATAGCGAAAATTACTGTGCATAGTGAAATTTTTGCTTCCTATTTTTGTGATCAAAACGACTCCGTTTTGATTAATTCCTCTTTTGCCCTCAATGTAATCATATTATTTAGGTTAGTTTGGTAATTTCGCATGTTTGTGGGGCTATATAAGCAATGTTATGAACATTTTGTAACCGAGCTATTCATTTCACGCAGCTTTGCATACGGCCCCTGTTTTGGTTCCCATTTTCTCTCTTCTCTCTCCTCTCTCATTTTCTAGGCTGCCAAACACACCCCTTTGAGGATGACAACTCAAAGGATGTTTAGCTAAGCCTCAAAACCTTGAAGAGGAGGGTTGCTAGATTGGTTGATGTGGGTTTGAAGGTGTTCCTCTGTTTTCATGAAGCAGGTACTGCGTATTTGGGTTTCAAACTTTCCAAACTAGGTTTAAATCTTGCTAATGTATTTTCTTTGGTCAATACTTGGCATGCTTTAGGGTTCGAGTGTGCTTAATGGTAAAGATCTGTGGCGTCCATTAGATGTCATTCTGAGCCCGAAAGTAGGTTAAATGTTGTATTTTCAACTGTTGGAACATTAAATGCTCAGTAAATGCTATGGTTCAATTAGGAATGTTATTAAGGGTTGGTTTTTAAAGTTAAACAAAGATCCGATTTTGGAAGCAGCTATATGTCATTTACCTAATGCGAGGAAATAACCAGAGGACACCTATATAACCCCATCATACCAAACTAGTGACCCAAGACTTCAAGGTCTTCCTTTTTACATCTTATTTTAAACTGCTTTCAGTTAACTTAGTGACAACAACAACCACACTTTTTAATGCAAATCCAAAAATCCAAATGA
Organism: Tetrastigma voinierianum; assembly: GCA_016808115.1. Lineage (NCBI taxonomy): Eukaryota > Viridiplantae > Streptophyta > Magnoliopsida > Vitales > Vitaceae > Tetrastigma > Tetrastigma voinierianum. The sequence continues at coordinate 56,394 of JAEQBH010004368.1, read as the reverse complement.
AAGCCTCACCATTTTGAATCATGCTACAAGTCATTTGGCAAAGCGAAAACCCATCCACGTGTTCGACCTAGAGGCAGCCTCTTTGCCGGTAGCTTGACTACGGCAGTAGGAGGAAATTTAGGATACAAATATTGTTGATTCCGGATCACCCTATTGTGGCACGAATCAAATGGCGCCGTTACCGGGGATGGTGCCAAACTACAAATGATGAGTTGATGGGTACTTGTAATCCTCATTACAAGTATTGATGACCTTTTAAACCTTTTTGAATTTCATTGTTTAGAATTTCAAGTTTTTACTCGTGATCAACTATTTGGAAACAACTATTTTACAGTCTTCTTTTTATTAACACTAATCCTTTGTAAACCTTTACATTTGTTCTTTGCTTTTATATCTTGTGTCACAAGTGTTTATGCATCACTGGGATAGAGGAATATCAGGTAGACTGCAAAGAGTTAGTGCGCCAATTGAGCAAAGTTATTAGTCGATTGTGCCACGGTGAGTAAATGGATCCTCTACGAGAGCGACAAAGTCAACAAGCGGCTCCACTGAATCGGTGCATACGAGTCAATGAGGACCATAAACCCTCCCGAGTTAGTGCACCTTCTGCATCATACCACTGGCGAGGATGTAGGCGGTGAGACCTTATCACAGTGCCCTACTCCCGACTTTTCATGGTATGGAAAATGAAAATCCATACGCACATCGGGATTTTGAGAAGTATGCATAACTTTTTAAGGGAGGGTGGCAAGTATGGATTTGTTGAAGTTCAAAGGCATTCCCATTAACCTCAAAGACAAAAGCCAAATATGGCTCAATTCAGTAGAGAACAATTAGAAGTTGGGCGATCTTGGTGAATTTTTGAAGAAATTTTTAGTACAGCAAGACCAACGGTTTGAAGAGGCAAATCCTACGCCTTCGGCCTATGACAATGAGAAGTTTTATCGGTGTTGGGAGGGACAGGACCATCGGTGCATGTCCACACCATGGTTTTGATACATGGATGTTAGTGAAGATCATTTCTATGATGGTATGTCTCGACCATGAAGCAAGCTGTTTACGAAACCATGTGTGGAGGGCTTCTGAGCAAGAACCCGGATAAAGCCATGGACTTTTGAATTATGTGGTGAAACTTCCAAGGGATGGGATAGGCAGACCGAGGGAGGCGAAGAATGGAGCCTTCGACCCACCAAAGGGAGGCATCTATGCACTTTCTCAGAGACACGGGAGATGAAACAAATGGGCCGGCTGACCGGGGGTTGGAGGGCCCAGATGAAATCGACACGAAGTCTGAGCGGTGAATGGATTGCACATCTCACTTGACTGTTTAATTGTAGGTCAAATAGCCACGCTTCAGAACCTTTGTCCGATAGTTCCTTGATAAAGGGAATTAATGCAAACATGCCCATGTCTTGGTCAAAATAACCACCTACAAATTGTAACACCCAGAAATATACCTAGCAGTTTCGGACTTGTTTAAGTATATTAAAAGCTAAATGAAATTTTGGAAATAAAATTAGGGCCGGAATTAATAAGCAAAGCCAAGAGTCAAATATACAATTATTTCACTTGAGGACTTAAGTGTCATAAGATTAAGAATGGGGATGCGAAATAGAAATTTAATGATTATGGGATTAAAGGCAAATATAGAAAATATGGAATAGAAATAGAAGATAAATGGGGACCCAGTAGAAAAAATGAGAAAAGGGTTTAAAAATACATTAAGCCCAAACATGGCCTTAACAAAAAATATGAGATAAGAGCAAATTGGTCTCTGCGTTTTTGAGAGACCAAGCCCAGTAGAGAGAGAGAGAAGGGGAAAGAGAGAAGAAGAAGAAGAGAGGAAGAGGAAGAAGAAAGAAGAGAGGGAGAGAAGTTAGTAGTAGTGTGAGACACATGGACTTTAATGCTTTTAATGAGTTTCTCAATATTTTGTATAATTAGTGATTTTATTCCCAAAACCTAGGGTTTTGTTAGGATTCCTTCCCTATACCAAATTCTTAAAAATAAACTTGGTAAACCAATGATGAAGCACATAAGAAATCCTCTCTTTTGAGGATGGATTCATAGTTCATAGGAAAGTAATTGAGTTAGGGTTTAGAATAGGCACAAACTAATCTACATTAGGGTTATGTATGGGTTTAGGATCCACACATATTAAATAGGTTTTGAAGTGATTCATGATGGGTGCTTTTGAAATAAAGATAAGTATTGAAAGAGGAATGGAGTAGAAGAGTTCTGAGACATATGGAATGGTCTTGAGTGTAGATGAAGTATAGAGTTGAATTGGGGATCAATATAGGAAAAAGGGAGAAAATACATTACGGACGTTTTGAGATCCGCCGCGTGCAGGTACGCCAAGATGTGTACCGGTACACCCCTTCGAGCGAAAGTGTCTGGGGTACACTTTAGGGGTGTCTTAGGTACACCTATTTCCTTCTACATTCCCCGATTTCGACCGGGTTTGTCATTTTAGCATGCTTGCTCATTTTAGTAAACAATTTGAGTGATTCAAGTAGCCCGATTAAAATAGACTTCAAGTAGAACCAAACCTAAGAAAGAATATCGTCAAATTATGACTCTAAGTGGCGAAAAATTCGCTCAAAGTGGGGCCATTAGTGCATTAATTCACACGTCGGGTTGATCATAGAGTAGTTCGAGGTTGTTTGGACGTAAATCGAGTTAGGTGCTCAAATTGGGTGATTACAGTTAAGAATGGGGCCGATAGCACCTTAGATTTAAAGTGGTATGGACTTGGTGTCAAGAAATAGAAGTTAAGACCCCGGAAAAATGAAGTAATAAGCATCATAGAAAAATCGGTAAAATGACTGAGTTGGCATGAAAATGCCATAACTATTCGGATGATCCGATTGGATTGATTCAATTTACAAATAAATTAGATTCATAGGAATAAGAATATATGAATGAGGTGTGATTTCGCAGACATCTATGCCTTATAAGTATATGAAGTGCTATATGTATTCTTATTGAAACAAAGGAAAAATATAGAAATGCAATATGTATAGATGTGTCCAAAAACATGAATATGATGAATATAGGATTATTGATAGATATTACTCAAGTGAATAGATAGAACATGCTAGAATAAATAGTAGGAATACATAAATGATATGAGTATATGATAGACATAACAAAAGGAATAAGATAGAAACGTGATAGGAACCACATGATAGGCATAAATGATAAGAACAATAGAAAATAAGCAAAAGATGACAAAGCATGGGAATGATACATGTACATGAATGATGAGTACATATATGAATATGAATGAGTAAGCATCACATGATAGAAATATATAAAGTATAGAGATAGCTAATCGGGATATAGAAGCATAAAGGATAAGTGCATAAATGATATAAAAGGAATATGAATAGATAAAGATATTTATATAGTATATGATGCATTCATAGTCACATTGATAAAACTAAGCTGATAGCAAAGATATGAATATATGTATTATGAGGAAATGTAAAGAGGCAAGTAATGTGAAACTACGATGAGAACGAATCTGAGTAAAGTAATGATAGTATTTTATTTGCACCAAGCAATTATGATACTTGATAGTTATTCATGCTTATGAGATATGTACGGAAAATGTAATAAAGGCGATTATGCACTTAGAACACGAGTAGAGGGGATGAATGGAGGCATGCACATAGGAAGATACGATTCTTTGCGACGCATATTCATGAAACAGATATTGAGGCTGGATTTGGGTCGATGATATAGATCTTTGTTTGGATCGGTGGCCCTTGAGGGTCACCCTGCAAATAGCCAGAAATCAGCGTCACCAAATGCGGTGATGGTAACTCAGGAATTTACCTGGGGTCCTTTGTCTCGTGAATTTGTCAAGTACCTTCGGTACACCCGAGTTATTTCCCCAGATCGAGCCTGAGGTATTTGCGAGACATGAATATATAAAAGAAAAGGAAAAAGTATACACAAAGAAATGCATATGAAAAAGCATATGATATGATATGATATGTGAAGCATAGCAACGCTATGCGATGAAAGTATAGACGATTCTGAAACGAAATCAGGTAGAACTTGATATGAAAAATAAAATATATGAACCTGAGAAAAGTAATGAAAGTATCAAAGCCTGAGAAACAGATGATAGATGGGAATATGGGAATGATATGCGCGATAGTACGAAGTATGAACATATATGTATGTATGAAAAGTATAGATATAACATATACTGAAGACATAGAATAGAGACATGACTTACAACATGAAAAGACTAGGGGCAATTAAAAGACATATGAAAGAGCAGTATATGAAAGAGTATAAAGAATGTAGAATGACATCTGGAGATAATTATAGATGAGGTTATATGATATACGAGACATGAAGCATAGGAAACTTGCAAAGAACATGATGCAGAAATAAGATGAGCCAGGTCAGTATACGATGCAAGCTAAAGTATTGTGACAAGTAATAAAGTATTTGTGATAGATAAGAGGAATGATATGATATCGTAATGGTACAAAGAGATGCAATAAAAAGACCTTAGAACTAGAAAGATGAAAGAAGACATAGACTAGAGACATGATAGAGGTATAGGAATATGTAGGCCCTTTCCCGAAATAGGAATACGGAAAAGTATAAGTAAAGGATATGCCAAAGATATAGAACATGTAATGAAAAAGTTTGACATGCAATAGGAATATAAGATGATAAGGAGTTTAGAGTTTATAGAAATGTTTAGATACATATAATGCATATGTATATAACTTGTGACAGTCGCCATTGGTGGTTGTCAGCGCATCATTCCCACTAAAGGCGTAAAAAGCTTAGCACGGGTGTTCAATCAGGTGTAGGTCTGACGAAGACAAGGATAGAGGGACCAGGACATTCCACGTCGGTAAAAGGAGCGAGCTCGGAGATAGGAGGTGCTCACTAGTGTTGCCCGCAAATCTACGATGTTTTGTAATAGAAATTAATATATGTATAAATATTTGTACTTAGATAAATGGGACTCTATATGTGTGTAGAATTTTTATGGACACATTTCAGGTGGTAGTTCTTTTGATATATGTAAAAAATGATTTTTATTTATTACATAAATTGTTTGTATCTTCTGGTCGCAGTACAACTCACGAGAAAGGCAGGTCAATAGAGTCCAAATACGAGTCTGGTATATAGTATAGATAGATGAGTCTCGCCTCGGACTTGGTGGGATGTAATCCAGTTTGGGCGGGATGGGCGTGACCTGAATACTCATATGGTAACATAACCGATTGGAGGGGTAATCATCAAGACTATCCTTAGGCTTGAAATCCCTATATGCCCCGGAGCACGACGCGAGTTTGGCTTCCCACCTCGGCCCAGCAGTGACAACAACCTCCACTTCACTTTATACATTGAGCAAGCCATCTTGAGATTTGAGAGCAGGGTGTTCAGGAAATTTTGTAAAGGGAGGCAGAAAGCCGTCGATATCAGGCAGTATTCGAGGAAAATTGGGGCGGGTTGAGGCTCACTCAGCGAGGATTAGGCGGCATGCATTACAGGTTGCAAGTTCCATTACCGGGTTGTCTAACTTGTGTGGGGGAGTCTGAAAGGGAAATTTCCTTGAGACACGTGGCAAAACCACAGGGGAATACATGAGATAGGATCACATCGGTGATCCTGATCACGAATCTGGATGAAGTAAAAATTTATCGTCACTTTAAGGAGTGAAAAAAGAAATTGAAGCTGACCGATTACTTGAGATTCTTTGAAGAAACCGAGAAAGAAAGGTAGGCACGGGGGAATAAAATCAGAGAGATTCAATGAAAAACATGCCCCCTCCATTTCTCCCAGTAGCCAGAAACGAGAAAAATCCACCAAACCAAAGCGAAATTTGGGGAGGTGCTAAGGCAAGTGAGTAAATATCCTTGCTTGACATGATTAAGCGAGGTCAAACATATACAAAATTTTTGAAAGGACACATTATGGATTCTAAAGGTTAGGTATTAGAAGCTAGCTAGCAGAAACGGTGGTGCATTATTGAAGCGAGACCAGGTGAAATACGGGGATCCGAGGATCCTGCAATATCAGTCCAACATTTGAGGACTTGCATAGATAAAGCCTTTGTTGGACTTGGGGCTAGTGTGAACCCTCTGCGCCATATTCGGTATATAAGCGGTGGTTGGGTTTGGGGAGAGGCGTGAAGCTCTGTATCACTCACATCCTTAGGCGATCGATGATGAAATTTCCTAAAGGCGTGAGTGAGGATGTATTGGTGAAGGTGGACCAAGATTCACCACTGCCAATGGATTTTGTGGTGCTTCGTCTGAGCGATCGCGGTTAAGGGCCTAATCATGTGCCAATCATCACGGAAGGCGTTTTTGCCCGCCTATTCGCGATAATCAGTGCCGGAATGGGTCATTAACTCAAGGCTGTGGGCGCATGACAACGGGCACCGATATTTTTCACTGACATAACGGCATAAAGCTTGTGGAGGATGAAGGTGGGAGGTGAATGAAGCTGGCTTGATTAGTTCAGGTGGAAACCAGGTGCTCTGTGGTGAGGTAGAAAAAATGGCAGTTTGTGAAAAAGTGGCGCATGGTCATCTGCCGAAAAGAAGCCCGGTGATTTCGTGACTGCAGTGAAAAGCTCAACCTAGGGCTGAGCATGAAGGCAGCTACGCGCATCAGCTACTTGAGCGTAAAGGAGCTCCTCCTCCTTGATCCTCCATGAATGAAACCAGACCGAGTTAGTGGTTTGGTCTCACGAGATCAAGCTACTGACTGGATTTGATTTTAGTTTAATTTAGTCAATTTTAGGTTTATTTTGTACATTAATTTTCTTTATTTTAGTTTTAATTAAAAAAACCTTTTTTTAATATATATGTTCGATTAAAATTTTTATTTAATCTTTATTTTTATTTATTTTAATTTTGTTTAAATTCAAATTTTATTATTATTTGCGGGATGGAAGGCTGGTGGGGCATCGATTAATAAAAGCATTTAGATATTTGAAAAGGGACTCGAGGTGTAGAAGGGCCACGAGGATCATCCATTGCCCGTTTCCTGAGTGGGCACCTTCTTTTGGTGAGGCCACCTCAGTCACCTAGGGTTTTTCCCTGCTCCTCTGTCTCCTCAGAACCAGGGCTGACGCGCTCCCGCCTTGTCACGGCTCGGGTGCACGCCCTTGACCTTCTCTTGCTCTCTGTCTCTCGAGCCGAAACCCCCGCACAGGCCTCTCCCTCTGGGGGCGCGCTGCTTTGAGAGCCACGGTCCCTTGCCATGGGGCACGATTCGCATCTTTACTGCGCGCAGGAGTCCACCATCGCCAAGCGCACCAAAGGCGGAGTGCCACTGAGACCCGCGTTCCCTTCTTGCCTCTGCCGCCGCTCAGTCTTGACCATGGTTCATCACCGTGAGGCAGCCGTCGTTCTGACTGGGGTCCAGTTCGATGCCCTTAGCAGAGACGGGTGTAAGAGCACGTCCAGTACCCGGTGCTCACTCTACGGACCCCGAGTTACAGGAACTGCTGCATTAGCCCTACTTACGTTTTAGAGAGGGGCTCGGGCTTAGGCCCTGTCAGTGATACCGGACCGGGTGGGACCTCGGGCCCCTTCTCCTGTGCATCCGAGACCACGCCGGAGGGCCCCGCCTTCCAAGCGGGCCCGGACATCAGGCCCGGGTGAGTCATCGCGGTCCCCTAGAGCTAGAGCCGTCACGCCTCCTCTAGGCGCGATCGAGTTCGTCGCCGGTTATCCCCGGCCTCGAGGATCGGGCGCCCGATGTTTAGCTGCCATCCGATCCCGAGGGGGCGTCGATCTTGTGCGAGGGCTTCGTATGGAGTCATCTTGCAACATGCAGGCATTAACGGCGGACCCGATTGGCGGAGATTCCTGTCGGCAGTCCGACCCATATTCCCGCGCTGCCATTCATGACTTTCAGAGATAGTTTTTTCTATCCGGGTGGTGCTTGAGTTTTATCATACTATGATGACATCCCGAGGGCGCTGGTCGGATGGGGCCGGATTCCCCGATATTGGCGGCGCCTTGAGGTACTCCATTGCCGAGATATTACGGTACCGCTGCTTGGGCTTGCCGTGGTTACAGCGAATTCCACGGACTATCGGCGGTGGCCTCGGCCATCCTGAGAGATGGTTCTCTTTCGCTCGAGATACCCGCGGTGGGCCCATGCTCTTCCGCCGGCCCGGCTTTCCCGTGAGGTCTCCTCGTGGACCACGTACTCGGGGACCGACTTATTCCCCTTGACGTATGTACAATGCGAGGGAGCTGCACTCGGGGCTGCGTGCGGGGATGCTCCAGGGATTACGGTCGATCCCACTCCAGAGGCTCGTCGTAGATCTTTGCTACACTTTGAGGAGAAGGTCACGTAAGGACTTTGGCTCGGGCGGGAGAGGCTTTCCACATTGATGCGGGGTTCTTGGGCAGTCTTAGAGCATTTAGGGTTCCACGAGGCCACGCGTGGGCGGCCCAGGTGAGTTGTCCTCAAGTTTTATCCATCGACCGGTCTTTATATATGCCGCTCTCCATTCTTCTCTGATGCTTGGGAGGAGCGGGGGATGATATTACAGGAGGACCTGCAGAGGGGTGAGCAGCTGTTCGGAGGTGGGTTGGAGAGGACCTCGGTTCTAGATTCATGTCCTCTCGAGTTCCACCTCACGCTACCTACGACTCCTCCACGAAAAATTCTTGACGTCCTCCAGCATCCGCGTGATCCGCGGGGCACCTATCCTGTCGGTTAAGGTTATCTCTGGCATTATGGATGCGTCTGGCATACTTCAGCGCTACTCGGGCATCGTTGGCCCGAAATGGATGGCCCGAGCCGAGTCACTCTTGCGCGAAGTCATGCCATGCTTCGCCCGGATCTGAGCCACCTCGGTCTCCGCCGATTAGCGTGTGAGCCTACCGCGACCAGCTACGTGATCGGTCTGCCGTGCTCCAGTTTCGCGGCCTCCTTGGATGGCAGCAGCCAGCTGCCTTGATTTGAATCTCCCAGCGTCCTACACCACCTGAAGTAGGAGGGGGGGGGGGGGAGGGGGGGAGGGGGGGAGGGGGGGGGGGAGGAGGGGGGGGGGGGGGGGGGGGGGGGGGGGGGGAGGGAGGGGGGGTACACTCCGCTACTCTGGCTTTCCGTCCTACCCGGTAGAGACATGTGGATTATACTTTTGGGTGAGGAAAAGTTAGAGTTGGGCCCGTGTCATCTATCACATTTTGTTTTATTTTTGCTTTATCAACTGCCTACTTGTTTTGTATAGGATTGTTTAGGATGTATGTATTAGCCAATAGTAGGCAGTGATCTTGTTGTTGTGATTAGTATGTATTATGTTTGGCTATGTTAAGCTTGTACTAGCCACTTTGGTTATATCAAAAGCTTTATAGCAGTATTTACATTTTTCTACACTTTAGCAAACCATTTTTGCTCCTATATTTTTATGTTTCTACTCTTACCTTGAGTCGAAAAATTGAAGCACTGTATGCTACCATAATGCTAGAATAGTTCCATGCATGATTAAGTTTTTGGGTGGTTGAGATTCCAAAGTATTCAACGTTGTCCTTCTACGCTGTAATACCACGGTGCACATCGATTTTTCATCAATAGGTTGAAGTTTGCATACCTCTTTTTATTTTGCAAGAAAGCCAGACCTTAGATTCGTTGTGACCCATAATAGGTTTATGTTACCCTGAAGCTGAAGACCAATGAAGTCTTCCAAATGAAAAAAAAAAAAAAAGCAAAAGAAAAGAAAGAAGAGAAAAAGAAAATAGAAAGTCGTGACACTTTTTCACATGGGGAAACCTGAGACAGTCCAGGGATTATATGACGAAAGCCTTTAAAACTGGAGTACCTAAACCTTCATTGGTTGGGGAGTCAGAGCTTTGTGTTCGCTGCGGTGGATGGGTAGAGTTTAGAGTTGGCCAGGAGCTGAATTCTCGAAATCATTCGAGTCAGGGGTGAAACTGAAGAGAGCTAGTGGTCGGAATCCTTTTGACCTTGATGCTAAACCTTAATTGGTTGGGAGTCATCGGTGGACCAGATTACCACGGACTTTGGTGAAGTCGAGTTTTTAGCATTGCACCCACACAATACAATCGAAGTAAGAAATAAGAGTGTAGCCCGAGATCTATTTAGAGTTGGTCATCGGTTCAAGGTCTGCGTAGCTTGGTTGGGGGGAGGGAATAGCTTAGCAACTTATTGGTTCAAATTGGTTACCTTAAAACACTTAGGTTTTGGTGGAAGTTCATGTTGACTTCCTTGGAATTGATGTTGCCCTGAAACTTGTTCCTATATGGCAATTGTTCTCTCATATTGGTTTTTTTATAGAGTCAAAAAATTTTCATTACGAGTGAGAGCCTGCGCACACACACTTTTGAATGATCTCTTTGCAAAAGCATAACGCACGCATACCCTTTATTATTTTTAGCATTGCTAAGGGACTAGCAATGTGTCGGTTTGAGGGTGTGATTAGTACCAAAAAAGTGCTATTAAAGTCCCTATTTAAGATAGGTTTGAATTGCTGCGTGCTAATCATATTAATTAAAGTAGATTGACGTAATGCGAATTCGGTTAATTGCCTGCGGTGCTGTTTGAGGTTGTTTTTTTGTAGTTTTGCGGGTTTAGATGGCCGAATCATAATCATATCAAGCTTGGCATCGAAATTCTTATTTGCTTTATGCGAGGATTCGTATGAATTCTCGTCGATTTCATCAAGTCACGGGATGAAGAAATAGCAAGGCTGGAAGTCTGATACGGTGGAGGATCACGGGTAGAAGATTGCAGAATTCGCAATGATAGAAATTTTATGATCATGCGAATTTATTTATAGCTAAATTTTTGCTATGATATATGAAACCCCAAGCTATGATGCGAAATTTACGTATCATAGCAAAAATTTTAATCATGGCGAGATTTTCAATTTTCATTTATGGCTAATTTATTATCATAGCGAAAATTACTATGCATAGCGAAGAATTTACGCTTCCTGTTTTACAATGATCAAGCGACTCGTTTTAGATTAATTCCCTCTTTCCCTCAATGTAATCATATTGTTTGGGTTAGTTTGGTATTTTCGCATGTTTGTGGGGAATTTATATAAGCCATGTTATGAACATTTTATGGCAGTAGTAATTTCTTGTGACTTTGCATACATTTTATTTTGGTTCCCATTTTCTCTCTTCTCTCTCCTCTTTCTCTCATTTTCTAGGCTACCAAACACACCCCTTTGAGGATGACAACTCAAAGGATGTTTGGCTAAGCCTCAAAACCTTGAAGAGGAGGGTTGCTAGGTTGGTTGATGTGGGTTTGAAGGTGTTCCTCTGTTTTCATGAAACAGGTACTGCGTGTTTGTGTTTCAAACTTTCCAAACTAGGTTTAAATGCTATTTAATGTATTTTCTTTGGTCAATACTTGGCATGCTTTAGGGGTTGAGTGTATTAGCAATGGTAGATACAGCGCGTCAAATAGATGTCATTCTGACCGAAAGTAGGTTAAATGTTGTATTTTTCAAATTTGTTGGAACATTAAATGCTCGATAAATGCTATGGTTCAATTAGGAATGTTATTAAGGGTTGGTTTTAAAGTTAAACCGAATCCAGATTTTGGAAAGCGTATATGTCATTTACCACTAATCACGAGAAATAACGAGGACACACATATAACCTCGTCATGCAAACCAGACCAGACAGAGGTCTTCATATCTCCACATCTTATTTTAATTTGCTTTCGATTAGCTCGGTAGCAACAACAACCACACATTTTAATGCAAATCCGAGAAAATCCAAATGAGAGCCTCACCATTTGAATCATTATACAAGTCATTGTAAGGCGAAAACTCATCCTGTGTTCGATACTGAAGCCGCTATCTTTGTAGTAGCTTGACTACGGCAGTAGGAGGAAATTTAGGATACAAATATTGTTGATTAGGATCGGCCACTATTGGCGCGAATCAGCCACTAGGACATATTGTAATCCACGAGGCCTTGATTAGGCGCATTTTAATGAAATATGACTTCCGGTGCTCTTACCTTGAACCTTTACTATTTCTCTCATCCTTTTTACGATCATCGGCTAGGGTGAGTTAATTCTTTCGGATAGCCACCAGTAGGCTCTCTAAAAACCCAATGGGCTTAAAGCCACGAAGTATGGTCTTTTGAAAGTGTGGCTTGGGCTTAGAGCCCTGAGTACAGATCTTTAAGGAGTACTACGTGGACTTAGAGCCACAAGTCGGTCTTTTTAGAAAGTGTCAATGAACTTAGGTCACAAGTCTAGTCTTTTAGAAGTGCTTGACAAACATAGCCATAGTGGTCTTTTGAAGTGTCTGTGACTTAGATCCACCCAAGTCTAGTCTTTTGAGGTGCCGGTGGAAGCCAGAGCCACAATTACGGTCTTTTAGAGTGAGGTTATTCCAAAAATGGAAGGAAATAATGCCTTTAAAGAACATTTGATTAGTAATATTTCAAAGATTGAAAGAAAATACTTTAAAGGAAATTTTATTGATAACCCCCTTAAAGAAAACTTTACTAATAATACCTTTTAAGGTGCATAGCATTCCACATTTTGGGCACCAATGCCTTGTCTAATTTATTTGTCACGTCTGGCAGGCTGGCCCCTCACTCTTACGATCACGTATGGCCCCTCCTAATTTGGTTGGAATTTGCCAACCGCCGGGTCAGCCGTGTTTTCAAAGACCTTTCTCAAGACTAGGTCTCCAGCTCGGAATGCATGTTGCTTTATATGCCTATTGTATAAGTTTTCCATCCTTTGTTGGTAAGATGCTATACATATAGTAGCTGCTTCCCAGAGCTCATCTGCCATATCAAGGTCCTTAGAAATGGCTTGGCGTGGCGGGTTCTAGAACCTCTGTTGGAAATGGGCATCGATTTATAGGAATAATGGCCTCCATACCATAGGTGAGGGCAAACGGCGATACTCCAGTCGACCTCCTGCTAGTTGTTCTATAAGCCCAAAGGACTCCTGGTAGCTCTTCCACCCATTTTCCCTAACCGAATGCAGAAGTTTTTTCAAAGCTACCAAAATAGTTTTGTTGGATGCTTTCGCCTGGCCATTGCTCTGTGGATACCGCGGGGTTGAGTACAAGTGTGACGCCCACTTGCAGGCAGGCCCGGCAGCTTGGCGGATCAGACAGTCGGGATGCCACTAAAATCACTCCAAAATCCTTATCTTCTGCGGAAGCGGTGAGAAGTGGGCAAACCCGCTAAACATTTGCGTTGCAAAATCCATTTACAATGTAGGCCTCGAGCCTTTTCAAAATGATTTACAAAGCCAGTATTCACGATATTCAAATTGTTTATCTGAAAATATCCATATCAAAAAGAACACATGAAATGAGTGCACATGTCGGGCATACTCAGGGAATTTCTTTCTTTATGACTCGACGCTCCTTGATCTTGGGTCGTATCGATCGCTGTCTATCCACTTTCCGGGTACCTGTGCATTGGTAAGCAATCGCTAAGCATTTTCATGCTTAGTGGTTCTATCTAAATCCATTCCTCGAGTTCCGGCAAAATCAATTCATGCAATTTAATAATTTAGAACTTTTCAATCTTTTTGGATGTTGTGCAAATACATTACATATCCTTTGTTATATATATACAATAAATTATAGTTCATTGTTCATCCCATAAATACATTTTCTGTCCAATGTTCACAATCTCAAATCAATTCAATATGCTCACAAATTCAATTTGGATTCGACATTCAATTCAATTCTGAAAATCCAATTCGGTTAAATCAATTCGATTATGCGTCGGTCGGTTATGTATCGATCACTTAGTTATGCCCAATCAATTCGATTCGTACCCATCAATTCGGTTATGCCATGCGAATTTAACCTATGTCTTGATATCACGAGGATGCTCCGAGTCAGAAGCGCAGTCGTGGGGCTGCGAGGCCGGTATCACATGGTTTATAACCTGATGCGGTCATTGGGCTCTTTGGTAGTTATAAACAATCAAATAGTGAACACTCTGGAAGTCACGGTCATTTGGCTGGCATTAGGAGTGACACATCAATAGTTCGCGATCTTGCTATTTGACCACATTGGGGTATGCAATCTATCCTTAATCTGAAAACTCAGCAGTTAACATTCTATTAAGGCGTTCAAATCCTTTATAGCAAAATATAGTACAATATATACGCTTGTATAAACGGTTTTATTTTCAATAATCATGCAATTTTTATATGCAAACATTTCCTGATCACTTTTCTCAAATCAATTAAATCAATTCAATATTCTCTTAGAACAAACATGCAAAAACTTGAAAGCGAGGAATAGAGGTGAGTAGAACAAACTTAAAATATTTGCACTTTGATTCCAATCCTTGGAATCTCAATCACGATTTGGCTTTTCCTCACTTACGTCGAGTCCACTATTCCAAAACCATTAAAAGAACAATATTATTTAGTGTACTAGTGGTTTTTGGTTAGGATGATTTTTACGAGTTTAATATGAGTTCCAATTTTAAACATTCTATATGTAGATGGATTCTTGACTCAATGGAGCTTTCCATAGGGCAAGAACACTTTCGAATCGAGTTCGGACGTAGGAGTTAGGGACCTTCGAGAGTTGGAGGTCATGCACGGTCAAATCTGACCGTGAAGCGGGACCCGAGGCTGAACCGAGCTCGTCTACCTCGAATCGGCATCTTCTATACTCCTCAGGAATATTAATGTATTCTTGACTCAATGGGATTTCCATGGAGTGAGCACCTCATCGGAGTTCAAGCGAAGGAGATATGACCTTGAAGTTGGAGGTCATGTGTAGTCAACTTTGACGGTGACTGAGCGGCGTTTGCACTGAAATTGAAGAGCTCAGTAAAGCACCTCGGTCTGACATCTAACATCCTCCTCCAGGCATATTAATGTATTCTTGACTCCATGGGCTTTTCCGCAGAGTCAAGAACACCAATCGGATTAAGTAGAAGGAGATATGGCCTTAGAAGTTGGAGGTCATGCACAAGTCAGCTTTGATGAGCTGACTTTGAGGCGACGGAGAACCTTGTTTGGCTTGACCAGCATTTGTGAGCACTGTTGGCGACCAGCGTTTGGATGACCATTGTTGGGGCGAGCCTTTGCAGCGACCCTTTGTTGGGCGACCCTTTGTTTAGCGACCAGCGTTGGGCGACCCTTTGTTTGGCGACCCTTTGTTTGGCGACCGCTGTTGGCGACCAACATTTGGCGGTCTTTGTTTGGCGACCTTGGTTTGACGACCAGCCGTTTGCGACCCTTTGTTTAGCGACAGCGTTTGGCGACCCGCTTTGTTTGGCGACGCTTGTTTGACGACCTCGGTTTGGCGACCAGCGACCCATTTGGTATTGAGTAAAAAGACCATAACTTGGTCTATAGAGGTAGAATAAGAAATTCAAAGCCTAACATCAAGTTCATTGATGTGGATACAATTTCACAGAAGGACTTACTGTAGAATTCCTTTATTTATGATCAAAAACCCCGTTCTAAGATGCAATTTAGTTGACTGACTGGACAAAGCCGACTTGAGCCAGTTTAAGTTAGGGCAGGCCTCGAGAAAAGGTTATAGCAGTCTACAGAGTCCAAATTAGAAATTCAAAGTGTAGCATCAATTTAATTGATGTGGCTACAATTACTAGAAGGACACACTGCAATCCCTCCACTTCGTACCCAAAAATCAGCTCTAAGGTTGTTTATTGCCTTCACCACAATGTGGCTGACTTCCCATAGTTTAAAATGCACAGCCAAACTTTCCCCTAAGGCGGATAACTACTGACAATCCTTAGGGTAGAAGAAGACCAAGTAGGAAGGCCTACCTCATGGAGTTTGTCGAAGTCCACAGGTTAGGTCTCTGCTTGTAGCTCTTGTCTCACTGGAAGGCTCCTTCGTGCTTTCTTGGGAGACTGTGTTCGTCGTCGGAGAAAATCTAGAGAGAAGGTGGAGCCTCTCTCTAACTTTCCACTTTCTGCATTTTCTTTTCTTATGGATCACTCTTGTCGTATTTTTAAAAGGAGAAGCTTCCCTCCCTCTTTCCTACATGCCACATGTCATTTCCTTGATTTTTTTCCTTTACTCATTTATTTCTCCTAATATCACTTAGACATATAAACTTATTTAATTGACCCTTGGGTCCCCATTTACAATTCTATATTTTCTCTTTTCGCTTGGGTTCATTTATGGATTCCCTGATCATCTAATCAATATTAAAAAAAATTTCAGAAAAATACCCGAGGATTGGCTCAATTATACTGAATATATAATAATTTTTATTATAAAAATTTTAGAGTATTTTGGGGTGTTACAACTCTCCCCATGGCAAAATTTCGTCCTCGAAATTACCTTAGTCAAGCAGTTCGCGGATCTTCTTTGCCGCATGCGGAACATACTTTCCGGTAAACTGGCAGTCTTATGGTTTCTCCACGACCTTGACTAACGGAATCTTCTTATTGTAAGATTCCTTCACTTCACGAGCCGTCTTTCTTGGCTCTTCTTCATACGTCAAATATGGCCTCGGCTCAATTGTCTCCGAAGAGACTACATGTGGCCCAGTCACGATCGGTACCTCGTAGCATGGATACATTAGAGCACATCATGGATCTCGAGTCAGAGAGTAATGCCAATCGTATACCCACTGGTCCCACTTTCTCAATCACTTCATAGGGACGATAAATCAGGAGCTCGACTTGCCATTTTCCCGAATCATCTGCCTTCTTCCAGGCGACTAACAAAAGCTACCTTTTATGAATCTCATGTCGAATATCTTTCTTTTCATGTCGGCATATGATTTACGTCTATCGGTGGCCACCTTCAATCTCTCTCTAATCATTTTCACTTTTCTGTGATCTCTTGTCCAGTCGGGCTGATGGCTTTCTTTTTCACTCAATTAGTCCAACGATGGTGTTGTTTTTCTCCCATACTCGAAGGCCTCATAGGGCGCCATTCTAATACTTGATTGGGCTATTGTTGTACACAAATTCAACTAAAGCAATGTATTTTGATCGACTACCCTCAGGGTGGTCCACACTGACTCCTTAACATATCTTCCGGAATCACGGATCACTCTCTCGGATTGTCCCGCATCCGTTTGTGGGTGGGCAATGTGCGAAATTCGGTCGCGTGCGAGGCTCTTGATTTTCCCCCGAAATCTCGAAGTAAACCTCGGATCTCGATGCGAAATAATGGATATAGGAATCCCATGCTTAGAGACTATTTCCTTGATATCTGACTCTGCTAGCTTGTCAAGTGAATAGTCGGTTCAGCAGTAGGAAGTGGTACGGCTTAGTTAATCGATCTGCTCACGACCCAATGAGTCATGCCTTCTCACGTCAATGGTAACTTGACCACAAAATCCATGATGATTCGGTCCCATTTCCCTCTGGTATTCTAATAAGTACGCAATAATCAGAAGGAACTTGATGCTCTTTGCCTTTACTCTTGACACACCAAACCTTGGCTACAAATTCGACACATCTCTTTTCATCCGGACCACGAGAATGACATTTTAAATCTCGACAGACTTTGTGCTACCGGATGGATAGCAAAAGATCTAATTATGTGCCTCTTCAAGTATGGATTTCAATCATTACAGCCTGGGTACACAAACCCGATCCTTATAATACAACACTCCATTTCATTCACTCGTGAACTCCGCCCTTACCATTTAATCCGATTTATTATGGCAACAATTTTTCTTTCTTTCCTTTGTGCCTCTAGCACTTGATCCAACAAACTCGGGCCTCGCTTATCCGTCGCCACTACGCATTCATCGCCATATAATGACAAATGGGCATTCAACGCCGGCTGCCTGTATTGACTTTCTATCAAAGCCGCCACTACATCGCCTTCCCGTGATAATCAATTACGCTAGCCATAATCTTTATCAGTTCCATCCATCTCCTCGCGGCTCCCGCTGCTTCGCCGTGAGGGCAAATACTTTAGACTCTTATGATCAGCAGATGAAACACTTCTCTCCATACAAATAATGTCTCCAAATTTTCAGCGCAAATACACTATGTCAATTCCAAATCATGGGTAGTTCCTTCTCTCTATGCTTCAACTCCGTTTCACATAGGCTACCACTTTGCAATTTCTCTTGCATTAGACACATCCAAGTCCATTTAGCGACGTATATGATCACTAAAATCACATATTCTACCGCCGGCTCAGTTGAGTAAGAACCGGTTTCTAAGAATGCTTCAACTTATCAAAACTTCTTTGATACATTTTTCTACCCATTCATACTTTACATTTTTTCTCGAGCACCTCACATAGGGCCGCAGCCATAGAAAACCCCTTAACGACCAGAAATCCCGCTAGTCCCAGGAAACTACGCACTTCTATAACATTTCTAGGGTGGCTTCCCATTCAACAACCACTCTATTTTCTTTCGATTCATCACTGGATTCCTTCTTTCTCGATACTATATGCCCAAGAAAGGACACTTCATTCTTCCAAAACTCACACTTGCTCAGTTTTGCATACAACTGCTCTTTTCTCAAAGTCTCTAACACTACTCTAAGGTGTGTGTCATGACTATCCTAATCTTTTGAATACACAAGAATAAATGCTCTATGAACACTACGAAAACCTACCCACATACTGTAAACACGATTCATTAGGGTCCATGAACGCCGCTGGAGCATTTCCTACAATCCAAACCAGACATATGAACTCATACGTCCATATCGCCCTAAACACCGCCTTATGCACATCGACATCTTTAATTCTCAACTGATGGTACCCAGATCGCAAGTCAATCTTTGAAAAGATACTTGCACCTTTTAACTGGTCAAACAAAATCATCAATTCTGGGTAACGGATACTTATTCTTTACTGTTAACTTGTTCAGTTGTCTGTAATCAATACATAGCCGAAGTGTACCATCTTTCTTTTTAACAAAAAGCACGGGAGCTCCCCATGGTGATACACTTGGTCTAATAAACCCTTTTTCTAGTAGTTCTGCAACCTGCACTCAATTCCTTTAAATTTCCAGCTGGAGCCATTCTCAGACGGTGTAATGGAGGGGCCTGCGGTGGCACCCGGGTACAACCAATAGCAAACCCAATCTCCCTATGTGGGGGCAATCCTGGTAACTCTTCCGAAAACACATCCGAAAAGTCACTAACAGAGGGATATCGATACACTAGCCTTGCCTTCACCATATCAATCACATACGCAAGTAGGCTTCACATGCTTTCCGTAGATCATCGTTTCCAGCAAGTGGCAAGATATCACATTAGATAGATGATTGACCTAATCGATGAAGATTACTTCATCTTCATCTCGTCTTTAAGGTTACTCTTTCATTCTACAATCGACTATTGCTTGATGCTCCAGATTAACCAAATTCCATCCCCAATATCACATCAAACTCCTTGAAAGATAACTTGTAACACCCCAAAGTATACCCTAGTCGTTTTCGACATGTTGAGGGTAATTTATCAGCGTAAATTTAACTGTTTTATAAGTTAAATGCGAAACCGGGAAACGAGAGACCCGGAAAGTTACAAAACTTAAGGACAAAATTGTAATTTGCCAAAATGGGGGCATAAAAGTCATAAGTTGATAGGTTATAGGCCAAAGTAGAAATAACAAGAATCAGGCCACAATGAAATAAGGGAAGTTGGAGGACAAAAAGGCAATAAAGCAAACATAACCCAAAATGGGTTTTTGATGGCCAAACATGGCCTAGAAAATTCCGATTTTTAAAAGACCAAATTGGTCTCATTGGGAGAACCAAGGGGGCGCAGAGAAGAAAGAAGAGAGGAGGAAGAGGAAGAGAAGAAGGAGGAGCCAAGAGCAAGCCAAAGGTATGGATACTTGACCTTGGTATGAAACTCACCTTGTTTAGGAATCCTATGAGATTTGGCATGGATCCTTGGTTTTGTAGGAATATTATCTTCCCCAAACTTGGGTTTTGCTAGGGTTTCACCTTAACCCAAAAATGATAGCAAGTAAGGTGGGTAAAACCCCATATGGCTCAAGAAGCTCATGAAATCCTCTCTTTGAGGATGAATCCATGGTTAATGGAGAGTAATTGAGTTAGGGTTTAGAATAAACCCTAACTAATCCTCATGTTTTGTTTGTGTATGGGTTATAACCCATATTAGAAGGGTTTTGGAAGAAATTCATGATGGATTTTTGAAGAAAGATATGAAATTGAAAGAGGAATGGAATAGAAAAGTGATCCCAAGGTGATTTGGAAAAGGATTAAGATGCGTGTCGATGTATAGAAGTGACTGGGATCAAACATATGGAAAAATGGGAGAAAAACACCCATTCCGGGCATTCCTAGTGTCTTCTAATGGTAGGGACTTAAGTTCCTACCGGTAGAACTTGATCTTGGTCGATTTGTCAAGTCCCACCGGTGGAGTTAAGTCCTACCGGTAGGACCTCGTTCCGGCTTTCCGCCGACCCAGTTTTCGTATTTTGGCCGCGAACTCTCATTTCTTATCCGATTTGAGGATTCATGGCTACACTAGTATAGACTTCAAGGAGAACCAAACTTTAAGAGAAGGTATCTCCAATTTCTGACTCTATGGTAGAAAATCCACTCAAAGTGAGGCTATGTGCAAGCCCATTTCCTGCATCACTGATCATAGCGTAGTCCGAGTTGTTTCTCGACGTATTCGAGTTCCTAAGATTCGAATCGGGTGATTCCTGCTGGAATAGAACCCTTGTCTTAGATTTAAAAGGTATACAAATAACCAAAGGTCAAATATGGAGAAATGTACTGGAAAAATTAATATCACAAACTACTCTCGAAAATTTCAATCTAATTGAAGGGTATGAAATGCCATAACTTGAGCTCTAATTATCCCATCGGATTGATTCCACTTCGCAAAGATGATCTGTTAAGAATAAGAATATATGAATATGTGATTACATGCCTACTCATACCTTTACCAAGATATGGATTACGACCGTCATGAACGCATAAAGTGGCTAACAATGCCCTATTATAAGATAGTAAGTTACTGAACTCATATAGTTGTAAAACTACCTAAGACTAGCGCTTATTAAATGACACAAGACTGGTCCCGATTAGTACTTCGCAGATTCCGATTAGTGCCCGCACCCCGATTAGTACTCGCATCCCGATTAGTGCCCGCACTCGACAGTACTCATTCTGGATTAGTGCTCCTGACTCGAATAGTACCCAGATCTCCGACACACAAGACTCGTCTGATTAGTGCCACTAAGACTCGCTTTGACTAGTGCCACGGCACTCTGCATCGCGGTAGCATCTTCTGGGTACTTATTGTGTCGTGTCTTACTTTAATTCAGACACGGTCTAGGAAGTCAAACGTTTATATGATAAGTCCTCAAAGTTCCAGCACCTACGTACTCGTCTCTCGATTAAGGCCTCGTAGTACCTACTTCGGCAATTCCGCATTTGTATAAGTCTCTCAGAGCACCCACGGGTACTCCCGTATCCGTATAAGTTTTGTAGCACCCACGGTACCCCGCATCCGTATAAGTTTTAGCATCTACTGGTACCAATCGTATAGTTATAGCACCACTGTACTCCCGCATCCGGGAATAAGTCTCCGTGCCTCACGTACTCCCTGATCACAAGTCCGCAGTACCTACGTACTCCTGCCTCCGATATGTCCCATCCGAATAAGTCCCGCCTCTCGACGGTTCTCGTAGTACCTACTTCGGTACCCGTATCCGATAAGTCCCGCATCTGCATAAGTCCCCAGAAGATCTACGGGTACCTAATCTGAATAAGTTTTGTAGTACCCACGGGTACTCCTGCCAGATTCGATTAAGTCTGTGAGTACTCCACGGCACTCAATCGAATAAGTCCCGTTTTTATCCGATCCGTCCCCGTAGTACCTACGGTACTCCCAGACCGACAAGTCCCGATCTCGATCCGCTCAGAGTACTCACGGTACCCCCAGATCCGATAAGTCCCGCATCCGACAAGTCCCGCAGTACCTACGGCACTCGCATTTGATAAGTCCGCATCCGATAAGTCCCCGTAGTCACTAGTACTCCCGCGATTTGACAAGTCCGCCTCTCGATCAAGTTCCTGGCAATCTACGCACTCGGGCCTCTCGATTAAGCTCGCAGCACCTACGGGTACCCCCAGAGTCTGAAAATGTTCAGAGTACCCACTCTGCACTCTCAGATTTAATTAAGTCTCCGCTCGTCTCCGATGAAGCCCTCAGAGTACCGGCGGGTACTCCCGCTCGAATAAGTCCTGATCTGATAAGTTCCGTAGTACCTAAGGGTACTCCTATATTTGAATAAGTCCTGTAGTACCTACGGGTACTCATGTATCTAATAAGTCCCTGTGATCCGATAAGTTCGTCTTCAGATAAGTCCTCGTAGTACCTACGGTACTCCCAGATCCGATAAGTCCCATATCCGAATAAATTATGTCCTCAGATTCGACTCGCTCCGTAGTACCCGGGTACTCCCGCATTCACTGCTCATTCAGATTCGACTGCCTGTAGTACCTACTGCACTCCAGCATTTGGATTAAGTTCTTGTCCGTATCCGATATGTTCGTAGTACCCACGTACTCCCGTATCGATGTTCAAGATTCGAATAAGTCCCAGAGTACCTACTCGGCACTGCATTTGAATAAGTTCCGTAGTACCTACTAGCACTCCCGTATCCAATAAGTCCCTGTATCTCAGATAAGCCTCGCAGTGACCTATGAGTACCCCGCATTGGTAGATTAAGTATAAAGTCTGATGTGCCTCTTGGGTACTCTTGTATACATGGTACACCTCTGTGAGTGAGTACTCAAATATCCCGTGGGCGTATAAGTCGGTGGTACCTACGGGTACCTCAGTATAAAGAATACACGTTACGCCAGTACTACGGTGCACATACCGATAAAATGTTCACGTAGTACCTACGGGTACCACGTATCGAAATACGTATAAGTTCCGTAGACCCGTTATAAGCTCGTAAGACCGGTATAAGTTGAGTAAGACAAGTAATATTGCTCCAATGCAGTATGCGTTCGTGTCTACGTGGTACCTCACGAAGGTACCTCAGAATAAGTTAAACTCGGGTAGCATAAACATAGGTTGCAACTCCTACGGGAGTCACGAATGCACATAAATGCATTATAAGGATAGTACGCATAGAATAAATACAGTATAAGTTCTATAATACAAATACACTTATAGGAAATTTATATTATACATTATTATTTTGTATGATAATGTGTATATGCATAAAGATACATGCTTCCCCCTTTAGGCGTAAAGCTTAGCACGGGTTTTAATCAGGTGTGAGTGCGAGGAAAGACACTCGAAGACTGCATACAGAATTTGGCCAAACATTATAGGGTTCGCTAAATGCAGGTTAGTGGCTGGTTTGTAAATGCCAAAAGTTCAGTTTTACAGTATGTATAAATGGGACTCGATTATATGTATATAATATTTTGATTATGTTATAAGATGTGGGCCATACCCACAGGTGCCAGTTAGCTTTAAAAAAAAAAAAAAAGAGTCAGTCTGAGTCTCGCGACCCGAGGAAAGCGGCGTGACATAGCTTCAAATCAAATCTCCCAAATTCATACTCTAGTATTTGATGGAGACGATCTCTATAGACTGCATTCCTGATAACACTATGGCCAGCGGGTTAGTCACCAAGATGTCTTTTCGGTTTCACTTCGGCAATTTACCTAAGTTGGGTATGTCAGTACATATGTATGAATAAGTCGATCCTGGATCTATCAATGCATGCATAATAGTATCAAAGATAGTAAAATTCTGAGTATCACATCTGGAGCGTCGGTATCTTCCACTGCTTTCATTGCATATGCTCTAGCTGGAGCACGACCATCTTACCTACCCAAAGTTTGTGTCCCTTGTCTCGGAACATTCGGTGATGCAACACTCTTGTTGCCTTTTTATACCACTAAAGGCATGCCCCGGTCTGTGGTCTTTGTAAATGAGCGAGCTCTAGAATGATCTCTTGCTCTATGCTCTTTGGATCCACAAATCAAACAAGCACACGTAAGTCTCGACATTCTCCTTTATGATTTCTCCCCTGATGGGGGCAATGGGGAGCAATCATCCTCTAGAAGGACCTCTGGTGTACTCATATTTGATGGTCTTTGGTAAAGTAAAGTATTCCTATTAGGTAGCTGTGCTATGGTGATTGGAACTCTGTGGTCCCCCTTAATTTCTTATTTCTTTGTTGTTGCGAGCTGGTGACCTGGATTTTAACCACATCTTTTATCCTTTCTCCTCTTTCCTCTTTCTTTACTCTTTCCACATTCAATGCACATGTCACAATTTTGGAGAAATCCTCATGGCAAAATGCTGTGACATGGGCTCGAATATGGTCATTAAGGCCGTCTTCAAACCTACGACACTTTTCTTCCTCACTCACAAGTATCTCGGGAGCATACTTGCTCAACCGTGTGAATTCTCTTTGATATTCAGTCACACTCATTTGTCTTTGCTTCAGATTATGAAACTCTCGTCTCATGTTGTTCAGATAAATGCGACCCACATAATGTTTCTGAACTCATCCAAGAAGAACTCCGATGTCACTCCTCTCCGATGGTGCGGTCCCGCCGCGAAACCCACCACCGACAAGCCTCAACCCAAGTAATGAGGTCGCATTCCAACTCTCTTCAGTTGTGCAATGCATTTGCACAAGCATTCGCCTGCCTTCGAGCCAATTTTCTCTCGCCATAGAAGGCTCATCCTCTTTTCTTCCCATTAAATCTTATTGTGTCGGTACTCAATATTCTTCAATGGTCGATCGCTTTGGAGCAATTGCAGGCCGGGTTGTCTCGCCTTGGTAATGCCCGAACTAGTCGCTGGAGGACACCACAGTACCTCCCGCTACTTGTTCTCGTTCATTCACTGTGGGGCATGGGATGCTTGCCCACCTTCCACACTAGCAGATCAAGCCATGCAGTCCTCCTCGGTCATCCTCTAATTCCTATGAAGCTCGAATCGTCCATGCTTATCCTATTAAGACCGCTGAAGATCCACACAGGCCATGTCATCCTTTATATAAATGAATGCACAGCAAATGATACTTCAAAATTCGTTACAAAACACTTCTGAAAATTATTTCAGAACGCCAAACTTCCTGCTCTGATGTCTCAATTAAAGTTTGATTTCTTATCTGCATCCCATTCCAATCTGCATGATCCCAATCGAAGTCCGATGCCACTAAATCACTCATAAAATCACTCAAAATCATATCTTTTTTACTTAAGCGATTACTTAAATTGGGCAAGCCCATAAACATTTACATTTAACAAAATCCATTTACAATGTAAAGTATCCAAGCCTTTTCAAAATGATTTACAAAAATAGATGTCCAAGATTCAAATTGTTTATACAAAATATCCATATCAAAAGAACACATGAAATGAGTGCACATGCCTGAGCATACCCGAGATTTCCTTTCTTTATGACTCGACGCCTCCTCGATCTCGGGTCCATATCGATCACTATCTATCACTGCACTACAAGCATTGGTAAAACAATACGCGCCAAGCATTTTCATGCTAGTGGTTCTATACAACCATTCCTCCTCGCCTAGCCTAAATCAATTCATGCAATTTTAATAATTCAGAACTTTCAATCATTTGGATGATCAATATAATTACATTACAAATACTTTGTTATATATATACAATAAATTACAGTTCATTGATCATCCTATAAATACATTTTCATAATCAATATTTCACAATCTCAAATCAATTCAAATATGCTCACAAATTCAATTTAGTTCTGACATTCAATTCAATTCTGAAAATAAATTCAGTTATGAAAATCAATTCAGTTATGCCAATCACTTCGGTTCGCTAATCACTGGCTTATGCCAATCAATTCCGCTTATGCCCATCAACTGGGCTTACAGTTCCTAACGAATTTAACTATGTCTTCGATATAGGATATCGAGTCACGGCACGGTCCCTACCGGGTCGCAAAACTCCAGACATGGTTTTATAACACAAGACGGTCCTACCGGCTGCCGATCGGGTTATAAACAATCAATAGGAACACTACCGATACTTGCTCACTGGCCACTGGATCGAGTGACACATCAATAGTTCAAGATCGCTTATTTGACCCCATTGCATACCAATCTATCCTAATAAATAAACTATAACATTCTATTATATGCTTCAAATCCTTTATAGCAAAATATAGTACAATATGTACGCTTGTATAAACAATTTATTTTCAATAATCATGTAATTTTTATATGCAAACATTTTCACATCACTTTCTCAAATCAATTAAATCAATTCAATATGCTTTAGAAACAAACATGCAAAAACTTAAATCAGGAATAGGAGTTGGTAGAACAAACCCAAAAATATTTGCACTTTGATTCCAACTTGGAATCTCAATCACGCTTGGCTTTTCTCCTCGGCTGGGCCCCTATTCCAAACCATTAAAGAACAATATTATTCAAGTGTACTAGTGGTTTTGGTTAGGTGGATTTTGAGTTTAATATGAGTTCCACTCTAAACATTCTATATGTAGATGGATTCTTGACTCAATGGGCTTTCCATAGAGTGCAAGGAAACACTAACGGAAGTTCGGACGTAGAGTTAGACCTTCCGTTGGAGGTCATACATAGTCAACTCGAATCGCAGCAGACCCAAATCGACGAGTCATCTTAGTTTCACCTCGGTCAAACATCTTCTTATACTCCTCAGGAATACACGTATTCTTGACTCAATGGGCTTTCCATAGAGTTCAAGAACACCCAAATCGGAGTTCAAACGAAGGAGATATGATCTTCCGAAGTTGGAGGTCATGTGTAGTCAACTTTGACGAGCTGACCTGAACTGACGAGCTGCACTGAAGTGAAGAGCTCAGTCAAACACCTCGGTCTGACATCTAACATCCTCCTCAGGCATATTAATGTATTCTTTACTCCATGGGCTTTCCATAGAGTCCAAGAACACCCAAATCGGAGTTCAAACGAAGGAGATATGACCTTCCGAAGTTGGAGGTCATGCATAGTCAACTTTGATGAGCTGACTGGAACCGGATTGCAGCACCGCTTGACGGCGACCGCTTCGACGACCACCGCCGACGACCACCGCCGACGACCACCGCTGATCGACCATCAAGCCATCGACCACCGCTTGACGACCACCGCTTGGATCTAATTCACCGGCTTGATCTAACACTATTTGATCTATCTCTGCGCTTTGATCTAATTCACCGCTTGATCACCACCGCTTGACTTAATAATCGCTTGACGACCAACGCTTGACGACCATCATGCTTGACCTAATCTCTAGCTTGACGAATCGCTTAATGAATCACCCAATCATTTGATCGCCAGAGTAAAAAGACCATAACTTGGTCTACGTATCCTAATTAAGAAATTCAAAGCCTAACATCAATTTCATTTATGGCCACAATTTCACGTATGACTTACTTCCAAATTCTCTTTATTTCTGATCCAAAAACCCGTTCTAAGGTACGGCTAGTTGACCCGAACTTATTTAAACTGAATCTTAATTAGATTTAGTTGGGCTGGACCTCGTAAAAGGACTATAACTAGTTCATACAGAGGTCCAAATTAGAAATTCAAAAGCCTAACATCAAGTTAATCATTAGTTATAATTTACTAGAAGGACACACTACCAAATCCTCCACTTCTCGTACTCCAAAAATCAGCTCTTAAGGTTCAAGAAGGCGCACTACCACACAACGTGGCAGCTTCCCATGGTTTCAAAATGCAACCAAACTTTCCCTAAGGCGATAACTACCCAACAACTCTGGGGGTAGAAGAAGACCAAGTAGGAGAAGATCCCATTCTCATGGAGTTTGCCTAGGAAGTCCCCTGTCCCGGTCTCTACCAGAGCTCTCACACGCAGCGACTCCCTCTCGTGCTTAAGCCACTCCATTAGCTCGATCTGAAACTGAGATAATGTATTTCCCTCTAAATTTCCTTTCTCTATTTTTCTTTTCTTATGGATCACTCTTAATCTTATTTTAAAAAAGGAGGAAGATTCCTCCTCTTCCTATGTTACATGTCATTTCCTTTTGATTTTTCCTTTTACTCATTTATTTCTCCTAATATCACTTAGACACATAAACTTATTTTACAATTGGACCTCGGTCCCCATTTTACAATTTCTATATTTCTCTTTTCACTCTAGTTCATTTATGGATTCCACAATCATTCCAATCAATATTAAAAAAAAATTTCCGTAAAATACCCAAGTCGTTTGAATTTATACCCGAATATAATAATTTTTATTATAAAATTTTGCTAGTATTTTTGGGGTGTTACAACAAGTTTATGATTTTCAGCTCATGGTAGAATTTTCTATATACTTTGCTATCAAACTATTGTTCGTTATCAGTTATGATCGACTAAGGGTTTTCGAATCGGTAGACAATATTCTTCCACACAAATTAGGTGACGTCCTTGTCTTTGATAGAGGCGAAGGCTTCATCTTCTGCTAGTATATATTGTCCCTATTGAGCAGTGAGACACTTAAGATACGACTCCATTCAGAACAGTTTGTGGTTAACTCGGTTTATTTACCAAGGAAAATCGCGCCGCCTAGATCTGAACCTTGTGGGCTTCGGTTCTATTATTCGGCAGTTCTCCCGAGCTCGGATAATGCAATATAGGAGTCAGCCATCTACCTTACTCGATCTGTTGCAATAGACGATGTCGGCTAGTAGAAGATTGGGAGGAATACAGTTTCTTTTATTGGGATGGACGCGGCCACTACTGCCAATGTGTCCACCCTTTCTCGCTGGAGTCCTCGATATGCCTAAGCTTCCGCTTCACAAAACTCCTCAGTCATTAGTTTAACTAGGCCCATATACACCCACATATGCCGGTTCACGCTTCATATTCTCCGTTTAATTGGTCCTATTACCAGCTTGAGAGTCAGCAGATATGAGGAGTTTCTTCGTGAACCGACTGAGCGAGATCGATCCCTACTAGATTGCTTCATACTCTCTCATTATTGGATCGCTGGAAGTCTAGCTGTATGGCCTACTCTATCCTTTCCCCAGGGCTTTTAGTTGCAAGTCGATCCCAACTCCCGTTTTGCGAGAGGCTCCGTCCACATTAAGGATCCACCAACCATTGTTATCCTGGACCATATCCGACGAGGTAGTTCTCTGAGCAAAACTGGCCAATACCTCCCCCTTCAATGCCAAACGAGGCTTATACTGAATACCAAACTCACTTACTCTCACCACCAACGTGGCCACCCTTCCACAGTCGTCGCCGGTGTGCTCACAAAGGGAGATTATCAAGATGATGATAAGGTGTGCTTGGAAAGCAAGGGGCGGCTTCGTCGCCACTAGGCCAATGCCATTGTTCGCAGACGGGTATATCGAAGCTTCGTCTCTACCAAGGAATTGCTTATAACAATATCGGTCTCTCGTTGACGGCTTTCGGTAAACAAATCTCGCGCCTTACTGCACCCTTTTGATACCAGTAAAGATAGAGTGATCCTCACTCGTGCTAGTCGACAAGGGTTCAAGATATTGTTTGATAATAAGGGCTTAGTCACACTCCTCATTCCAACCGAACCCTTTGGCTCCCTTTAGGGTGGTGAAAAATGGTTTTAACCGATCAGTGAAGCGGGATATAAACCGCCCGAATTGAGTCCATTATCGTTTTGAGTCAACTGATCGCCCTCAATCCTCTCGGGGTTACCATAGAAGCTCAATAACTCCGCCCGCACTAACCCCAAAACCTGACATTCGTAGGGGCCGAGTTTCATGTCGTACCTTCGTAGCAATTAAAGGCTTCCTTGCGCATGCTCGCGTGGTCGGCATTCTGATTTTACTAGCATGTCATTGATATAGGCTTCCATGGTGTTGCCGAACAGTGGTCAGAATATCTTAGTCACCAACCTTTTGTAAGTCGCTTCAAAGATTCTTCGTGCCAGCATCACATTATAGGCAAGGGAGAACCTGTAAGGGCATAATGAAGGTCATTTTTTCTAAGTCAAGCGGGTGCATGGGAATCTGATGATATCTAGAGAAGGCATCTAGAAACGACGATATTCTATGTCCGCGATCGCCACAACAACTGACGAGCACACAAAGGGAAGCTATCCTTGACATGCTTCACGAGGTCGGGTGTAATCCATGCATATCGCTTAATTTTCCTCTCTTTTCTTGAGATCACCAACACGTTATTAACCACCGGGTACTTTACTCTCTTATGAATCTTGCTTTCAATAAGTTGTTCACTTATTTGATAAGACGATCGTTCGCCATCCCTGCTTAACGCTCACTCTCACCGTCTGTCACCCTGGGATGATACTTAGCTTGTGAGAGACCACTGTCGGGCTAATCCCCACCATATATGAGTGGTTCTAGGTGAACACAACTACATTATTTAACAGTACGAGTCGTAACTGTTATTTTTTGTCACCAAACAGAAGAGAACTAGCATAAGTGAATTTCTCCGGCCCGTCTAGCATTACTCCTCTTAAAAAGGCAACATAGCCGCTGGATCCTTTCTTCCGCCCGATCTAGGGCTGGGTAACCGTGATTTCCATGGGGTTTGATCTTTAAGGAGGGCATTTCGGTTCTTCTCCCTTCTCGTCCTCGCATAACTATCAAGACTACCGCGCGGCCAATTCGGGCCGCCTAAAAGGTCAACCCCGCCCAACGTGCAGTCAAATAGCTGGACCGCTTGCGGTAGGTTGAAGGATAAATTTACCCAGTGCGGTCGCCACCCCATTATAACGCGAGGTCCCAAGTCTTCGACGATTGAGAATAGGACCCATTGAGTCACTAGACTAGTCTTCAAGGAGAGCTACATCTCCTAGTGTTGTGGTAGTCGCACTGTTGAAACCAAAGAGGATCCACCTGGATGAGTTCAGCATTTCTAAAGAGAGTTTCATCTACTCGAGTGTCGGTAATTGTAACAAGTATGTTGCGCTGCCAAGATCTTTCAGTACCATGTGCACATCAAAACCTTTAATACAGAGGGTGAGTACCAGAGCATAATAGTGAGGCACAATTATCCTATTCGAGTTGATAGGAGGAAAGGATATGGGGCCATCTATTGGCTTGGTTTCTTCATGTCTTCCTTTCGCGTGGATAGCATTCACCCTAGCTTTGACTGTGGCGGCTCTTAAGAGCTTCTTATGTTGGCGCTTCGACTGATACCGATCGTCAAACGAGCCGCCCAATATATAATTTATGGTAGGTTTGGATTCTATGGGGGTTGCCATGCCGGCTGTGATTCTGTCCACGGCTTGCCCTGAATCCACCTCGTGGTTAGGTTCCCTAACATATCTCCTAAGGTGTCCCGCCTTGATCAGCTTTCCACCATAAATTTTAGGCTTCGGCACCTGTTGGTTTCATGCCCATGGTCCCTATGATAATCACACCACAAAGGATTTGTTCCTTTGAGAGGGATCCGTCTGGATCAGAGCAGGCCATTTAAACTCTAGCAAGTTGCAAATGATGGGCAATAGCCACTCATAAGAGATGTTCAAGGGGATAAACTGCGGGGGCTCTTTCTTCTTTTGTGATTGATCACGGGATCACTTCTGATCTCTGTTCTAACCTTCCTTGGATTTGGAGGGTTGTTTCCCAGGCAACTTATTTTCGTCGGTCGACTGGCTCATAATCATGACGATCTGGGTCTCTTCTCGTATATTGTTCTCCAGCCCGTCTATATAATACTTCCATCTTCACTGGTGAGTTTAAAGATAATGACTGGAAGAAAGGAGTAGATAGCCCAAAGCTTCTCCTAAAGTTTTGGAGGACTGCGTCCATGTTATAGGACTCTATTTACTGGACGGCTTGCCCAAACCTCCTTGTGAAGTCACGAATTGACTCTTCTTCCTGTTTGAGAATGGTTTGTAAGGAGCCGGAGCATTTCTCTTTTGTTATGACCGAGCAAAGATACTATGATATGAATGCGGCCCATAGTTTGTTGAACGAATTTATTGAGTAGTGCAGGAGCTTATGAAACCAAGCCAGCGCTGGCCCCTGCAAACTGGTCAGGAATACTTTGCATTACAACCTGTCATTATCGGCATTCAATGTCATCGTTTGATTATAATGGAGCATATGGTCATAGGGGTCAACCGAGCCATCGAACGTGGTAAAAACTAGAATGACAAACCCTGTGGGGTGGCCTCAGAGCTCAAGGGATGTGGGTCAGCCTTTAGGTGAAGAGAGCATGTCATCGGGTCTCCAAATTAGAGTTGCCGACGGTATGTAAAACGTTGGCGCTACACCAAAGGCAGAATGCGCGGACGACGCTGGTGGCAACATGCTTAAGGGCAACACCGACGAGTTCCTCAAGGCTCGACCGATTGCATCGTCGCAGGCCTCTCCTTGACTCCGCGAGATGCACCAATTAACAGCCGCCAATCAAGGTGTGGTGAGGGGAAGACCTCATAGCGATCTAGTCCTTTTGTGTTGTCCCAAGCATTCTCACGAAGAGAGATCTGGGACGGAGCCGCCATGACAATTTCACGTCCTGGCCGGCATCGACGTCACTAAGAGCAACGGGCCCTTTCCCTTTATCGCGAGCGACCAATTGCGCATCGCGACCACTATCATGCACGTCTTTCCCAAGATCGCGACTTTTGTTAATCTAGGCTCGCAATTGGTCACATCACGCTGCCGGGTCGACCCGACCTTGCAACTCCTTCATTCATTTCATTGTCTCTTGCTTTCTCTCCATGTCCTAACGCTAGTGGAGGAATTGATCTTCTGACGATTGGTTCATTGAAATGCTCATCATTGCAACTGCCTCGGGCGAATTAGACGTGGAATGGGGGATCGACAGAGCTCCAAGTGATGAAGGGTTGCTTGACAGCCATTGAAGCCAAACTCTTGCAACATGTAAACGAGACTTTCTGTTCAGTTCCCATAAACGGCGCCAATTGTTGTTACCTTGATCGACTGACCTCCGAAGCATCAGTGGCGCAATATGAACCTACAAAAAAGGCGATCCGGTGACAGTGGGTCGGCCGCCTCTCCAATGATTAATTCAACAAAGAAACACAGGTTAAGAAGTTCGCATAATCGATCGTATACCCTTCATCGTGGGGATCCTCATGATTTATATAGAGTGGTTCACGAATCCCTCCCCTTTTTCTCCGAGAAGAATCTCTTTTTTTCAAGAACAAAATCTCTATTTTTTATCAAAGACTAATTCCTCCTTATCATAGATTAATCTTCCAAGAAGTAAGGGATTTAGAAACTAGTTCGTGACAAATGCCTTCTAATGTATTCTCCGCCTTTATCCATTCATCCATAACGAACTTGCCATAAGAAAGAGGATGTCGATTGGGGGACTTGGAAATCTAGATGGGCTACCCTAAGCCTGGCCTCTGGGAGGATACCCCGACTTTCATAGATGGGCCTCTGGATTTACCGTCTGGGTAGCGCCTACTAGTTTTAATATGAAAGGTGGGTTTTGACCGCTTCATATCAAGGGCCAAGTAGACCTACGGCCAAGTGGGTCAATCCCTAGGCCCATCGAGTAGTGGGTTTAAAAACCACGGTACTCACAACTAGGCTACCATTTTGTTGGCCCAACCCAACACTAATTCAAGGTTGATTAGGCTAGCCCAATGAACTAGCTTTAATCAAGCCGCAAAGTTGAACTTAAACAATTACTATAGAATATATAATTTAATAGAATGTATAGATATTTTATTTCATGTTTTCTTTCGGTTTTTTGAAAAGTTAAATCAAATATTCCTACTTTACAAATTTAGTCTCATTTAGAACATTAGAATAGGAAAGTAGGAAGCAACTTCATTAATGAATATGCTTGACTATAAAATATTTATTAGAACCAGGGAACAAAATATCAGTAATTATGGATATATCAGCATTGATTTTACTTTAAATATCGAAATACTTCCGTGGATATTTTGACAAAATATCGGTAATGCAAAAATTAACAAAAATACTTTGAGACCATGGAAATACTTTGTCGAACTATTAAAAAGGCATAAATAAGCAAATATACACTTGTTGAAGACGATATTCATTATAATTTATCGAGAAATTACATCACAATAGTCATTTAAAACCAAAATGAAGACCGATGTGGCTTCATTACATTATTTGACTAAAGGATCCCATCTTGATGAAGAAATATTCATACCAAGAGATGGGGTTCCGATAATATTGATTGTAACTTCGAACATGCCATGCATAAATCTGTTGACTCCTACCCACAACCTCTCCGTGGATAGGAAATTCGGGGTTGACCCACATGCTCGTTTGAAATCCTTCTTACATTTGATATGGAATTTGGAATGTCATTTGTGGATCCTAAGGATAGTTAACCATTCCATATTCTTCACCAATAGAATTTGAAGGATGTGAAGAAGGCTGACCATAACTCATTATATATGAAAATATGTTGCCCTCTATTCGATGAACTCACCGAATTGAGTTCCAATACTCATGGACTCAAAATTGGCCGAAAACGAATCCTCATTGTATGGTGTCATCCTTCGTTGTCTTCCTCTATATGGCTTTCCAATAGCTCCAATACCTGGACCAACTCTCCTAGACTCGTGGTCTTCATCTTTTGTAGCATGTGTGAAATCATCTTCACCGGTGAATGGGCTCAATGGATATTGACTTTGTTGTGGATCTACAATATCCCCATCATCATTTACAGTATCACTACCATCATTGGTTCCCTCTCCTCTATAGCCATCATAACCTGTAGTAGAAGTACCAGCAATACTTAGTCTACTACTATGTTCAACACTTGAATCAAAAGAGTGTCGAGAAGTAACAGGGGGTTTGAAATGAGTCCCTCGTGTCTTGACTAAAACTTTCACTATGAATTTCTTCAAATAAAACCCGCTCAACATTAACACTGCTTCTCGAACATGTGCAGCAATTCGTAGATCAGGATTTCCATCTTCATCATCTAAATTAAGAGGTCTAACCCATTGAAATAATTTATTCTCTTCTTCTTCACCAAACTCAACTGAAATTTCAAGTAAATCAAGAAAATTATTTTCGACAACTTTATCGATCTCTACCTCCATATCATGGATCTTTAGTTTCATATTGTAATATCAAACCAATTGTTGAGCTCAGATAAGCAATGATTTCTTTGTTTGGTATGAATTAGAGCAAATGTGCTCCACCTCCTTTCACAGTCAAGATGATGCCGTTTGGGGAAAGAACCTTTAAGGCCAAACTTCTTAATGTTGGAGCTGATTTCCATACAAAACCATCATTCATCTCGTAAGAATAAAAATTACTTATATTCAATATATAATAAAATAGTTATAAATTTTACTTAGGTCGAGAATTAACACTCACCAGGAACCATTTTTTATCTTGATGCTATTACTGTCCAATCACTAAATCCTTTTTTTGCATCACGAAATAGTATCAGTTGTGAATTCAAAATGTCAAAAAATCTAAAATAAAAAATCAATCGAATAAATTGAATCAATTAATTAGAATTAGAAACTCATTAATTTACCTCATTTCCAAAATTACAAAGGCCTTCAAAGATAAGGATCTAATTAGAAAAACATCAAGTGAGCAACTTAAAGTAGCTCAAAGTTACAACCAACCTGTGTCTATAATCGAAATTTTTGATTTAGATAGTATGTCGCACAGTTATCGAGAATTATTATGCGATAATAATATAAACATAATATTATTAAATGTGAATATCTGGCCAAGAGGATATTAATTAGTTACCTGGCCGTGATGAAGAGGATGCTTAAGAGTTCTATCCCAACGATTTGCGATGATAAGTTTCACCCACTCTTTAGCTTTGAGTCGATTTAAATTTGCCTTCATCAACCGAATCAACTCGTAGACAAATGGCATGGTTGGGACGACTTCTGAATCAACAATGCGAAACATTGTGTATAGTGCCTCATAGATGGACACTAGCTTCTCCACCTTCTCCCAATATTGATGATCAAACATGAGTCTTTCAACCTCATGTCCAACTTCAGTCCGGCTAAGCTTGTGAGATGACCATTCATTACTAATAAAGACTTTCTTCAAATCAACTCTCTTTTTTAGAAGACTGTCAAGGGCAATATAGTTTGTTGCAAATATTATTGCTCCAGGACGCATGATATCTCCACCACAGACCTGTCGTATTTTTGCAAGCAACCAACCATGATTGTAAATGAAGTTGGTTATCTTTCAACCATTCCCGATCAACTGAGCAACACTATCCCTTTTACCAATGTCTTCAAACATTAAATCAATGCAGTGTGCTACACATGGAGTCCAATACAGATTGTATTTCTTCATCAACAACTTACCCGCTTTCACAAATGTTGATCCATTATTTGTTACAATTTGAACCATATTTGCTTCTCCAACTTCCTTGATAACGTCCTTCAACAAACCATATATGTATTTGTTGTCTTTAATCTTATCTGACGCATCAACAGATTTGAGGAAAATTGTGCTTCCTTTTGAATATACTATGAAATTAATTATACTAATTTACTGGTCTAAATTCCATCCATCGCATTATAATTGTATATCCATATGTCTCTCATTCTTTGTAAGTTGACATAAACTTCCATGTCTTTTGTGTTGCTGTTGGAGATCATAATGTAAAACATATTATACAATTGTGACAAACCTCGCTAAGTGCACTAAAATTAATGATTTTAAATGGTGCGAAGTTCACTTTTGAGGTGGAACACTTTCATATATGAAGAACTTGCTAATTAATCATCTCATTGTTTTTAATTGAATCACCTTTGAACATATTTTATGCTTTTTTGTTTCAAGTAACAAGACTTGTATAATGATGGAGTAATCACATGATGGATCCGTATGTCAACACTTTGTGATCTTTTATCCGTCTTGATGGATCATCCGTTGTGAAGATTCGCCTATTGCAATTATGCAAAAACAAAATCAACTTACATTATTTTATACATAATTATGTAAAAAATGAACAGTATAAAGATTTACCTATTTTTCTTTTTCCTCTCATAAATCCTACGGTCTGATCTCGGTTCCATTCACTAGATTTTGATACACGTACTGCTTCTCAATATTCATCTCGCTTATCGGGGTGCATGTCAACCGGATACATATACACATCCTCATCACCCTCCTCCTCCTCATCATCATCAATGAGACTGTGAAGTTTTTCTCCCATTGTGCCTCGTAATTCAGCTCGAATTTCTTTCATATTAGCTGCTTCTTTCACTTTTGATTTACTTTTTTGTTCTAAAAGTTGCATCATTTCTTGTTTTACTTCCTAAGGCACATTCTGACACTTCTGCATTGAATCTGAGATCCGCATGTAACAATGAAACTTTACGAGTAATTCCACCACTTTATGCTTAAACCATAATAATTACAAATTGTTCAGATTTTTATAACTCCTCCCAAAGGTGCAATACCTCTATGCAGGATCTCGGCCTCCACTTCCACTAGCCATTCTATGCTAAACACATGATTTTATTGAAAATAAAATTCAAATCAAGCAGGATATTTGTATATGATATCATTATACAACATTATATATATGTAATTTAACATAAAAGTAAGACCTAAGTTTCTAACATGATATCTAGCTTAATAATATCATTAAGATATCTAAAAAGAACTAAATTTCTAACATTAAATATGTCTAAGATCTAAGTTTCAAACATTATATGTTATAACTAAAATTTTAATGTAAGTAATATGTTTCAAATTACTAAATAGTAGGATGTTTAATATCTAAGTTTCAAACATTATATCTAACTTAATTTATTATTATCAAATTTAAACCAAAATAAAACTAAGATACATTAAAAATAAAATATGCATGTAAATAATATGTTTCAAATTACTAAAATAAGATTATAGTATAAAAATGTTTCAACATAATATAACTAAAATAAGATTATAGTAAATAACTAAGTTTGAAACATAATATAACTAAAATAACTAAAAACTAAATAAATAATATAATTAATTAACTAAAAATTATATTACCAAATTAAACTAAAATAAAACTATAGTATAAAAAATATAGATTATAGTATATAAAAACGTTTAAACATAATATAACTAAAATAAGATTATAGTAAATAACTAAGTTTGAAACATTATATAACTAAAATAACTATTAATTCAAATAAATAATATAATTAATTAAATAAAAATTATATTATCAAATTAAACTAAAATAAAACTATATAAAATATAGATTATAGCATAAAAAATGTGTTTGAAAGATTATATAAATCTAAATAAGATTAGTGGTAAATAATTAAGTTTGAAACATTATATAACTAAAATAATTATTAACTAAATAATATAATTAATTAACTAAAAATTATATTATCAAATTAAACTAAAATAAAACTATAGTATAAATATTGATTTGTATAAAATGTTTGAAATATTATATAACTAAAATAAGATTATAGTAAATAACTAAGTTTGAAACATTATATAACTAAAATAACTATTAACTAAATAACTAATATAATTAATTAACTAAAAATTATATTATCAAATTAAACTATAATAAAACTATAGTATAAAAATATAGATTATAAACTACTCCAACACCAAAATAAACTAAGATACATTAAAATAAAATATGCATATATATTATGTTTCAAATTTCTAAAATAAGATTATAGTATAAAAAATGTTTTAAACATTATATAACTAAAATAAGATTATAGTAAATAACTAATATAATTAATTAACTAAAAATATATTAGTTAGAAATATAATTAATTAACTAAAAATTATATTAGTTAGTAATATGTTTATGAACTAAAATAATATTATTAAGATATCTAAGTAAAAAGATCAAAATTTCTAACATTATAGAATAGTAGAATGTGTAATGTCTAAGTTTCAAGCATTATATCTAACATAATTTATTATTATCAAATTAAACTAAAATAAAACTATAGTATAAAAATATTTATTATAACAACTTCAACATCAAAATAAAACTAAATAAAATATGCATAAAAACAAAATTAATGAACAAAGAAACATACCTTTAATTCACAAAGATCTTCCAAAAATTAGGATAAAGAAACAAAGAAAAATTATTTGAGGAGTGAAATGGAGTTTAGATGTGGATCGATGAGTTTATAAATGAAGTTGCATGATTTTGCGTATTTATGATTTTTTCTAGCCAAAATAAATATCGATTGTCAAAAATCATCACGATCTATTTTTAACCGTCGATTCGATTCGGCTCAAATTTCAATCGCGATCATCATATATCCGTTATAAATCATTCTGGACCGTTAGATCAAGCTTCAGATTTAAAATCAACTGTTGGATAAAAAATATAGTTGTTTGATTCTTCTAAAAAGGCGGATGAAATCTAGACCGTTAGATCAAAAACAGGAAACAATATGAGGGTCATTATCATCACGTTTTTTTCCCCAAAAAGGCCAAAAAATCTTCGATTTTTCGATTATTTTTTCATTTTTTCGCCGATTTTTTCAGCCAGACGCGCATCACAGGCGCATGCTCCACAAACGCGATTTTTTCGATGGAAAAATTGGCACTTTCCAATTTTTCATCGATTTTTTGAATTCCGATTATCTTTTGCAAAAATCTTTTCTATGCCGGCCGAAAACCGATTTTTTGAAAATATTTCGGCCTAAAAATCTGATTTTTTTTTGTCCCTGATTAGAATAAGTGGTGTTGGTAATGGGCCAGTTTGGAACAGGTCACCCCTACCCCTACCCCTACCCTATTCCTATCCCAAAATTTCAAACTCTTTCCCATTCTCATTAGGGGACATTTGGTTCAGGTTTTCAAACACTACTTTATGTAATATGATTACCTTCTCCATATTACCAAAGTAATATGGCAAAACATTACCTAATATTGTTTGTTGAATGATAGGTAATGTAACATAAACTTGTTCGATTCAAAGTTTTATTGTATTACCAAATTAAATTCATTTGATTTAATTGCCCTATATTATAAACAACAATCTTTCTAATTATTTTTCTTATAATCATTGACTATGGTTGGTATATTGTCATTTACATCAACTCCTTGATCATATACCAAGTCTTCTTTTCTAGATTAGTTCCATTTCCCTAATCATATAATTTGGGTATAACACTAGCTGTGGATTTGTGTGTTAATTGGTATATATGAGCATAACAATGGCTAATTGGGGGTGTTTGGAGAGAAGAACATATCTAACATGTGATAGGGTTTTGTTAGTAAATATAAGTCATTTTATTATTAGTTGTTAGTTGTAACATCGAGGACATTTTTGTCCCTGAGGACAAAAATCAAGGAACAATATTGGAAGAAAAGATAAGATTACCCTAAAATATAACATTACCTAAAGAATTTTGGGTAATCATATTTCAAGTAATATAACCCAAAACATTAATGTAACAGTAAAATCTCATAACTTGAACATTATAATCTGAGATAACCTTCAACACATTACCTTGATGACGTGATATGACACCAATCAAACGCCCCGTTAGGGTTTTGAATGATGCGTATTGTGATTCATAAATCCATTCACATTCTATTTCAATTCCCATTCCCATTTGCATTCTCATTCCAAGTATCAAACCAAAGGGCACTCATTCCTAAGTCTGTAAGTGACTTAAATCTAATGAAGATGGTCAATTTCAGTACACAATGTCAAAATCATGCGCACAGGTTGTGGGGAGAGCACTGAGGAAATTAATCCAAAGTTGACCATATTTCTGTGGTTACCATTTAGTACTTTGAATAAATTATTCAACTTTTAAGTCTAGTCTGTCATATATAGACCTAAGATTACAACTCATAATGAGACCCCTAATAAGTCATAGACCTAATCGATTGCATTTTTTTTTTTTTGAGTGAATAGAAAAAACCAAAAAAAATTTGTCTTTTCCTTTTAACCAAAAATACCTTATTAACATCAATTAGTATAATTAAATTGAACGTATCAATGATAAATTCATTTAGTTATACTAATTGAAATTAACATAGTGATATTGGCTCAATAAAATAAACAAAAAAAAAAAAAAAAATTTAGGACATGTTTGATTGTTATTTCTGAAAATTATTCTTAAAAACTGTATTTAAAAATATAAAGAATATCATTTTAATGTTCTTTAAAAATTATTATTTGTTATTTGAATTTAGCATAATGTGTTTTTCAAAACAAAAGAAAAATAAGAACCAAATATGTGTTTTGTGTTTTTCTAGTTCTTTTTATTTTTTGAAAAAAAAAAAAATTTAAAAACTGTAACCATTATATTTCATGTAGAAAGATAGTAATAAATTAGAGGGAAAAAAACAAGAATAACACACATTCATGTGATTTAATAGCATGATTATATCCTAATGAGAATAATACTCAAAACTTTCATTATATTGAATTAAGACTAATTTACACTAACTTTATATATGATTAATTTATAAAAATACCCCAACACCATGTATCGTACCAAAGATGAAGCATCCAACCTATTATTTTATTTCTCCAACAAAAGACGATGTCTAAAGAGGAAAATGATGTCGCTACACTTTGCTCCGCTCAAACATTTGACCCGTTTTTTTCCATAAATAAGGAGTTGCATACTGCAAATAATAACCAAACAAGTCGTTAGCTTTTTTCTATTCGGTCAAAAAAAAATGTGACCTTTTATTCTCTTCATCAATCAAGTGCTCCTTCCACTTGGTGACTTGAAATGAGGATGACTTTGTGGTGATGTTCCGTCAGAAGAACTCAGGGTTTTTATTTTGCCTTTGTCACCCCAGTCTCTTAAGACTCCCATGAAAGTCACTATCCCATGCCCACACAACTAAAGGTCAAGAAAGATTTCATTGCTGTGTTTTTATGAGGTTTATCTTGTTGTGGTTGCATCACCATTCCATTAAGGATGCCTCTATTTTCTTCATGTAATCCACCTTTCCAAGGCCGATCAGATATATCCTTCAAACCAATTTCTTGGAAAATTATTGGGAATATTAGGACTAATTTATTAATTATGAACTAAGTATAATCATATATTATAATTTTAATTATATAATTGTGTATGTTCATTATAGGTCATTTATGGGATGATTTAATATTATCAACCATGGACATATAGTTCTATCTTTTTTCTTGTTTTGGTAAGCTCATTGGATCAAAGGTTAATTGTAAAATAATTATCTTCAACCATAACCTTTCTTTGATTTCATCCCTTGCATATTTGGAAGACTAATGGCAACCAATAATTTCATATCTAAGGCAGGTATGTTTTTCTATCCAATACGAATTGCTATGCTTCTTTGTTTAATAAAGTTTGTATTTTGTAATATATTTATTAAGTCATTTGATTATTGACCAATTATTTTTATGATCAATAAATATTTTTGGTTTTTGCAAAATAATTTAGCAGTTGGTATCAGAGTCACTTTAATTGGCATTAAAGTTGTTGTAGTCTCAATTTCCGGAAATCGGATCGGGCCGGAGCACAACTGCCGCATGCCCGCAAAACAAACAAGAAAACGGCGGT
Organism: Tetrastigma voinierianum; assembly: GCA_016808115.1. NCBI lineage: Eukaryota > Viridiplantae > Streptophyta > Magnoliopsida > Vitales > Vitaceae > Tetrastigma > Tetrastigma voinierianum. Next base: position 13,977 of record JAEQBH010004368.1, on the reverse strand, counting down.
GGTGCGCCCACCACCTCTCCGATGCCTAAGTCAGATCAGGGAATCTGGAGAGTGAAAGAATCAATCTTTTTCAGCAAAGAATGTCATACCTTCTTTGGTGTCATTCCTTCTTCCTTTACGGAGGAGGGAGGTGGTCCGCTTTTCATAGGAAGTAGATGATTTCCTTTAATAATAAATGTAAGGGAAGCAGAATTGTCACAAGGTTATGACCTGTTCTTCCCTTTAGATAACCAAATCACCAGCATCTTCTGCTCTATGAAGCGTTTGACCGCCCTCAGGGTGGTTACGTGTGTGATTCATGGGTGGATACTTGTTCAAGTTGAGAGAGGTCAGCCGACTGCCTTCTTAAAGATGGTATCTGGCTAAGAGAGGTTGTACCCAAGCATTATGTCTCCTGTCCGATTGGGAAGTATACTCGGGCCTGATCAGAATGAAGATGATCAGTCTTTGACTCCGGGTCATTATACTGCGGTTTCACCACAATGTTCTGCTATCGGAGGGTCTCGCCAAAGCCCATGGTACCCGCCACGTCCTTCCCGGGCTGAGGTCATTCTTCCCGGTCGGGAAAAAGAGAATGCTCGACTCAGCCTCGATGTGGGATTAGTGGACCGTTAATGCAGGGGAGTTCCAATGTGCGCATTACCGGGGAATTTTCTATTTTCTGGTTACATTTAATGCAGCTCTTTGGGGCCCTCATGAAACTTGGGGTCTCTATAAGAGGCTTGCAAGGTGACGGATTCCTTTGTGCCTCTAGTTGGTGTGGATTCTCAGTGGGTGAATATGGCTAGACGTTGTCGGACATTTTCGGTGCTGTACTTTTATGATGGCTTCATGGAAGAGGCTAACGAAGGGGGCTTGGACGTGATCTTCAACTATGGATCGTCAAGTCGCAAGGACTAGGCCGAAGTGCTAATTTACATTTTGGAGAATATTTTCGAACTTTGCATATTTCCTTATGTGCCTATTTGCAGTGTTATGCCTTGGGTGGTTCGAAAACTGGAATGGAATCCTCTGCAGCCAAGACACAAACCTCCCAAATCAACGGGGCTCTTTGTGTTCCTTTCCGCCTTCCATAGGGCCTTCTTTCCTAGCCTCTGCTTCAACTCTTTCTTTTTTCTTTTTTTTGGCCCCTACGCTTACTTTTTCCTCTTTTTTAGCCTCTGTATTTGGTCTGGATGGATCATGTAATCATTATATGATCACTTTGTTATAAGCGCTGCTGTGTAATTACGAACGCCCTTTGGTGTAATTAATGAATTTACATTTTGGAAATTTCTCTCGCCTCTAGAGCACACATTGTTCTCATGCTTCCGCACTCGACTGGGGATGTGGACTGATCTTATGGCCGAGGCTATGGTAGTTGATACATTTCAAAATGGACCGGCCAGAAGTAACCCGTTGGTCCGCAAACGCGCCCGATAGAGAGGGCAATAAGGGCCCACAAGCCCGCCCACGCTCGTCACTGCGGCCCTAGTAAGCGAAGCGTCGTCATGATTCAAATTGGTCGCGGAGGTGATAAGTCAATGGTGCATTTAATGCGTCTGCAGGCTCTAGGCGCTTAATATATAGGGAGCCATCATTTGATTTTACCCGTTCCTGTACTTGTTTCTTCTTGGTTATTCTATTTCCTTGTTGCTCTAGATTTTCTGCGGACAATCTAGTGTGACGCTTCGTGCTTTTGTGAATTGTTTGTCTCGGCGCTACTTTTCCATTTTCCAAGTAAACACTGTTTCTGCTCTAGTTATGTTGGAGTCCAGTCTCCGACACGCTTCCGGTGATAGGATAGTGAGGGGGTGTTCTTGGGGCCTGTTAGGACTGGGGGAATCCCGCCCAGGTTTGGTGGGTTTGTATGTATTTTTTCCCTTTAGCATTTTGGTATCTCGGCTTGGGACTGATTTTCCTTTTCTTTTTTTTTTTAACCTTCTTTTTCTTTCCCTGCCTGCCAGAGAATGGCGAGAGGTCAAGAAGAGACTTCTACCAGTCAACAGGGTCGCAAGCGAGGGCCTACCCGGGGGATGCCTTCTACAAGCAGCAGCATCTCTTCTTTATCTATAGGAGTTGAGGGCTTATTGTCAAATTCCCGATGAAAATTCCCAATGACATTGATGTCGTGCTGTTAGAGGGCCCGGTTGAAAATACTATGGGCAAAGAATACAATAAGGTGTTTTTCACCCGGGAGCAACTAGCAAGCCATTTCGCTTCCCCGTATTGTCTGTCACAATTTCGTGACTTTACCGTAGCGCCACCTGCCCTTATTCACCTAAACGTTATTCAGATTCTAACTGGGTGCTATGTGTGATGCCCCATTCCCGGGGGTCCGTTGACAACCCGTCAACCTCGGCTGAATACTGTGGATGCTACCTGCAACCCGACACCACCTCATGAAATCAGGCAGTCTCCTTTGTACGGGAAGCTCTACCCAAGGTACAAAACCCGTCCCAAACAAGCATAATGACCCCAAAGATATGGTCCATATGCGAGTAAAATAATGGCCCCCGCATCAATACTCACAAAATACATCAACTATATATGGCCAAGCTCAAGAGTTAATAAATTATTTTTACTAAACATATATCAAAATTCTACAATTTTAATACATGTTATACAAAATAAAAATGCCAAAGCCACAATCCGGCTTTAAATGCGGCTCCTAGCGAGCGTTTGTCCCCGTGCACACTCCCGTAATTCGGGTCAGTGATCCTCGACGTGGCGAGCAAAGCCCGCAGTGATAATTTCCTGCATAGGTTACTCCCACCTAAGTGCACATGTTATGTGGCGTAATCACATTCAAGCAATTTCATGAACCTACTCGAATGTCTACATGTCCAATCTCATGTCCCGAGTCCTCACCGACTCCCTCACATATGCCTAAGCCGAATGCGAGTAAAATATCCAGTTTTCAAAACAAAAGCTTTTTGTTCTTGAAAACTCACTACCAAATTTCGGTAAATACATTGGACTACCCTCCGAGGCGAATTGCTGGATATTTCTCCGAAATCGCCATGGTCCTCATCCGTGATTTGTTGACAAACTCTAAGGCAATTCTTCAGAAAATCTTCCTTGAAATTTCTTTCAAAAACATTTTTGTTTTTCTTTCAATTTCATGTCATGCACTCACTCCCAATATTCTAGGGTGCCCCAGTGCATATGGAATGCATGATGTCAATCCCAACAAACTCATGCTAATATAATCACATGCATATATATTAACAAAATTAATTCAAACAAATCATGTTATTAAATTTACATCAATAACACCAAAATTAGCTTACATGGGCTAATTAGCAAACACAAGCAATTCATTTTGAATCACTTAAAACACACATTTTCACACCAAGAAAATCTCGTCACTATTCACGTGAACAGTGAAACCCTCGGTTGGCACTATTCATGACCACGACAATGGGGATTTTCTCCACTCGGTTCAAAGATTTTGAGATTGAAAACGCGGCTAATCCAAGCCTCGGAACATCCCCAACCATTTACATGGCTCCTAGCCAAAGAATAACGCAAGTAGGAAAAGATCCCTAGCCCTTGGAGTTGTCGGAACTCCACCAAATCGGTGTCCATGCGTAGCCCTCGCCACATAGATCAACTTTGCTTCTTGCTCCATCAAGAACCGACTGTCCGAATGACAGAAAATCTAGAGAGAAGGAGCTCCTTCTCTCTCTAAAACTCAAAAAAACCAGCCACTGTCGATTTTCCGTTCTTCCCCTGCACGTTTTCTCCATTTGGAGAAGATGAACACTATTGCCTTTTTTTGTCTTATTCATTAACAATTCCATTAATTCCACTTCAGGTCTTTTGGTTCCCTCGAGCCTGACACTTGGCACAAATCCCGCCATTCTATTTCCATCATCTCTAGTCATGCAACATGTGTCACATGAGTACATGTAGTATGTGACTTCTTTTCACATCACATGTTCCTCTTCATTTAGCTGCTTTTACAAGACCCTAATAATCTAAGTATTTTGAAAACTGAAATTCCTGACTGCCTCTGAATTTGACGAAATTTACTCTGGTAGTTGAGATTTGCGAAGACATTCAATCTAAGTCCGTTTATTATCCGAGAGATGTCTGAAAAGTTTCCATAATATTGTCCAAAATTTGTTCACACTTCTAACTTAATTTTCCCAAGTTCTCATTTATATGTCCCAAACTCTTACATGCTTTATTTTCTATCAAAAGAAAGCCTGTTTTGGTTAAGGCCTCTCAGGCAAGAGTGGCAGTAAAGGTCGATGTCCGCTTGTCACCCAAAGCCTCCCATTGTACTCCACTATAGATCCCTCCATCCCGCCAAGAGTCCCCAGGCTGAAGGTGGTGATCCCAATGATCCGACATCCCCAAAACCCCTCCAATCTTTCTGCTTGATGCAAACCACATCATAAAGTTTTTCACAAAGTATGATTCAACGCCATCAAAGCTTATCATTTACATATAATGCAGCCCATTATGGGTTGAGCTCCATACAGTGAAGAGTCGAAGGGGCGATCGTGTATCATGAGAGGAGCCGCTTTGAAAAAAATCGAGGTTGTCGAGATTCGAAAGCAGAGCTTGCAGAACACCTCTTAAAATACACCCTAATTGTTTTTAAACATAATTAGGGTATAATTATATTTTAAAATTTTTCAGAATTATTATTTTGCAAGTTGAGAAAATTTTAAAACACCTAAATTTGTACAAGATACAAGGGTAAATTTGTAACTTGTCGAAATGGGACACAAAAGACATAATATAAGAAGATGGTGGGTTATTATATAAATGACTTAACTTGATTTGCAAATATAGAAGATTTTGAGGACCAACTTGCAATAAAAGGAAAAATTAAATATAAAAAGGGGATGAGACCAAAAATATCTCATTTTTGGTCTCACAAAACGTGAAGGGGAGAAGAAGAGAGAAAGGAAGAGAAGCAAGGTATGGAATTTGTTAAGTTTTGTATGGAACTTGTATGGAAACTATGATTTTGGTATGGATTATTGGACTTTTGTATGGAATTGTTTGATGAAGAAGAAACCATAAACCCATTTTTTTTGGATGAATTTGGGTCTAAAAGAACCCTACTTGGTATATTGGTTTTATTTTGGACTTGGGTTAGTTGATTGTAATCCTCAATTGAGGAATATTTGTATTGAGGAAATATTAGGGTTTTAGGAGAGATGATATCAAAATTTCTCCAACTTTGGATGGTCATAATTTCTTCGTCCAAACTCCGTTTTGGATGTTCTTAAACTCTATGGAAAGCCCTTTGAGTCTAGAATCCATTCATATATAGATTGATAATATTGAAACTCATATTAGGTCTAGAATCACTAAAATAGTAGGCCCTGCTGATTCTGCTCATAGTCACTGTTCATGGGAAGCCTCTAACTTTGGATGGTCATAATTTCTTCGTCTGAACTCCGTTTCGGATGTTCTTGGACTCTATGGAAAGCCCTTTGAGTCTATAATACATTCATATATAGCTTGATAATATTGGAGCTCATATTAGGTCCAGAAATCATGAAAACAGTAGGCCCTATTGGTTCTGCTCATAGTCACTGTTCATGGGAAGCCTCCAACTTTGGATGGTCATAATTTCTATTTCTTCATCCGAACTCCGTTTCGGATATTCTTGGGACTTTATGGAAAACCCTTTGAGTATAGAATCCATCCATAGGTCCAAAAATCACGAAAAACAGTAGGCCCTGCTGGTTATGCTCGTAGTCACTGTTCATAGGAAGCATTCAACTTTGGACGGTCATAATTTCTTAGTCCGAACTCTGTTTCGGATGTTCTTAGACTCTATGGAAAGCCCTTTGAGTCTAGAATCTATACATATATAGCTTGATGAAATTGGAATGATAGTAAATAGCTCATAAGCATACATGGTAACCATAGTTATCTGCGGGCATAATGAGATATGAAAATGCAAAGACATGAATAAATGATTGTAAATATTGCATATGATTACCTGATGACAATAATTATTCTGAATATGAGATATGTAATCGAACATAAAATGCACATGGATTGTCCGTTTAGAACCCGGTAGGGATAGATTTCGCATGCCTATTAGGAAAAACAAGCCTGTAGCATACTGACGCCTGGTCCCGCTGGGTCATTACAAGACATTCGGGCCCTTATAGATGGTTATTGTCTCGTACACGATACCACGCCGCCTTATGCACCACTGCTTTCGCATGTGCCGAGCCAACGCCTTCGAGCCCTTATAGTTTCTTTTATCCACTTCTAAGGTTTATGCAGGCATGAAACATAAAACAAATGACTTGAATATGACATATGAAATAATAAGATATGATAAGAGAAGCATAGCACCGCTATGCGATGACAAGTATATTATGACAAGAACATGAAGCAAAGTGTAAAATGATAAGAAATGAAACATGGTATGATAAGTAAATATGAAATATGTATAAGCATGTTTAAATGATATGATATGTTAGATGGTATACGTGTATAAAAGTGTGATGACCCTTATTAGAAGTCATACATATATTACCCCACTAAGTTATAAGTTTAGCATGGGTGTTTCATCCGTGTAGGTACAAAAAGCATAAACGAGAAGTTCGAACACTCCACATCAGCAACCAAGGCCAACACACTACTAGCTCCACTGTGCCACCTTGCCTATTTCAGATATGTTTTTTGTTTTTGTAAATACGTAAATATTGTAAATGTTGAACATTTTATATAGAGCTTGTATATATTTTGTAACTGGATGCTACGTATCATAGTACGTTAAATATTTAACATTATACGAACGAATGTGCTCTAGCGTTATAAGTTTATAAAAATAAAAATGACACTCACACACCATGTAATGAGCTGGGGGGTGTCACAAGCGGAATTGCGAAGTCCTTCTTACCGTGAAGAACTTGCATGATTTAAGCCGCCACCCGTCTCCTTACAACGTTCCAATAATCTCGAGCCCTCTACCCTCATAAATTGTGGAAGGTGAGCACTTTGTTACTGTGAACCTTCTGAAGTTAATCCCGGGTAGTTCATCTCCATCCAAGGAAGCAAAGAGCGAGGCGGCTAGTCGGGAATTGATGATCAGCACTCAACCTGTGCACTCTTCCTCTGCTATCGAGAATTCTAGCCCTACCCCTAGGCATCTAGGCAGGGTGAAAGGGTAGCTTGCTCGAGCGACTCTTAGAAAGAAAGGGTCCCCTCGCCCCGCGCCCCCACCCCCCAAATACCGGGAACAAGATAAAGTGGAAGGAGACACCCGGTGTCAAAATGTTCCTAGGCCAAAGAGTGGAAGATTCTCATTCCTTGCCCCCCTATATCCGGGTCGTCCCTGATTGGGAAGAAGTTAAGAGGAAGAGGACGGATGTCCGACCTGATTCATAACTTTGTCGCCTCAGGTTTAGCTTAGATGTTAGCTTCTAGCGAGTGGCTGATGCCATCCCCGGAGTGGTCAGGGGATCGGGTCGATCTCTCTCGGATGAGGGTTCGGAGGTGTCGACAATTGTCATCTTAGGTTCGCCTGAAATGGGTTTGAATGACTAGCCAGCTCCAGAAAACGTCGCCTTGGCAGAGTTTAAGGAGGTTTTCCCTGCTCCCGCAACGATCCAGGTGGTCTATCCTCCCGAGCAAGCCACTAGCCAGTCAAATAAGGCCAAGTACACCCGGGCAGGGTGTAGGAGGCTGCTGCTTCCTGATCGGATGTTGCTGAATTTGTATCTTCCTCCTCACGACCCGGCTCCCCCCATGGAGGAGGTATCAGTTCTCGGGCCGGAAGGCGCCCAAGAGATTATCGATCGATGGAGGCCCTTCAATCGAGGCGAATCTTCGGGCCGGTGATGCTACCGATGCCTGTAGCTATTCGGGCCAAGGGGCAGGGCGAAGAGTATTCTATCTCAATCCCTGTTGGTATTATTAAAGAAGATCTCCAGCAAATGATTAAAGATGGGACGCAGGTTCTCAACCGCAACTTTGCCCAATTGACGGAACTAGTGAGCTTGTAAGCGTTATATCATGTTCTAGCATTAATTCTTAGTTATTGTCATATCCTTAATATGTTTCTTTAAGGTGCAATTGTCGCCATTCGAACACGGGCCTTCCAAAGATCACAAGAATTTCAAACCCTACCGAGGGATGCAGAGAGGCTACTACCACGCCGGCCGGTTTTCCGACCGAAGGCCCCCGAGTGCTTACTTTAATGGAAGCGCAGCCACCCGAGGCGCCGGAGCCTGAGGCCAAAGAAGCCGAAAAGGCAAGCCAGGCCGAGGCGTGAGAGAGACGCCGCCGCGAAGTGGCGATGGCCTAACTCGGATGCCGGGCGGCGGTAACAGCGGGCCGGCACGTGTGTGTGGAATCAGTTAGCACAGTCCAAAGACGCCTTAGTTGCTTCAAAAGACGCCCGACGGAAGGTGGAGTCTGAGTTAGATTCGGTTCAAGAGTTTTGTCGCTTCGAGAGCCTCGGCGGAAGGCGAGAGGAAGCTAACTGTCTGGCTGGGATGAGCGAGGTCCCATTTCTGTAACTCTGGGCTAGCAAAGATTGTGTCAGTCTCGCTTCTGCAGAGGCCTTTAAAGAGAAGAAGGTTTGAGGAGGAGTTTAACGCCGTGGCTTCGACGCTATCTTCAATTATACATGGTTGTTAAAATTTGTGCACACATTTACTAAGTAAGCCCCGATCCCGCACGGATGTCGAACACGTCAAAGCCATTACCTGCACTTTTATTAATCCTCGATGCCCCCGGTAAGCCGCTCTGCTGGCCACCGTCGTCAGGCGGGCATTAGCGTAGGGGGTCGAGCACCTCTATCGCGCTAAAGTAGGTGTCAACTCCGACTCTCATCCAAGGTAGCCGGGAGAGAGTGAGTCTCCAAGTTCCTGGGGCCGGAGTTAGTGGATCGCCTTCACGCTCGCTACTAAGCCTTACCCTTTACCCCCTCGCTTGTACCCCGACATTTTAATATAGTGTAACTAGACTTCTTAATGAAGCATGTGTTATTTTGCAACATTGTTGACTCATATTTTGAATCGAGTAGTTCAGTTTTGTTTACTCGGGTGGCGCCGATGTGTAATGAGTAGGTGTAGTGTCTGTGCCTGGGTAACGTTCCTCAGTTCATTTTCTTCCTATTCAAAGCTTTGCAACACCAATTGGGTATCAATTGAATTGAGCCTGGTAGGACATCAATCTTACCTGAACTTTAGATTAAACCAGCAGGACATCAACCATACTTGGCCTGATAGGGGATCAATCGTTCCCAGACTTTGGTCAGCCAGCTGGGCATCAACCATACTAGGTCGAACAGGACATTAACCTTCTAGTGCCATCCGGACTTTAGACTGAGCCAGCTGGGCCTCAACCATACTGGCCCGGATAGGTCATTAGCTTTGTAGCGCCATCCGGACTTTAGACTGAGCCAGTTGGGCATCAACCATATTGAGCAAGATAGGTCATTAGCTTTCTAGCACCATCCGAACTTTAGACTGAGCCAGTTAGGCATCAACCATACTGGGTCAGACAGGACATTAATCTTCTAGCGCCATTTGGACTTTAGACTGAGCCAGCTGGGCATCAACCATATTCGGTCGGGCAGGACATTAACCTTCTAATGCCATCCGAACTTTAGACTGAGCCAGCTAGGCATCAACCATACTGGGCCGGATAGGTCATTAGCTTTCTAGCGCCATCCGGACTTTAAAAATTAAAATTTGCGATGAAAATGCAATTAGAGAGTGAATAATCTTATTGATAAGACTACTTCGAGGTATAGCATTCCACATTCTAGGTACAGGTGTTCCATCTAGCTTATCTAAAGCATATGATCCGGATTCGCCGGCTCGTGTTACAATATATGGCCCTTCCCAATTGGCTTGAAGCTTTCCTGCCACTAGATCAATTGTGTTTTCAAAGACTTTCCTTAAGACTAGATCCCCTGGCTGGAACACTCAGGGTTTCACGTGTCTGTTGTATAGATTCACTAGCCGGCAGTGGTAGGATGCTACCCGTATGGCTGTTGTCTCACGCAGTTCATCCGCCGTGTCTAGGTCCTTGATTATAGATTCTGTACTCAACTATTTGGGCATATCCGTTTGGAGCATAGGCATACCGATTTCTATAGGGATTATAGCTTCCATCCCATAGGTAAGTGCGAAAGGAGATATACCGGTTGGTCTACGGGCGGTCGTTCTGTAAGTCCAAAGGACCCCGGGAAGTTCGTCCACCCATTTGCCTTTGCATCCAACTATTTCTTTAAGGCCGTCAATAGGGTTTTATTGGAAGCCTCTGCTTTGCCGTTGCTTTGCGGATACCGGGGGGTGGAGTATAAGTTCTTTATTTCAATTCCTAGCAGAAGTTTCTGTAGACTTGGCTATCAAATTAGGGCCCATTGTCTGATACAAATGACCGGGGAATGCCGAACCGGCAAACAATATTCTTCCAGATAAACTGAGTGGCGTCCTTGTCTTTGATTGAAGCAAAAGCCTCGACCTCTATCCATTTACTGAAGTAATTCGTGGCTATTAGCAACAACTTCTTCTGAGACGGGGCTATAGGGAGCGGCCCTACTATGTCAATTCCCCATTGGGCGAAGGGTCATGGGCTTAAGATGGACATTAGATCTTGAGCCGGCAATCTTAAAATGGGAGCCCGCCGTTGGCAATTGTCACACCGCGACGTAATCGCCGGGCCAAACTTCATGGTCACAATACCTCGAGTGTGGCCCATGGTGCCGTAGTTATGCCGCCCTCGGATGGTTGCCACATATCCCTTCGTGCAATTCAACCAACACATACTGGCCCTATTCGGTAGTTAAGCATTTCAGATATGGCCCATCCAGGATCGCTTGGAATACCGTCCATCAATCAAGGAAAATCCGTAGATCAACTCGACCCTGTATTTTATCCTCCCCTGCTAGTGGAGTTCTCCGCCGACATAATTCAGCTATGGGGTCCATCCAGAAGGGGAGGCTTTAACTACTCCAGCTACCAGACAGCGTGGCTACTCGAGGACCGGGTCGTACCAGACAGGCGTAAATATTGCTTCAAGACAGTGTGAGATGCGCTATAGAGGCTAAGGCGTCTGCTCTTTCATTATAGTCCCTGGGAATGTGTTTGAGCTTACATGTTTAAAAACTAGCCGTAAGCTGCTTGAACTACGCTTACACTTCGCCATTGGGGATCCCGACTCATACTCAGGTTTACCCGCCTAACCACCCAATCTGGGAATCACTCAATTAGTAAGCTCATAATTGTATATTGCAATACCAACTAATCCCGACTAGGATGGCTTCATATTCTTATTCATTGTTTAAGGCGCTGAAGCCTAGCCTGATAGCTTGCTCGATCTTGTCCCCACCCGGGGATTTTAATTGCAGGCCAATGCCAACCCCTATTTGCCGAGACGCCCTGTCGACATTGAAAGCCCACCAATTCGAACTGGCAGGGCATGTTTTAGGTTGGGGAATTTCTACTATAAAGCTCCGCTTAGAACCCGTCCCTTTAGTTAACTCGCTTATACAAGATACCAGATTCGCTAGTCTAATCACCCAGGAGCCATTCGCCCAAATGTAAGTCGCCAGGAATAAGGCTTCCTCAAGGGAAGGTTACCGCCGAACACAATGGGGTGTGCTTGAAAGTACGAGCGAAGTTTCTTAGCTGCTATCCGGAGAGCTAAAGCGGTCTGCTTCAAGGTAGTCAGATCTAGTTTCGGGCAGGCTAAGGACTCGCGACGAAGAACACCGCCTCTCGCCCATCCTCACCTTGGAATAGACGGCGCTTACCGCGACATCCAAACTCGCAACATGAAGAGTGTCTCATCGCTTCGTGGCTAGCGAATCAGTTCCACTAGATAATGTTTGATTGTTACCAAGGCCTAATCACACTCTTCGTTCCATCCGTCTTGCTATTCCCTTAAGGGTGGGCGAAGAATGGCTTTAGACGGCTCAGGAATCGAGAAACCGCCCCAAGGCGCTAACCGTACCGCCGCCATCGCATTCCTTTTCAACCAAGCCCGGGATTCCATAATAGCCTAAGTCGGGCGGTGGTCGGGCTTCTATGCCCCTGCATGGTCACCATGAAACCTGTGAATCGCCCCGCACTAACCCCGAAGGCATACTTTGCTGGGCCGAGTTTCACGCTGCATGCTTGAGGAGGTCGAAAGCTTCTTGCAAGTGCGTAGCATGGTCCGGGCGCTCTTTTGACTTTACCAACATATTATCAATATATACCTCCATGGTTTTACCTGAAGAAAGGGGTCTAAATATCTCGGGTCACTAGTCTGATAAGTCGCCTCGACATTTTTAACCCAAACGGCATTACATTATAGCAGAAGAGTTTGTGTGGGGTGATAAAGGTTGTTTTCTCCTCGTCAGGCGGGTACATGGGGATCTGATGGTAACCCGAGAAGGCATCTAGGAACAACAACATCCCATGCCTGGATGACACATCAACAATCTGGTATATGCAAGGTAAAGGGAAGTTGTCTTTAAGGTAAGCGTCGTTGAGATCGGTATAGTCTACGCATTCTCTCCACTTACCACCTTTCTTTGGTACCACTACCACATTTTCCAGCCATTCCGGGTACTTGATTTCTCTGATGAACCCCGCTTTCAAAAGGTTATCTACTTTAGCCTGAATAACTTGACGTCATCCGTGGAAGCGCCTTACTTTTCACATCGGCCCGCAAACGGGACGACATTCGGCTCGCGGAGAAGCATGCGCGGGGCTAATGCAAGTCATGTCCGAGTGGGTCTAAGCGAATACATCAACATTACAAAGCAAGACCTGCCGCAATCGTTCTTTCTCTTCCCCAGACAAGAAGGAGCTAACGTAAGTGTGCTTATCCGGCCCGCCCAGGAGTATTGATTCTAGGGGATCCATAGCTAATTGTTCCTTGTCCTTTTCCCCGCCTGCAAATGAACCGTGATTGCTATTCCCTGACCGTGACTCGGGTCGAATTGTTGAGCTTTCACCTCATGCTCCTATACCTACGCTGATAGCATCGGGCGAAGCCGCAACTTACCGCTCAAGAGGTCAATCTATCCCAGACCGTTAGTAAATCGATCGCTTGATGGTAGGTTGAGGATACTGCTTTCATAGCGTGCAACCAAGCCCAACCAACAATGGCATTGTATGGCTCCAAGTCTTCGACAACTAAGAATAAGACTTGTTGAGTAACCGGCCCTGCCTTGATAGAGAGAGAGAGATATCACCCATGATTAGCGTGGTTGCCCCATTAAATCCGAACAAAATTCTACCAGCCGAACTAAGTTTATCAAGCGGAACTTTCATCTACCTGAAGGTTGGAAGTTGCAACAAGTCGACCGCTACCAGGGTCAATAAGCACTCTGTGTACATCAAAATTGTTAATGCATAAAGTAAGCACAAGCTGGCGATCGTGGGTGTGGGAGTGGGATGAACCTGACTGTTAATGGGAGGAAAGGATACACAAGAACCCATCGCTTTGCTCTAACGTTATCCCGGGGTAATCGATGGTGTTCACTGGGCTCGAACCGTGGCCGTCATAGCAGCAAATTTTTTCCCCAACACTCGGGACCGATACTAGGGTCATCTACCGGGCCGCCCAATATGTAATCACGGTGGGCTCGGGCTCTGGACGGAGCTCGAACCCGATGCGCTATCCTTTCGCCCATCTATAGTTTCTATCCGTGGCCGGCCTCTGATATATGTTTTGGAGGTGGCTGTACCTGATTAGTTTCTCCACTAGAACTCGAGTTCTGCAGATCTATTAGTTTCATGCCCGTGGTCCCTGTGGTAATCGCACCTCAGAGATCAATTGCGTTGCTCTGGATCCGACTAAATTGGCTGAGGCCATCTAAAGTCAGGGTGATCTCGGATGAGGGGGAGGAGTCTATTGTAGGAGATGTTCAGTGGGGTAAACTGGGGAGGTTCTGTAACACCCCGAAATATACCCTAGTCGTTTTCAGCATGTTTAGGGTATTTTGTATGTATAATTTGAATTTTTCCTAAATAAAATGCAAAACGTGAAATCTAAGAAACC